>VZRJ01000884.1:253015-348200 GCA_013397565.1 Ptilonorhynchus violaceus
AGTCATGCCTCCCATCCCCCCCACCCCTCCCCGTGATCTTTTAATTTTTGAGGTCAGGGCCGCTGGAGCATGTGAAGCGGAGGGAAGGGAAACAGGAGCTGTGTATGGAACCGGGGCTTGCCTTTAGTGCGAGCGATGGGCAATTATTAATAGCGGCTGCAGGGTTCCGGCTCTAAGATGTGGTATTTACTAGAGGGGGAGGGAAAAGGAAAGGAAAATAGGGTGTCGCTCATAGTGCGGCGGGGCAGGATGCTATCGGTGCCGGAGCCTCGCACGGGACTGCGGAGCGGCAGCGTAGCGGTGGTGACAGCCAGGTAGGGCGGGAAGGGCTGGACGCGGGTCTCGGCGTGGTCGCGGGGCCGTCTGCCCGGTGGAGGGCGGCGGCTTCCCAAAGTTTCGGCCGCCGACCGGTCATCGCCAGAGGCGCTGCTGGCGGGAGCAGAGGCGGGTCGAGGTCGGGCGCGGAGGTGAGGTGGCCGGTGGCCGGGAAGCGGGCTGGGGCGGGGGAGACGAGCGCCAGGGAGGACATCTGCGGGGGGTGATCTCCCTCCTCCTAGCCGGCATTTTAGCTAAAATGGATCAAACTAAGAAAATCTCAACTTTTACTCGCTTATTTGTGAATAGCATCGAGGGATCCGCTCTCAAAGCCGTGTTTGCTGGAGGGCAAGCCTGGGCTTCTTGGACTGGCATTGTTCTTAAGGGTGGCGATGTGAGAGCAACAGATTTACTTGATGCTTCCTTAGCATCTCTTTTTGCATGCAGTGGAGGAGGATCACAGTCCGGGAGTTACAGTCGTAGTGTTAGGTGTCGTGTTTTCACAAAAAAGCAGTTCATGTTACTCCGCTTGGTGTATTCTGCCTACTTGTCTGTGCGTCTCAAACGATATCTCTTGTAAATCTAACCCCGACGTGCTCATCCAGTGCAGCCATTGCGCAGCCTTGTTTAATTGCTGTTATTTATTTTGCCTTCATTTACCGTGTCAGCCGCCGGGGGGAACACGCTCAGATTTCGGGTGCATTTTTACGTGCTAGGTGTGTCTCTGCGCTTCCAGGTGTGTGCAGTTTTGCTTAAAACTCATCCCGCCGCCGTGTGACATCGCTGTAAATGTGCCGGGAAGGGAAACAAAGCATTAGAGAGCGACACAAGTGTCTGTGCATCACCTGTTTGACTTCTCTGCCATTGCAATGCTGAGCCAGATGCATGCCCGGTGCACGTTCTTCTAAATGGCATATGTACATTTTAGGCAAGTACAAAGCAACTGAAGCTGAGGGTGATGGGGAGGGGGTAAAAAAAAAAAAAACCAAAACCAAAAACTGTACTGTAAACTGACCTGCAACTTTTCAGTCGCATAATGTAACTGCACGCTGATTTTGTTTTAGCAGTCTTCGTCACGGATCGAGGCAAGTTTGTGTGCACAATTGGGTTTGCAAATTGCTAATCTCGCACTGACTTTGCCTCTCAGTTCCCAGCTGGGCATGGTTACCTTGAGAGCTGTGGTATCAGCACTGTCAGAGCATGCTCCGGTGGGGAGATCGGGTGTGTTCTATTTTTAATACTATTTAATGAAGATGCTTCTCACTCTGCAATATATGAAGCATAATGGAAGAGCAGAGTGATGATTGGTTATGGATACTGGAAAAGGAAAAATGCAAAGGTAAAAACGGAAATCCCTCAAATATTTCTATTACATTAATGGAAGAAAACGCAGCTGTGCAGAAAGGTGATTGATTAGCTGATTTTAAGTTGGAGAGTTTTGTGGTGTCTAGGATGATTTTTTTTTTTAAAAGTTCTTTTAAAAGAAGTTGCATGAAGCAAACTGTAAATAGATTATTTTGTGCCGTTGGTAAATCTGATTCTATGTGGGCATGCTTAAGTTGAAGAATATTTGATTTTAATTCTGTTTTTTTAATATTGAAGTATCTTACAGTGGAGTAGCGCTAAGGAACATCTTAAAAATATTTATTTTTTCCTAGTGATAACCAATTTTAATGATTAACTCTATTTACATACTTATTGGTAGCCTTCTGAAGCAGGAGTTTTGAGTTTTTATTCCTTGCAGCTAAAAGTTAATTCCGTTGATACTAAAAATCCTTGTTGCATGCATTGCTCACAGAATGCAAGTGGCTGTAAATCTCTTCCAAAGTGTAAAGGAAAATACCTATAGATAGCTAGAGTGTATGCCACTTGGCGAGATGCATGGAGATACTTTTGAAAAGTCCCCTGTTAAGTTCAGTGTACTTTTAGTAAAAAATACGGTTTTTAGCTATTTGCAAGAATCCATGCACTTAGAATCACGTCGAGAAACTCGCGTCAATTAAAAATGTCTTCTGTAAAACAAGTGTATTTTCTCTCTGTTGTCTGCAGTTTTAGAGGATGGTGGTCTAAGAACAGCTGAGGACCCCTCCTGCAAAATCCTTTTTCAAGCAATTATTTCTTTCTGCTATGTGCTAGTCCTTTTGACTGCCTTAGGGCTAAGTGTGCAGGTGAGGATTGCTCAGACAGGTGTTGCACCACATTGTACCCATGAAGGAAAAATTACGTAAGGGTGGTAGAGGAAATGCATAGAGATTTTTAACACATGTGTAATTATAGTTCTCAGAGAGGGAGAAAACAGTGCAACAGTCACGTTGAAACTTCATCCTGTTGGAGTAAAACTGTGGGCCAGATCATGTTTTCCTGATGGTGCTGCTTTTCCTGTGGGCTTTACTGGGGTTATTTGCATGATTAGAGTAAACTGGACTTGGCCTGATAAATCAGGAATGTTATTAAATGGAATTTCTGTACATAAAAGTGCAGAGAAAAGGGAGTACATAAAAGAAACCTAAGAAGTTCTAAAGTCCGCTGCACCCTTGACTTCCAGGTTATGATTTTGAATAACTAACTTTAAACTTGGAATGAATAGGGAGGGAAAAAAGGTGTACCAGTTCTAGGATGGCTTGCTTATAGTCTGTCTTGCCTCCTGTAGGCATCGGTCTCACTGCAGTCAATGGGAGCTTTAAAATTGGTTCCATGGTTTTATCAGTGCTAAAGACAGACACGGGGACAAATTTTCAGCATCTGTAAATTGATGTTGTTTCAGTGGTCTTCAGAATAGTGTAGATTTGCACCAGCTGATGATAAGATCTTCATGCTTATAACATACAAGATGTGTAACTTGTATTGAATGGTATTACCAATTTTGATGGCATCAGTTTCAGAGAAGGAAAATTATTTTGGCAGATTGGCAAACCCTTGTTTATAGGGGCTACTCACAAATGAGCGGCTTGATCCAGTGAGTGCTCCCAGCTTAATTTCCTTGATAAATTTTAAAGACAGTTTGTAAGGTACATGATTATTTAAAGGAAATACTATTCGTGTTAAGTAATCTCTTTTCAAAAATGTCATTAAAGATTGGCCAGTTGAGAAGTAATGTAACTACCATGCAATAAACTTGCAAAATCCATTTGTCCCCTGCTTATTCATTTATTAGATTTGAAGTTCTGTATTAATGTTCTTAGCAGGTAGTAAGTCACGTAAATGGGTCCCTTTTTCTTCTAGAAGATTGAAACATCCATCAAACAAGTAATACATAGCAAAGAACTCTGTACGTTTCAATGGAGAGCGCTTGATTCTGAAGACTTAAAATACTGTGTATGAAAATCTGTGTATGTGTATGGTAACATGCATTTCTAGGACACATTCTATTTTGATGACAAACTGCAATCCAGGTAAGTTAGATTTCCCCAGTTAAGGCTGGGTAAATTGAATTGCAGATACATTATGCAAACCATGTGAGGTCATGCATCTAGTTTTTGACAGTCATCAAGTGAGACCTATTCCGGTCTCCCGGCTTATAAGTGGGTCACTCCTGGATGATAAGTCTTCCTGATTAATTGCTGGTGTTTGTTCTGTTTTCCAATTTTTCCACTTGATACATGAAATGGTGACTTTCAAAAACATTTAAAATAAATTTACATGTTTCTTTGTAACTATTAAAGTATTTTATTTTTACTTATTAATTTAATGGTAAACACTCCTAGCAAGGAAATAACTTCAGAAAAAGTGGAAATAATGACTCACGTCTGGTTTGTTTTCATTGTTTTAATAAATTAAACCTGCCTATCAATTCATGTAGACATACTGGTTACTGTTTGTGGACAGGATATATTTTCCTTGGGTTCTTTCTTAAAAAGGAGGCTTAAACCCAAATCACAATAACAGCCACTATGGCTTGCATGAGTGTGCTGGTGTTCCCACACACACAGTTTATTAGAGGAATAAAAAAGACATTACACTATAAAACTACAATACTTTCAGTTTTAATTAAAATTTTTTTTAATAAATAACGTCTGTGATGGGTTCTTGCCAAGTAAGTTCTCATTTGTCACTGAGCGTCCTAACTGCTTAGCTACAGGACTTTACTGCTGCTTGGGTGTTTGAAGCAACTCTAGTTTTAGACTTCGTGTTCTCTTATATGGTGGATTTACAGTAGGTAAACTGGATGATGCATTGCCAATGACCCTATGTAAGAGTGCTCCCTATATGGTTCTGTGTTTTTCCTCACCTCATCTTCATTTATGAGAGTACATAAATAAGCTATATTAACACTTAATGTGTGACATAGGCAGACAAAGTTACGAATTGCATTAATTCCGGGAGAAGAACATTGGAGCTCTGTGTCACCTTTAGGGAAAATGCCCCAAGCAAACACTTGCATCGTGTCCTGCAACAGCTGCTCTCTTCCACCTAATAATGATGTTGCTGATATGTGCTACTTCTTCCTTTTTCGCTGTTGTAGTATCCAGGCTTTCAGGTAATCCACCATCAGTACACTTCGTTTTGGTTCATTGGAAAAAGATATTGTGGAAAAGGTCTCCTTTCATTCAAATGTATAATTTTTTAGTCATCTGATGGCATCTTTAAACTGTGTTCTATCATTCTAGAGTCCTAAATAGGTAATAAGCAGTTGAATGAAAATGATACATTGCATTTTTTGTCCTTTTTTCCTAAAATTCCCTTGTTGCCAGGAGGAAAAAAACCAGACTAAATACAGAGAGACATACAGAAACAAGCAGTAAACAAAATTGCATTTTACAGGAGTGAATTCATGATGACTGTTTAGAAGAACTAATTGCTGCTGTGGTAAACGTGGTCAAAAGAAATACTAAATAGGTTGTTTCAGTTAGTGCTGAAGGAAGATATGAAGTGTGAGAGAGTGATAATGTCATATATCATGACTAAGCTGAAATGCAGAAGGCATAGTTAGGCAGTGACAGCTGGGAATTTAAAATTTATAATTTGGATATCCAATGACTTTCTGAAGCAGGAGGTTTAGAGTACTTTCTAGTTACTGGCAATGTATGGAGGCAGTAACCATGTAAGGCTGTTTTTAGGGCAGACATTCACATAGCATATGCTGAAGTATGTAAGGTGAGAAGTGCATTTTTATAAGTGACAGAAAGTTTTCACAGGGAAATTGGGGCACTTACGGATCAGATCAGTAGTTGTATCTTGATCTTTTAAGGCCAAGAGTCACAGTTAACAAAGAGGAGTACCATGAGAAAGCAAAGTCCTATAAAAGTGTTTTTGTAATGTAATGTTTTCTACTAAATTTGTAATTTAGTCTTGGACAATACTATGATTTATTTATGAGGTATTTATACAGCGCCTGTGTTAAAATTCTAGAAACTTAGTAACATCTTTCAACCGATAAAACTGCTTTTTTGCTAAATTGGATGCCTTCAGGTCAAAGGAAAGCTTAAGTGGTCAGCAGGACAATGTTAAAAAAAATTAGTAATTAACCCCCTCCCCCCAAATATTCCCACCCCCAAAATTAAATACTCTGTTTTTTTATTTCTCAAAGTTTTTTGTCTCCTGTTTGCAATCTATGCTAAAACATAAAAGTCAAATATATACAAATCACCTACTTTGAAACTTATGTTTATCCCAATTTTTGCAGCCATGCAGCAGTGATTTTTACTGGATTCATAAAATCAGCAGTTTTATGTTCTAGGATTTGAATTCTGTCATCAAAAGCATGCCTGAACAGCTAATAATTTTGTCAGTAATGAATCCTGTTGCAGTATTTATATTTTTATTGCCTCATGAGTTGAAGTCTTTCTATGCCTTCAATACAGAAAGCATTTTGTAAACTTTCATTATTAAATGTCAGAGTCAGATTGTGGTGCTTTTCTTCACGGGGAGTGCATGCTTCTTGGTTTTGGGGACCTGCAGAGCTTCTCATGGTCTAATGCTTTTTTTTACTGTAAAGGAAGTTACCACAATTTGTTCCTACATAAAGAGGGATGGCAAGGCTTCTCAGTAGAATGAAGCTAATGAAGATAAACTGCAGTGATTAGAAGCATTTTATAAATACAATTAAATTGTTATTAATTAGCATGAAGTGTTTAACTTTGTATTTGATACAATGGAAAGTTTTACTGGGGAGCAAACTTTAGTGTTGTTGATGCTCTCATGTGAAATAAGTACAGCATGATGTTTTTCTGAAGAATATGCCTACTTTGTGCTTTTTGGGTGTTTGTGCCATTGAGCTTTATTTGAAATGCACGAAAGTAAATCATAAATTGTGGTGGTTCAAACTATACCTTGAGGTTTTTCCCTTTTCAAGTGATTGTTCCAGTTCTAAATGCATTGCCATTGGCATAACATTTAGAACAGTTTAAATGAGGTTGGTTAATGCATTATAAAGTATTTGTCATGGAGTCAGAAATGTTTATGGTGTCATAAAAGCTTTAAGAGAAACACATCAAATAAATTGGTCCACTCTAAAGGCTCACTGCAGATTTTAATGTAAGCCTGGGAAATGTCTGATGGCTTTATAATTTGTGTACTTTATAAACCATGAAATCTGAAGTGAGAAGGTCTGACTTCCATGCTTTCAGGTTTTGTTCCTTTAGGGAAAATTTAGAGCTTTCTCCTACAAAACAAAAAGAGGAAAATTCTGAACACAGATCTAAAAGGAATGCATAAAGAGTGACTTAGGGCATCTTAAAGTGCCGTATTTCATAACACGTTCTGCTGTCAGGAAATGCTAACAAAATTGTGTTTGATTCAGGTATGCTTTTTGGGGAAGCTTTAATTAGTAGAAAATGAGCATAAGATCGAAAACATAATGTATTTGCCAGGTTTATGTGTCTCAATATGTTTATCCACTACGGTGTAGCAGTCTGTTCTGCAACTGAGCAGCAAAATGGAGTGAACTCTAGTGACAAGACAGCATAAGAATCCCGTTAGATACGGAAGACAATGAATTATTACTGAGGGATAATGCAACTTTCGTTTAATCTATGTGCTGTTGAAAATGACTGCATTTGAAAGAAGTCCTTGAATGACCCGCTTCTTAAAGTAACCCTCTCAGAATCGAAGGCTGAGATAAGGGAGTGGTGGGGTAAGGGCATAGTGGAGAAATAGTGGCAGTAGTACTGCCTGTGATGCGAAATCAGGTTATGGGGCATCAGAAGTGGGAGGACAGCAAAGGGAACTAGGACTTCCAGGAGATATTCTCTGAAGATTAAATAATTGGAATTTTGGATAATGCAGAGAAAATGTATAGATGTGTAGCCTCTTTTCAGTATCATTTGTTTTCTGATTTGGAAAAAAAAAAAATGCCTTATGCATGTGATGTGATGCCTATCTTTGCATGGAGAATCAGGGCAAAGGAGTGTGTACTCCTCTGCAATCACACTTAATCCCACCAAATGTGAGGTTACAAGGGTTGTAAACGATCTATGTCTTCTGATTTTTGCTATTGCAGAATTGCTCCTCTCTGCCACCTATCTGGCAGGAGAGAAAGGAAGATAACAATTGTTGCCAAGGTCTTAGGGCAGCTCCACAGCAGCGTGGGCTAGGATGGGACTTCTGAGCCTGGCTTAATGTCAGTGTGAGAAGCTGGTGGATGAGTCCTGGGGAGGAATGCAAGATCCTAGACTCTCTGGTGTGTAGCCAGTTCTTCTATGAGAGTAAATTGATTTCTATCCTTGGTAGCTCTTCTTTTGACATGCCAGTACCTCATAAGTTAGTCAGGTATTTACTGAAATAGCGTAATGTGCCCTGTGACTACATAAATCTTCACCTTTCCATAAAGGGCTTTCTATTAATGGAGAAGAATTGGTAGCAAAGAGCAAATTGACACACAAATCTGGATGCGGCATTTTAGCTGCCTGTGATTGTGCTGCTGGTAACCCTATAGGCACAGTCATGGGGCTGTGCTTCCACAGACACCCTGTCCACTCGTTCTTTTGTCGCGATGGTTTCCGCAATGCGGGAGGAAGATGCGGCAAGCACCTACCTCTTTCAAAGCCCACGTATTTCTTTGATGTGTTTGTTACTCCTCAGGGTTTTTTTTTTCAGGAAGTAGAACAGAGAACATAATTTGTACTCACGAAGGCTAATTACAATTTTTCCTCTAAAGATCATTTCTTAGAGAGCTGTGTTTTCAAAGAAACTGCTGCTAACTATTTTCTGCGCTACAGTTATGCTCCATGTCCAGGCAACGAGTGTCAAAATGTAGATTCTTTTGGCACCTATTCTTGTTTGTGTTTGTTGGATAACATACATTTGTGTCACGTCTTTATTAATGTTGTCAGGCACATCAAAGCCACCTGTAATAAAACTGCATCCAATATAAGAGCATGTCAGAAAACTTGATAGTAAAATATCGGTACTTCTTAACAAAACATTTTATTGATTAAACAGCACAATTTCAATATGTGAAAAAACGACATCAGTTCTAACTATTTCAGTACTTTGAGAGCAACTCCAGTAACACCTGAGTCTTTGACTTGCTTAAAAAATGACAGCAGACTGAGAAATTCAGTTGTGTATTATGAGAGAATTCTAGGGCATGGGAATGTGTTTGCTAGGTTTGCATTGACTGAAGTCATAACAAAAGAAGAGTGTGAGTGACCCACGTACTGGTGCATAGTTGAATATTCTCCTGGAATCTGTCATTTATTGCCTATACTAAATAGTTGGAATGAGGCTGGCATGTGATGTTGTAACATACCAGTGGTCCTCAGAACATCAGCTGCATGTACAAGCAATTTCGATGTCTATTCACTGCCAGACAGGTGATTTTAATAAAAGAAATTCAAGGGCTCCATTCCTGACCTACGACGGCTTTTTTGGGCGGCAGTAACTTGAGGTACTATTGTTATTAAGCATTATAAAATTGGAAAAACTGAGATAATTTCAAGTGGCTTTGCAGCCTTAGCAGGGGAGCTAATGTTATATTTTATCAAAGCAGAGTGTGTGAAGTAAAGCATACTGAAGTTAGGAGATTTACTACATTCTTAGGTGTAACATTAACAAGGGATTTTCATAAAAATCAGTCCATAGTTGCTGAAAGTGCAGGAAGATAAATATTGGAGGAATTCCCTGGAGTCCCAGTATAAACTCTTTCCTTGTTTTGCTTCTTGATACATGTATTTCAAGCAGTCGCTAGCATGGATGTCTCTGCTTCCTTTTTGGCTGTTTCCACACTTGCATCAGTTGTCGCTATCCTGCTCCTTATATTGTCTGGCCATTCTTCATACGGAGCCTTTGCTTTTCTAAGTTTTGCCCCTTATGCAAACTTCACTTTATCAAACCGACCCTTATGACTTTTCCTGGGTTTTCATCATTTCATCATTTGCTCACATTTTCCAGCTTTTATTTCTTGCCTTTGTCTGTGTCAGTTACTTGCCCCTGTTTGAAACAATTGAAACCTTTGATTTATACATAATATAGGACTGCAATTTTAAAAATAACATATTTTGGTAGATTTTTGGACAGTCAGTTTATAATAAACATGTTATATACAGCATACTATCATTATTCAAAATATGCCATTATTCAAAATATTCCCAACTCTCTTGGACTTTGTTTTGGTATCTCTTAAGGAGGGAGTGCCAATGGCTCTGATTGCATATGTGAAACAAAAGGTTTTGTGGTGAAATCTAGAAAAACTTGTGCTTTTGGACTTCTTCATGTATGCAGCTCATATTGGTATATCTGGGTCCCTTTGGGGCCTCCATCTAAATACGGTAGCTCCATGGAATTGTGTGTATGTTTGATGCTCCTGGAAAATGTTGTGTCCTGTACTCTCCATCTATTTATGTAGATTTTTTTTTCCCTGGGATTAGTAATATTTTCAATAAATTTTTGTCAGTTGCTCAGAAAATAAAGTGTAATGGAAATGACCCAAACTAAATGCCCTTGACAGTGTGTTTGTTGTCAAAGACTTTTTATGTGTTGGCTCTCTGACCTTTCAGATGGACTTCTGTCTGTGTTGTGAGCACCGTGGCATTCTAAAATGTTACATTTGATGCAGTTTGCTGTGTTACTGGATTGTACAATGAAAAGAGGGAAAAACGACTGGAGTTCTTGTATGGAGAATTATTTTGTATTTCATGCCTGTACACTTGTTGAATAAGCTCGGGAACTGCACCAAAAGCTGAAGGTTACATATTCTTTTCATACCTTTGATTATAATGGTGGCGTGACCACAGATCCTGGTCAAAAGTGGAGACTGATTGATTGATTGTAAAGATTACCAACTGAGACAGTTAACTGTCCACATTTGAGGACCTATACTAAAAAAACATAATCCATTTTTGTGAAATGCATATATAGAAGCTCCTTCTAAACACAGAAGTAAAGCAACTGTTGGCTGAAATTTCTTGCTGACATGTTTGAAGGAACATGGTTTGCTGCCATCATCTGAAAGCTGAAATTTATTTTTTCCTGTATTTTTTTCTTTTTTTTTTGTCTTTGCTGAGCTATAGCAGGAGAATTGCCTGTATTCAGCTGCCAATTACGGATTTAATGCAGTTATTTGTTTTTCTGTAATCTGATTGCCATTAGTGCCTAGTTCACTAATTGCTCACTGTACTCTGTCAGTTTATTATCAAAGTTACATTCTGAAATGAAACCTAATAAAGAAATTATGGCAGCAGTCTGAACAGATGATGTATAGTAGTTATGAACTGCTTTTTGTTTCTTTTAATGGGTTAATTTCCAGACTGGTGGACAGTCAGCTCAGTTATCTCTCAAGTAGCATGAATTGAAGAAATCTCTTACCATTTAAAGACACAACTCTGTTGTGTGGAGTCATTCCATGTTTGAGAGGGATGTCATGTTAACAAGCTGTTTATTCCACAAATAATGGTGGTGCCAATGCTATTCTCAATGTCCTTGGTTATAGTTTAATTCCTGAGTTCAGCTGCTTGCTAAGGAGATGATCTGTGATTTTTTAAAAGCATGAGTGTAAATGTCTGTGGTACCACAGACTTGCAATGCAGTGAGAGGGACTATTTTTTTCACACAGCCTAGGTTTAAGTTGACTGAAGGAAAGCTCTTGCTTTCATAAACTTAATTCTCTAATCTTAATCCTTGCAAACAAAGGCATGAAAATATTGGTCCATATAATCCTATTGACGCAACTTGGAGAAATACGCAGCAGGATTCTGTTTCTGTAGCAGGAAGCTGCTATAGCTAGACAATCCTTCCAAAATGTTCATCCACATATTTTGTGGACTCCTAAGTTCAAGATCAAGCATTTGTATTCCTGAGCAAACTAAGCTGTAATTTTTCCCAAATGACTGTATTATCCATCTGCTACTCAACTGTCTTCCAATGCAGTGGATAGGAGAGTAACTGGATTGCATTTGGAAGAGAGAGCGGCATAACACTTGTTTTTATCTTTCTGCTAAATTCAGACATTGAAATGGGTGAACCCTTGACATGTGGTAGGGGAAGTTGCTGTAAAAATAATGTATACTTGTGTTACAAAGTTACATTCTTCAGCCTACTAGAACGACTGCTGATGAAAAGTGCACTCTTGACCATCTCCACTCTTGTGCTCACTAGTGTTGGCTAAATGAAACAGAACTTTATTGCTGAAAACTTTTTTTTTTTGGCTGGCATTTCGCTAAAAGCAAGATATGGGAAAAACCAACAAGTAAATTGCAAAACTTAGGATGAGGAGGATGACCCTGGGCTACTGCTGATGCCTGGCTGTGAGGTGTGTGCATGTGGAAATGGCTGGGGAGTGGTCATGGGCCACTGGAGACCTGTTCCTCTCAGCCCTCCATGGGTTATAGGTGATGGGTGTGATGGTCATAAAATGCTTGTTTACTTCAAGTAGCAAAAGAAGACCCTGTTATAAGTGGACTGACTAGTCTGCCAAGAGAGGATGTGTTCACTGAGTCACAAGTGGAAAAACAGGGCTGATGCCTTTTAAAGTATTTTGTGGTAGTGTCAGTGAAATACGATGACATGTTTGGTTGGGTTTTTGGTGGGTTTGTTTCTTGTTGGTTTTTTTTTGGTTTTTTTTTTTTTTTTTTTGGTCAGGAAAGGAGATTTTCAGTGCTTCCAAATGCCTGTCTGAGGTTATTTGGATAATTTGGGGTTATTCTTTTTCAGTGAAGGCTTTTAAAAATCTTTGTCTTTAAAAGGGGTCTTTCTGATAGTAGGAATAACTCCAATTCAAGTGCTACAGGTACTGTAAACTGACGAGTTGTATAGCATACTGTCCTCACAAAACCCACCACCTTTCCCCAAAAATACATTTTCCAATAGGAAAAGCAGATAAATGGGGGTATTGTGAGTGAGTAGCTTGAAGCTTCTTCAAGAGAAGAATAGTCTACCATGAGACAGTAACTCAGAGAAAGGTATGAGAACAATAAAAATTCCTATTGTTCAAGTTTTTTTCTTTTTTTTTGGTTTTCTTCCAAACATTATCCAACACTGAATTTCCCTTCCTCACATTCAGCTTTAAAAAGCATGGATGTCCCTTTGGAAGGAGAATAGGCAGCCAGCCATCTCTCATCACTGTGAAACTTTGTAAGAAAGATTAATTTGGGGAGTGAATAGAGGAAGAAAACAAGACAAAAGGAATTGCTTTTAAACAAAAGATACACTTTTGTCATCATTTGCACTGCTCAATGAAAAGTAAGCTGTCCAACCTCTAACTGTGGTGACCCAAAATATGTCTGTAGAGTATGCTGGCAGCTGTATTACATGGTAGGCAGTGAGGATATAACCCATGGTATAAATGAATATTCCCAGCAAAGCTTTGGAAAGCACTGGGAGTGAATTCTAAGTCCAGTAATGAAAGCAGACTTGAAGTGAAATTGAACTGATTGCGCTTCCTGATTATGGTGTTCAGCTTGCGTTGATACCCCATAATGTCCTGTAATGGGTGTGTGGCTGATGTACTCAAGCCTCAAGATACCCAGAGAACTGCTCCTGCTTGTAAGTGAAATATGAAGAGATGGTGTGAGGAGTGTAGTCTCTGCTAATCGGGCCAGTAAAAGAAATGTGAAGAATAGCAGTCCACTTTCAATACTGTGTTTGTTGTAAATAACTAAAATGCCATCACTTTACTATTTAGATGGTGATGTGATTACCTGTTTTTGCCCATCTTTATTGATTGGTTTTATGATGTAGGCTTGCATGCTGCTTATTTCTTAGTTCATTTCTCTTAGGAGGTAATGAATCAGCCATTATTACAAATGACTTGTAAGTGCTATTTCAGTCTAATTAGATTTATAACAAAATGGATCCTGTAGACAGAGTTTTGCACAAATAAAAGCATTTCTCTTGCTCTTTCACTTTCCTACCTACTGTATTGTGGTAGTAGTAGTTTCTGAAGCAATTTCATCTAGTGGCTACAGTTAATTGTAATACACTTCAGGAGGTCACACAAAAGAAGCATAGAAGCTTTTTCCTGGTTATCGCTATTGTTAAAAATGCCAAAACTCTAGGTTTCTTGTTATGTGCCCTGCATCTTCATGTATATAGACAAAATAATGTTTTTAAATATCCTTCAGTTTTATTAGTGGCTCGTTTTCATACACATGGCATTCACTGCCTGCCACAGAAATGTCTGTTGTAAAGAGGGCACTGGAGAATGGAAGGTGCTGGAAAATAATGGTCTGGCATCTGGGAAAGGAGATGCTGGTTACCTATCTAGTTCTTGTTTTGACCACCTTCATTGCTCATTTAACCCCTGTATTCCTCAGTGGCCTCATCTAGAAGGAAATACTCACCTTTTGTATTTAGATTCTCCTGAATGTGGTTTTTTTTCCCCCCTTTAATGAGAGATGATGGTATTTTAGAGTCTTTTTTACAAAGGGGCACCATACTAGTACTCACTTTGCCTCTGTTGGGCTTATATTGGCAAGTAAAATCAAGTTATGATTCTTTCACAAGTTAGCTCAGTCACAGTTATTCTTTGTGTGCAGTCCTGCAGTCCGCAGCAAATCTGATGAACCTCACTTTCCTATTGCTGTGGTTACTCTCTGCTGTCAGTGTTGGGTATTACAGCCTGCCTTTACTGATTCTTTTCCAGACAAATAATGCAATAACATGCTTCTGCTTCAGCAGGTGATAATGTTAAAGAATTTGAACAGGTACAATAGAATTTGAAAAATAAAGTCACAACCATGTTAAAATTTAAGAGTTTTAGTACTTGAGGCAGAGCTTGGAAGAATTAATAGGTTTCTTTCAGCTGGTTTCTTTTATATTCTAAATCCAGAAATATGTGCTTATATATAGCACATATTCAGGGTTGTCTCTTGCCAGGATGGATTTTAAAAAAAGACCAACAAACCCCACCATTGTTTGAACCTGATGATAAGTTCAAGTAAATAGAACACATCCAAATATGCCAGATTTAAGTGTTGCAGACAGCTTTCACTTATGTAGGTGGCTTTTTATTTTGCAGGTCTTTAGTTTAATAGACAAAAGTTTAATAGACAAAACATTTTGAGAGGGAAGCTTTTGAAAAAGTTACAAAGTAAACATGACCTGTTTTGTTCTAGGCATGTGAATCCCCCTCTTGTGCCTTTATTTTTACTTTGTATAGAACATGTATAAAAGGTCATGCCGTTTTAGTAAGCAATAATAATTTATAATCCTCTATGCTAAATTTCATTCAATCTTTAAAGACCACCTGTTTTCCTGATACAGCTATGATTCTAAAATAATCACCATTGCATTTGAATTCTCTATTTATCTGTTTTATTGTTCGAATGTAAATATTTTTCACACCTTTTTCAGTGTATCATGAAAATGTATATTGTAATGATTGTGTAAATATGTATAAGAATTTATTTGTCTTTTGCATTTGTGTTTGGACTTTGTAACTTTTATCTTGAGACTATTACTTTGCATTAGAAACTGTTATTTTTCACTTGACAGGGTTTTTCAGAAGGCTGGTTTTAAGTGACTTAAAACCAGGCGTTGTCTGGTTTGCAGGGTCTGTATATGTGAGAGGTCCTGCCTTTTACCATTAAACTTTCCACTGACTTCCACTGTGGCATCACAGTTTTGCTCTTGGATGTGGCCTGGACATCACTGAAGTTTGTGACTGAGACAATATGTTTTTCATGTCACTGACTTGTACATGTAGCTTTTGCTTAAATCAGTAGCTTTTAGATAAAAATTTAATTTTGCTTCCTTCTTACTAAACACTTACTAGTTCTCCTATAACTGCTCCATGTCATAAATTTCAGGCTTTTTTACAATCATTCTCAGTGCTGCTGTAGGTTCATTTTGAGGAGTAGCTGTACAACAGGTACCCTCCTTTGTGCCAAAGTTTGCATCCCGTTTTCCTGCCTATCCAAGAAGGTACCAGCCATGGATGAGTGGCTTGGACAAGTGTGTTGTTTTTCCAATTTTGTGCTCAACATAAAAGAAGGGTTTAATTTAAAACAGTGGCTGTTCTTTTTCTTTTCCAGTTGCCCTGGAGCATGGTGTTTCTCTGATCTGCAAGTTTTCTCATACTACTGGAGACTTTACAGTTTTCTTCTTGCTGCAGCTAGCTCCAGCCAGTCTTTCTCTTTTTTGTTTTCAGCAATGCCCTGTTTCTCTGTTCTTGAGTCCCTTTGAATTTTCTGATATTTCTGATATCATGAAATAGCCCATTTGTCACACCTTTGTGAACCAGGGAACATCCCTATGCTTGTTCTGTTTTCCCTGTCTGCACAAGAGCAGCTTTCTTGCTCAGAGAGAGTTCTTTGTTCACTTCTTTAATAGTTTCTTATGTTGTCAAAAACGTGTAATGCATTTAAATTTTGAAAAAAACAGATGGCTAGAGGCATAAATTTCAAAGCTAGATTTGTTAATAAAATAAGCCTATGGCGGCAGTAAAACATTAATGTATTTAGCATTAATTTGCTCTTTGAGAGGCAAGAATGCCTGAAAAATCCTATTACATCATCCAGCAGAGCTGAAAGACAGTGTTTTCCTACTATGGTGAAGTATAAATTGAGCTACAGACTGTTGAGTTGGTTTTCTTATTGTCTGATGAGACCACATATCCATTGTCCGAGCAATTGAAAGTACATGTGCATTCAGTAAATTTATACATAGAGTGTGTCAGAAGCATAAATGGTCTTCTCTGTGTGTCACTATTCAGTCAGCATGAGTGTTTCTTCAGGACTTCATGCTGCAAAAAATTTTAGGTCTGATCTGTTAAAAGAGTTGTGCATGTTTTACTGTTAAATTACATGTGTTTGTCAATGTTTACAGGATGTCACTACCCATTTGTCCCCAGTAGGATGATACTTAGCTTACACAAAACCGTGAGAAAATAGATGCAACTGCAGTCTAAGCAAAAAAAAAAGTTGTTTTGCCTTGTTTTACTCATACCCAGATTTCTTGATATAGACACACAAGTATGTTTATACAATGCTTAGCTGTACTTTCCTGCAATTAAATTTTTGCATTTGCTGTGGTCATGAGCAGTAAAATGGAATGAAGAGAGAAGGAAACCCTAAAAAGGATTAGGTATATAACCAAGTAAACTAATGGCATTTCTGTTTCTTAAAAATTATGTGTACACACTGGTTGCGCACGTGTAATATCGGTGTTTACAAAAAAACTGAAACCCCAAACCCCCAAAAAGTTGGTATTGAAATAACACTTTTCATTTAAAAAAGAAGGGCCCCATCAGATTCTTTTGTTTCTTTATTTTCTAAAGATAGTCAACGGCTCTGAATTATCACATAACCGTTCAGTGATTTCACGAAGCTGGGGCAGTAAGAAGTGTCCAGAAATATTTTGGGAGGGAAAGAACTGTAAGTTTTATGGTACATCCTTGACATCAGGCTTCCCCAAGAGACAGTCTGTAGATGAAGAACAAATTGACTCCCTTCAGTTCCTACAGAATCTCCTAAAGGACCAAGAAAACAAAAATGTGGTGGTTGTAAGGCTTTTTACCATCCCCAGTTCACATCTGGAACCAATAATCTATAACATAGGAACAAACCCAGAAACAATGAAAGAAAGCTCCAACCTGAGATACTCTCCTGGGAGGTAATTTTGAGTTTGGAACATACTCAGAGAAGTGCTTGGCAGAGGAACTAAAGACCATTGAAAGAAGTTTTATGTTGTGTCTCTTGAAAAAGAAATAAATTTAATGTACTTAAATTATCCCTTCAGACTTCAGGGTCTGTGTTACTNGATTCCAACTAGGTATATGAAATTTGTTCTTGTACAGTATTGGTTCACGTACTTGGACTGATACAAATATTTAGCATATTAAGTCAACAATCCTTTTTCATAAAGGATTATAAAAATGGAAGAAGTATATATAAAGGGCAATTATGCAGACTTTTTACATTGTTGAAATGCTTTGTCATATTTTGGTTAGTTTTATCAAGTCACTCATGCAAACTCTTCAATGTTTGTATTTAAACGAGAAGAGCTTTGATTTCAGAAGAAGGCAGAGTATTTTCAGAATAGAAGGAGGTAAGCTGATCTCGAGGCCCCTATTACGATGTGTATAATACATGGGTGGAATTACAACCAGCAACCACACAGGACTGTGGAGTGGGAGGGTTGCATCAGTAGCTTTGCCAGTTACAGCTTCAGCTGGAATACTGTTAATTCTGCTGTGGCAAGGAGTCAGTGCAGTCTGATATTTGAATCAATTGTTACAAGATATTAAATGTTCGCATACTGAGAAAATTACTTCCACTGAAATTGAAATGGTTCTCTCCTGTTGCATTTGAACCCTTGGCAACCCCCAAAAAAGTGGCTATCCAGAAGTTAAACACTTGGGATATCTTTTTTACAGTTCAGAGGATGGTAGTAAGGCATGTTGATAATGAATGGAAGGGAAAGAATATCCTCTAGAGGAGGTCTTGTAGCACTGTATGCACCACAATGGTATGCAAGTCATTTTGCAATGTTCTGTGAATGATGCTTGGACAGCCAAGTGCATTGTCATTTTCCAGGGATTAGCCTATTAGTTGTTATGATGTTAGTGGTGGTACCCGCCAGAAATATGGGAACTGCCTCTCTTAAATTATCCCTGCTCTTAGACTTCACGCTTCAGAAGTTATGTTGAAAGCCCCTTGAGGAGGAAAACAAGTGTTACAAATTGTTTTAAAAGACTGATTCTAGCCTCCCTTATGAAATATCTGTAAGAGTTATATTTTGCTGTTGTTCTTAGAGTTTACACCAAGATGGAACTGTTCTCTTTGTAGTCCCACACACTGAAAAATGGGCCCTTTGCACTGAACAGGCATAGGTGGGAGGCAAATTGAGAAACAGAGGCAGAGATCTGCATTTATGCAGCCAAACAGAGCATGGGAGACATGCATTTGTATCACCAGGGTTTTTTTTTTTTCCAAGAAGGTAAGTTACATTCTTCCTAACCATGAGTGAGAAAGCATTTCCCAATGAGTGCATGCCTTCAGTTTGGTACATTTATTATGATATTGATAAACCTAAACATAGTTAATTGAGTTTTGGAAAGTTACAGGATTAAGAATACCTTTGATATGCTTGTTTTACTTTGTGTTTTCTTTCCTGGTTTGTGTTTTTAATACTTTGCAGTATTCTTGCCAATACTCTTAGTTCTGTATATCATAAGATGACAAGAGTGTTTTGAGGCAGCCATGTAAATAGCAAACTAATGTGTCCTGTTTATGCATCTGAAATGTACTCAAATATCAAGATACTTCATTTCTTAGGCTGTCCTATGAAAATGTCTATATGCCAGAGCCTTCGAAACAGTAATATTCTTGTCATGCTGATTGTAGCCAGAACATGAGAGATGAAAGATTTTTGGGTAGACAAGATAGCCAATAATCAGGCCAGTTCTGATATGAATGAAAATTTTTCATCATGGCCTTCTGGTCTCAACAACTTGAAGAAGTGTAGATCAGAATTGCACACAGCAGACAGAATATTTGCAAGTGTTGAGCTTCTCCTTCACTGTTGGTTTTAAGTCCATCATTGAAAAGATCCATCATTGTCTTTCTTCTGCTATAGCTGTTCTTTCTTTGATTTTATAAGATTGGTGATAAGCCAGTTGCAGTGGATGAGGTTGATTCTGTAAATATTTTTTGGATAGATAGGTAAATATTTTGGGACAGGTTGGTTTTCTAGAAGTAAAAGTTGTGTTAGTCAAAGCAAGTATGTTTCAGAGAGACGATAGTAGAGTAGTATGACTAGAACAGGTTCCACTCAGTTGGCACTCAAACAAGTCCTGCCTCATTGTTCCAGTCTGTGTTGTGAGCACCAGTATGAATGCTGGAGGCTGCTTAGGCTGCTTAGTCTGTGTCAGTATTTTTCTACTCTCTCAGTGCCTTGGTATTTTGATTTTGTGAAGTCTAAATGTTTCCCAGAACGAAAATTTCCAAGAAACAACAAAGACCCTTAGCTGAACCTAGCAATTAAAATTTGGGCAGTTCTATCAGATAATATCTTTTAGGAGACCATTAACTTTCCAATTCTAACCTTTGATTGAATAACAAAAAATGCAACATTAGGCATAAGGTAATATGTGAGCAATTACAATTGGCAGCCTTAGCACCTGTCTTTGACCACAGTCATACAAATGTAAAGAGCCTCAGATTTTTTATTCTTAGATATTCAGTTAGACTAGAAGCAGACTAAAACTTGTCTGACTTTCAGATGGTGATGGTTCAGATAAGGATTGAAAAAAGCCAGGTGAACAAAAAAAAAAAAATCAGTAAATTCCCTCTCTATTCCATGTTCTTCAAATTCACTTCTAAAAGAAAATCAGAAATTTTTTTATCCTCTTGTGGCTTTGAAATTTGAAGTTCCAGAAGGAATAGTGTGTTTGGATACTTTTATAGTAGAAAACAGACAAAGGAAGACTTGTCCTGTGGCAAGAATTTTTTGCACTTTAATAATTGCTCTGTATCTAAACGGGTGGGAAACTCAGGGTTGGGGGATGAACTTAAATATGTAAACACAAAGCTCTTTGAGGAGGAAGTGTGTGGGGGGAGGTGGGGTCGGGGGGTTTACTAAGATTTTTTTGAGAATGATCTCCAAAGCTAGAAGTTACAATGATTAGTGTTCAGAGTTGTTAACGGTCGAGTCCTACTGATTCAACTGTTGTGCAGTTTCACAGACTTTGTCTGTACCAAGAAGATGAAATGAGGATGGGAAAGTAATAAACATGCAAACTGAAAAAATAACACACAGCAGCAAATGTCATGAGTTACAAGATAATGTCATTTCATATGTGTTAGGTTAGGCCATAGACCTCTTATCTCTCTCCTGGGGGAAAAGAGGGAACATTGCTTCCCTTTTTATTGAATTTCACAGAATAAGCTGATTTGGAAGGCACCCACAAGGATCATCGAGTCCAACTCCTGGCCCTGCCCAAGGCTTGTCCATCTCAGAACCCATTGTCACTTGGTGTTAGTTCTAGTATCATATTATTGTAGACTGAAGAATTTCCTTTTGACTAGAGAAGATCCTGCTAGTGTTAATGGAAAACGTAAGGTCTTCAAGTTGTCCAAGAGACAAAGGTCTTTTCTTGGCTGGCTGCATTCGTAACTGGGGACACGATAAAGGGGACCTGATGGTGTTGGTGTTGGTGCCCGTAGCAGAGTAATAGATTCCAGGGATAACAGAGTTGCCTGCATGGTGTTTTAAAAGCATGTTAGTGCAAGTACTGATTCTCCTAATACTTAGTGCTCTCAGCTCTTTTTAAACACCAAATTCACCACGGACTTAAATAATTAGAACACACAGAAATTATATTATTCGTCCTTTTTTTTTTCTTGCCCTGTTTCCTTGTGTCTTTTCCTTTCTTTTCCTCCCTCATTTTTGAAACAAACAGGGAAAGTAACAAAAGTCCATTAGCGCAACACTGCAGTTGAGAATGAAGTTGTCAGGATGGCTGCTTATGGTTCCCACAACCATAATAACTAGGCTAAATTGCATGAAACATGGAATATAGCAATACAGAATATTCCTTATGACATGTTATGTATGCTGTGGGAGCCATCATTTTTAAAATCTCGACTTCTGTGTTTTTAAAATATCTTTTGAAATGTAACATTAATGTATTTTTTTTTCCTTTTGCATGAAATTTTTTTTCTGTGCCCACTGGTGATAAAAATCAGGTCATGAATGCCATCCTGATATCTCTGTAAAAACTGCATAGCAACCAGTCCTACTCCTTTATTTAGTGAAAACTGTTACAAGAAGAAATAAATAACAGTATGCAGTGAAATGAAAAGGCTAAAACAGTGAGCTCCATTACAGCCAATTGCATCTCAGTACATTCTTCCAATTGATCTTGGATAAATGTTTTAGAAAAACAGGGTGAAATATTACTTTCTTGGCTTACAGACACAACTAAAGGGATACATAAATTACGTTTATATTCTGCTGACTTGTAAGTGTTGTACCATTTTGCAATCTAGCAAGCCTTTGGTTTTTCTACTACCACCCAATTAACAGTTGCTGTGCCAAGGCTACCCCATGTGGATATCAGGAATGTTACCAAAGCCCTGACCTGAGCAGAAGTAAACTCGCAGTGATTGCTGAAGCTAACCTCAGCAAGCTGCTATGGCAGCATAACAAGTCTTGCTCTGTTCACTAGTGCAGTGGTGGGACTCCTGAGCTGTATTCATCTCCTTTTAGTCTGCTTTCAGTCTCATCCTCCTTTTAATCTGTTTGATTTGGTTCTAAAGTTTGAATGTCTTAGCTGTCAGACAATGAAGACTTTCCTGTGTAACTTACAGGACCAGGAAGATTGATCTGAGTCTGGCCCTGCGAGGGTCTGATCACTTCTGCTCAGTTGAAGAAGATAGCTTCATTTTTAGTGTCAACCTTACTATCATTCTTCAGGTTTTCCACCATCATCCTCCTCTTATGACTCCCATTTAAATCAAGAGTAGTCTGTATGGATAGTTTATAATCCATAGGATTATAAACATAAAACAGCAGGATAGTTTATAATCAACAGCAGGGTATTGCATTTACAATGATTTTGTTTAACTTGCTATAATTGGAGTTCAAGTGCAGAAATTCTGTTTGGTTCTATCTTATTATACTAATAAGAAACTGGAATTTCCATAAGAGTCTGTGATATTTTGGTGTCCAGCTATCCTTGGAGGTTAATGAATGTTTAAGTGTCTTTATTCTATATTTATTGTATTCTTTATTCTATATTCTGATTAACAGAATGATGGTAGGTATTTTATATTTTTAGTAGAGATTTAGCTTTGTCTCTAAACATACTTACCACATTCTTGTCTCATTTTGGTGGACTTGCTCCCTGTATTATGGTAGCTCCAAGCAGCTCCTGTCAAAATGTGGAGGATTCTGGATAAATTAAAAATTTATCCAGATTAAAAAGTATTTCCCTCATCAAACAGGATGCAATCTATTTCATTTGGTAATTCTAGTTAAAATGGCATATTCGACTTTAAAAGCACAATGCTATCTGAAATACCTTAAAAGCAGCTCCATCTTTCCATGGCTTCTCAGGTGTTATCTTCGCAGCTGCTGAGAATTGTGAATTGGTGCTGAAAGGTGTACTGTGAGAGTAGCTCTGACAGCCACAGCTTCAGTACTCTGTGTTTGTAGGTTAAGATGAGGTTTGGTGTTAAAGTCAACTATTTTTATGGTCATGCGCTAGCATGGAGGTCCTAACTTGTACGTTTGTTTTCCATGAACTGGCTGTCTAACTCAATAGCTCTTTTAGAACCAAGATTTAGAAGAGGGGTTGAAAGAAGAGAGAAATATTACTGTTCCTTGGGGGTTTGTCCATTTAGTTTTTCTCTGATGGAAGTATCCCTTAGGTGTAACAATGAGATCACAGGCTTGAGGTGGGTTCAGATCTCCATGCATGCAGGAATTTCTGAGGATCAGGGCTGTTCTAGCCTGATTCTTAACTTGAATCAAACCTAGCTTTACTGGTGCTGTTGAGCCTTCAGCATATTGGACTGCATGGTGCAGTTCTAGGAGTTGCTGGTGGACCTGTGCTTGGGCCTTCCTAAATAATGGATATTTTCTAAAATAAGTTACTTTGCTATTTAGAGAACAACCCACAAGTTCACTGTGCCCACAAGTTCTCTGACTTGTGACAGCTATGGATCTAATTAAAAGTAAATTCCAGTACTGAACCTACTGCTAGATACTTTATTTTTTGAGGTATGCAATAGTTTTATCAACTTTCTCTTCTGTTGGATTTCTAAGGGAAGAAAATGAAACCTGTCAGATTATTATGTGTATGTACAGTACATGCGTATAAGAGCCAATGGTCATCTGTAAGAGCAGCAAAAGATCACCTGTGCAGCATAGAAGCCCAGGCAATAGCACAAGGAGAAAACTTCAGCCCAGTTAATTCTGATCAGCATAAAGAAACTCAGCTGACATTCTGGAAGTGTGTTTTAAGGAGAAGAGAGAGATTGTTGCTGAGATACAACTATATTAATTGAATTGTTTGGGAAAATAGCTAAAATCTCTAAGGCAGATGAAGTTAATATCAAATACATTTTGTTGTAAAATTAGTTTTTCAAGTCCTCTCTGAAGTTTAAGATACTGCCATAACTTTTATACTGTCAGGTGGTTATTCATTTAGTCACAAAGAGATATTTCTTATGGTAACCAAAGTTTTGGTATTTTAGACTGGGATTTTTTCATTTCCATAATGGAGTGAAAATTTTCAGTCAATCGTATGGATTTGTTTGAAAGTCATGCATTATTGAAAGTTCAGTGGTTCTCTGGCAGAGTTGCTAGTGTGTGATTATTTACACTTGATTCCGATGGTATCTGCTAAAACTTGGAATAGTTTCTTTGCTTAATTCTTCTGCATGAAACTGCAATTCTCTTTCCCTCTTCTCAGTGTTTCAAATCGTACAGCAGATACAGGTTTTTAATCAGTATTTGATCAGAACATTTGTTTTGCTGTAGAGTGTGTCATAAATTAAGCAAAACATACAGTAAGCTACTTATATTCTGTTTTGTGTGAAGTTCTCAGGCACATAATTTCTAATGTAAGAAGAAAAAGGCATAAATTCTTGCCATTGCACTTTGACATGTTACAGTAAAACATCCTTTTTATTAGGAAGGGTGATTTGCAAGAAGGATCACAGTTCCTCAGAACTGGGCTTACAGTGACAGAAGTGCTTATTGACTTGCCCTTTCTCATAGTTGTGTCATGTTTCATCAGCCTTTGAAAACCTTGAAGGTATCAAAATAAATCCTGAGGCTCAAATAACATAGCATTACACATGAAGAAGTAATTAACCAAACAGACTTTGTGCTTTACACAACAGGGTTGTTTCAGTTCTCGGAAGGGAAAGGTCAGCCTAGACTCAAAATATGGTTAAATAGGTGAAAAATACTTAATTCACAGGTGAACCCTGCAAAATGTTTAGAGGGAGAAAAAAGAAAGTCACTGAATTATGTGGTTGAATACCACTAAAATATACATAAGCAGCCAATATGAAATTTTAGTTTAATAATTTAGGGCAACTGAAGTTCCGAAGTACTCATGAAATTCTGAAATCTTAGAGATACCTTCTTGAATTTTTATGAAAGCCTTTTATTTTTCAAAAAACTTTTAAATGAAGGTCCCATTTAACAGTTTCATTTAAGGGCCAGACTGGGACCCAAGCCTGGAAATACATCTTTACTGTAAAGAATTTGTAGCATAGAGTTCTCTCTAAAATATATCATAGTCAGTAAAGCCCTACCACCTACATTTTTCTTCTTCAAATTTCATGCAATATATTCTCCTTTGCCATTTTGGTATTGTGCTTGACAATCATATTTTTGTTTTCTCTGATACCGAGCACAGCAATGAAAAAAATGTGATGATATGGCCATTCTGCAGTGTAAATCAAATGTATTGCAGGCTGTAGAGCTTCAGTCCCACACCTCTCTTCTGTAATTTAAATCTCAGTATTTTTAGATCATTGATGTAGTTAGTGGTTTCTAGTGCCAAGTAAGACAGATTGTTTCACAGCAGGTAAACACAATTTTTGATATTATAGAAGTTTTCTTAAAATCATATTTGAACTTGTGGAGACTTCAATCTGTATAACAAGATTTAAAGTACTGAAAAAACCTCACTGTTTTTCTGATTTTTTTTTTTTTCTGAATGTCCTTTTGGATTAAATGTTTTTTTCTAGTTTAAATTTAATAGACCATATTCCTTGGAGACATTGGCTTGAATATTTGATTTCTTCTGTGTATTCATTGCTCTTATTAGTTCATGTGTCATGAAGCTTTCTGGCTGGGCGTATGTGGGGTGGCCAATTACATTTTTAACAAAACTGCTTATCTATCTCATAAATATATCATAATTTCTTCACTGAAAAACACAATCAGACATTCAAACACTACTTCTGCCTTTTCTTTTGTTCACAATATCAGAGGGAGCCTGGAATTACCCACTGGAAAAGGCAACATAATGTAGAAACCACAGGGTTTCTGGCAAGATCTCTTTAGAATCCAAAGCTGCAAATCTGTGAACTGGCATTGCTTGTTCTGTAAACCTGAGCTTCTGCCTCTTCTCCTTTGACTGTTGTGACTGTTTCTGAAGGCGATTTCTTCCTCTCACTGGTCGTGGGGGTGACAGTGTAAATACCTGATTGGTATTTTATAGTTGAATGTCTTTTTTTCTTCAGCAATTGATTGCAATGTGTAACATTGTACAGATGCTGCTAAGGAGGAACTGTGGTGTATATCAGTACATGTCTTAAGATGGGTTTTAACAGAGAGGGAGAATCTCTCTTTTTACAGATGACAAGGGAATTGGCAAAAGGTATAAACCTTGATTTGTTTGTTATTTCTACAAGTGAGCATAAGTTAAGGCTATTTGGCACTTCAGTGCTTGGAGCATTGTGCAAAAATGTGTAATGGTTTCATTGGCTTTTATAACATACATTTAATCATTGCGCCTTTTGACTTCTAATTTATACTTATAATTGGCATTTTTCTTAATTTTCTTTTGAAGCCATGGCAACATAGAGTATTCAATACAATCCATAGCATGCTTATGGCTTCTTTTTGTAATGTGTGGTATTTATTACTTAACTGCATTGCCTGAGACCAGACAAAATTGCAATTAAAAAAATGGGATTAATGTATTTTCATAAAGTACAAGTATGCATATATTCAAATGGAAAGATATACAGATTAAATACATGAAATATACATTTTCATATAGCTATTTATATCTATTATATATGTTTATAGTTTGTTTGTAGTATTAGGGCAGAAAGATAATGTCTCTGCCTTAATTTTGTTTTTCTTCAGAAGGGCTTCCAACAGTGAGAAAAAGGAAATGTGGATCTGATGTGAAAAAATAGACTCTCTTTAGAGAGTCAAAGTTAAAAACAGGGCATCTCCAGATTTGATTGAAAACTGTGCAAGTCTTGTCCATGCGTCTTGCAAGATTTTAGATGGAAGAGCAGTGTATAGCAGAATATAAGTTTACTTGATGACACTTTGTCTGTGTAAGCTGTTCTCACTGGATGTTGCTCTCCTAAGTCTACTAATACAGAAAAGAAGTCATTAACAAAGCATATGTATTCCAATATATTTTCTGATAAACACAATCAAAGAAATTTCAGGAATGTTCCATTGTTGATAAGGAGAAATTAATAAAATTATCTGTATGAAAAAGCATAAAATCTTCTGGTACTGGGAACTCTCAAAGGGTCTATCTAGCCTTTGTTGACTTTGATAGAGGAGACTTGGCTGGAATATGAGCTTAGAAAACTTAGTTTGCATTGAAACAAGCTTGATACGAATTGTCTTTGAATATGGAAAGTATAATTGCACTTTCTGAGCAACAGAGTGTGTGTGGGGGGGAATGTCTCATAATGTGTGATGGTGCTTTCTTAGTTTTGTTTTTTAACCTTTATTGCTTTTGGTTTTGGGGTTTTTTTCTGCAATGAAGAATTTTACTTCAGCTGCAGGCTGGTTTTGTTTCAGAAAATGGCATTAGGAAAGCAGGAATAGCTACTATGTTTAATTCTGGTAATCAAAAGAGACTTTTGGAGGAAAATAATGTATTTTTTTCCTTTCAATTCTTCTATGAAAGCTTTTTGCTGTTTTGCAGTCAGTGTTTGTCTGCTAAGGCAATTCTAGTTGTTAAGCTCAGGTCTGTTTCATCAGTGTAATGCTGCTTTGCTCTTAGCAATTATTTTCTTTCAGGATTTGCCAATTAAGCTAGTGCTAGTGAAAATGCACCTAATTTGTCAAGAAATGGCAGGATGAAATATAGGGGCTATTATAGAAATTGGGAAAGAAAAAAATCAGGACAAGCACATGAGACTCAGTGATACTTGGTTGGTTCCTGATGTATTTTCATTCTGGTTATGCTTCCATTCCCTGGTGATGTTGGAAGAAGTGCAAAGCAATTGCTCATAAGTTATGGGCCATCCATTTCCTGAGTATTATGTATTTTAGAGTACCATGCTAGTGTTGTACAAAATTGTTTTGTTTCTTTTGTTTAGGGATGTTGTGGGCTTTTTTCCCCCTTGGACTTGGCTGCTTTGTGTTTGGTTATTAGTGAATGATGAAAGATGGCTTAGCTGGCTGCTCGTTTGTTACCTGCAGTCTGCTTAGACTGAGTTCTTCAAAATGCAGATGCACAGGGCTTGGGTTTTCTAGTCAAGTCCTTAAACTTTAGGAGGAACTAAGTAAAGAAATAAGTTAAGTTGACCTTGTAGTTCTGTGTCTAAAGCAAAATGGACTTAATCTGTAGCTACCTGAGAGAAATGGCAAAGAGAATGCTTTGAAGGATGAAATAGTAGGGATAGCTTGACTTAGAGAAACAAAAAAATATTTCAAGAACTTTTGCATTAAACTCAATTATATGTGCATATTCTATTAAAATTAGTGTAAGATATATGTTCTCCCAGATTTTAACATGCATAGTAGTGTATCATGGCATTACACAAACAGCTTTAATTATCTCACCAGCCTCTCCTGGGTATCTGTAGCCCCACCAGTTCTCTGGTGGCTCCCAGACTGGCTCTCTGTGGTAGCTCTTATTGCCCTCAGCACTGCTGAGACCCCTCCATGGGGAACCCAGGTTCATTTATGCTGTGCTGTTGATCAGTGTTTCCTATTGAATCGATAGGATTCCTTTTGGAATGTCCTTAAACTGTCTTTAAATCCTTTTTGGTGTTTGTGGAAATGGAGCTCCTCTAGTGCATTCACCACTGTCGATGGCTGGAGGAACGTTGTGTCCAGAGTGCTGTCCTGGTAAGATGTGAGGAAATGTTGAAGCAGACAGTCAATTGATAAAAAAACTAGACTAGAGGTAGATAGTAATGGAAATAGTGTAGACCTGTTTAACTGGCAATTAGAAGGAATGGGTTTCTTTAAACCTAACAGCAAATGATGAGGTAATGTACAGTTATGTCCCGCAGAAAGGCAAAACTGTTGTGAAATCAAGAAAGCTAATTAAACTGGAGAACAACTATTGGCACACCAAGAAAAATGTACAAAGTATTTGATGTACAATGAGGTAATGGAGATGATGTCCTGGCAAGGCAGTGAGATTCTTGAACATCCTGACGGCAAAATTGCTAAAGCATTCTCCCTAGGTCTCCTCTAGTCATAAAATAAAGCTATTGGTCTCTAAAGAGGACTTTGTGATATAATTATCTGTGATAGCTGAGAAATAGACCTGATTATCTGGGAAGATGAGTTTCAGTCCCTCTTTCCATTTGAACTGTGTATTTGTCTATGTTGGCTATTGTTTCCATTACAGGATTTCAGGAAAATGACTTTTGTGTATTTCAAGGAGACTTGTGTGCATTGAAAGGATGGCTAGGAATATTGCTCTCTCTTTCTTTGGAGTCATGAGTGCTGTGCTGTTTTCCACCACCTAACAGTGAGACCAGTTAATTTAATGACTTTGATTTTAGGGAAATTTGTCAGATTTTGTCGGGGAATGAGATAAAATTTGGCGTATGTGTTTGAAATGCATGAGGCGGTGTTGAAGGCTGTTCTAAAGCAAACAACTTGTTCCAGGAGTGCTGATTTGTACATCTGATTAGCTTGTTAAAAGTTTGGGTGTTACTCAGTTCCTACTAAACTTGCGTGATTGACATTTATTAGCCAGATCACTCAGCCTCATATCTTTTCATGCTGATCCTGGAAGACTTCAAATGATCATTGAGACAGATAAAAGAGCATTTTTTTTCAAGCTTTTTCTTGAGTATTAAAACAGAGCAGACTCTCCCTATAGGCCATCTATATTTGTTTTTCTGGGTAAAGCTTCTAGCTTTGCAGAAATATAACAAGCTGGAGGGAACATCATTATTACTTGGCTGAAGATGATGACATTGACATGAGGTCATCTGACAGGGGATTAAAGTGGAAAAATATTGGTAGCAATCTGTTAGGAACAAGAGGATCCCTTTGAATAAAGGAATCAGGTGTAAACCATAAAAAGTTGATTTGCTTCTGGGTTTTTTCTTTGTTAAACTGTTCTCATCCTTGCTGTAATTTGTAAATACTGGGTTTCACGTGCAGATTGGGATGAAAGCCAGTGCCATTCCAAGATAGATGTTTTAGCTGGAATGCTGCTCCTTATCATCTAGTTGCTTCTTTTAAAAGACAACTGGTTTTTGCACAGGATCTGAAATCTAGTTTAATGTCGTTAAATCTGCCCTGTTTTCATCAAATTTGACCACCACTGCCACTAATGGTTGATTGCTGGCCTGCTTAAGGTGGGTCAGGGACTGCTGCACTGTTGCTTGCAGGCAGGTGCTCATGCTTTTGTAATTCCTGGGAAAAAAGTGCCTGCTGACAGTCTCTGTTAAAGTGCCAGCGGTAAATGAGTCTAAATAACCTTTTATTTGCAAAGGTCTGTGGCATGTAGGAGCAGAAAATGTAGGCAATCACACTATTTGTTTTTTTAGTGATGATGAAGAGAGGACAATGTGAAGAGGAGGTGGGAAATAAGACGTCAAACACTTCCATTGAAACTATTTTTGCACTTGATTTTTAAGGTTTAGTCTTCAGTCTTTTAATAACCAATGAACTTGTAAGATTCCATTTCACAGCCTTAAGGGTTTTTTTTCATACTAAAGAATTTTGATATGAGAGCTAGTATGGATGCTATGCTAATACACTGCAGCAAACTTGGCTTCCAAGTGCATTTGTGTATTTCTTTGGGAAATGGGGGAAAACAGTGAGAAGGAGCACACAGTACCACCAGTCTAATGATGTAAAGACTAGCACTGACAATTGAGTAGTAGTATGTTTGCTCTAAAATTGTAGGCTTGATTTTACTTGCCTTTTTTGTGTTTGGTGGTGGTGGTGTTTGGGGTGTTTTGTTGGTTTTGTTGGGGGTTTTTGGTTTTTGGCGGTTTTTTTTTTTTAAACAATATGTTTTATATAATGAAGATTTTCTTTGAAGCCACCAAATAGAGTTGAAACTTTTGTTTTCATTATGAAACCTGACGTTTTCTTAGATTTGCTTGATGGTAGAAACTGGAATATTTAAATGTCAAATAACAGGAAGTTTATGGTTTAAGCCATGAGAGTTTGGAAACATTGAGGGTTGTGTCTACTGATAAGCTAATGCCGTAGTCCATTTCCAGTGGCTTCCAGGACCCTGATGAGTGAGTTAGCCATAATGAGTCAAACCTCATCTCGATATGTATAGATGAGGTTGATACTGCATAGTGGAAACCATGACTGACAACTCTGCTTCCAGCTCATGGAGTTGTACCTGCAAACCATTCCATACCTGCAAACTGTTCTCCACTCCATGAGAGTGGAGAAACGGTATGGGATGAGAAGGATCCTGGCACGTAGATATGGCCAGTATCAGCAAGTTTTCAGTAGCAGGATCCATTCAGGCTGAAATGATTTTTTACCTCTATTCTTGGCAGATTTGTTGTAAGAAAAGCCTTTGGATTTCACTCTGTCAGGGTTCAGTCCTGCCTTCTACTTCTTGCTCTTAGTTAAGAGTATACTCTTGGGCCTTAAAGCCTGCTCATCTCCTCTCTGAGAGAGGACATGTTGATGCTGGGAGCATAATGATCTTGAGATGCTTGCTTCAGCATGTGATACCTATGAAACCATCAAAACATCGCACACATAGTACAGGAAGGGCTTCCTCACCTGTAGTGGCCTCTAAGGGTTTTATCAGATGTCTCCCTTTAATTTTAGTTGATGGTAAGCTCTCACATGCTCATTGCATAGGCCTTTCTAACATCTTTGCTTGCTTTTCTGTTCTTTGGTTTTTTGACAGTTCTTCTGGGTATAGTTTTTAACTCTTGCATTAAATTAAGTGTATTCCTTCCCACAGACTTTTCTTGGAATCTGCGTGGTATGTGTTGTATGAATGTATGTGACCATACACGCCTTCTTCCATCCCTTTCTCTTCAAGCTCTGACTGTAGTTGTTCAAGCTCAGTAGTACTTTCAGCTTCTAAAATGAAAATCCTGTTAAAAAGATAGGAATTTAAGAAAAAACCTCAGCATTTCCATCCCACAGTGTATGCTGAGCAGCTGGTGCTTATAAGTTTATACAAACAGATTATATTTCCATTAAAGTGGATCTACAAGTGACTTGGTGGGTCCCTGTGTTTTCCGTTGTATTGCTGTGTGCAAGACTCAAGTTGCTTTAAGGAATTAGGGGCTGAAATTTTACCACAAGCTCCTGTAGGCTGTTAAGATCCCAACACCCCTATGAAAATTTGCTCACTTGCATATAAAGAAGGTGGTTTTTGCCTAGCAACAAGCTTTGTGGTTTCTACCTGAGGATCAAAAACAGAAGTGCATTTGTGCAGCCTTTTGCGTCACTTCGGTACTGAAGGTTTTGACAGTCAAATCATCCCTGACATTTCTGTTGATGCGCAAGAAAGAGAATAATCCAGTATGTTTTTCCATAGCAGTGCTGTCACTGCAGCACTGACAATAGTAAAAAGTACATCATCACTGAATAACGAGATATCCTGGAAACATATGAGAAACAGAGACATATTTCCGACAAAAATGTCTCACTTTTAATGGCTATTTTCTGACTGATTCCTTTTTGCTATTTATACTATCCCTGAAATATTTTATGGAAACCTGAGTCCCTTTGAAAACCCACCCAAACAACCAGAAGTGTGTTTTACATCCCGTAGTATGTAAATGATTAGTCATCACTTGTGAATTGCTTAATGAAGGAGGAGGAAATCTATATTAAGGGAAGGTGAAGAGCTTGATTTGATTGCTATATGTCTCAATTCTTCTTGCCTTGTTTTTGTTTCCCAGAAGAGAATTCTGAAGGATTTCTTTAAAACATCATGCTAAGAGACATTGTTACTGTGGGTTTGAGAATGGTAGAGCTGTACGTTTTAAGATTATTTTCCACTTGCTTGTGTTTTCTTGGGGACGTTTATGGATAGCTTTTGTTGTTTTAAGATTCTGTAGTCTCCTTGTACATTCCCAATGAAAAACGATGTCTTCAGAGACCTTAAGTGTAATAATATGGGGAACTCATTTTTTGAGGAAATTTGTCTTTGGTAAAGCATGATAAGATGATGATGAGCATCTGTGGCACAAAACCAAGTCTTGGCAGATCTCTTCACTTGCTGCATATGAAACTCTTTGTTTGGTTGGTTTGTTGTCTGTTTTGTGTTTTACTCTGTTTGTTTGTCTTACGTATAGTTAATTCACAACACGTGGTCGCACTGGAGAATTCTGAAATAATTTTTTTGTGTGTTCTGATTTTGGTACAGATATTTGTGTCTCTGTTAATTTTGGAGGGTTTTGATTACAATAGTATATTTCCTGGATGGCTGTTTTCCAGGTGAAACCTTAATGCACTGTACTTCCTTGGGATTTTGGTTGATTCCCTCCCGCCCATCTCTCTTTTGGAGGTGTGAGGGAAACAGTTAATGGAAGATGGTTATGAGGAACAGATTTTCAGTCAGTGGTTTATTCATTCTTTGCTCTCTGAGTATTGGCTTAATGAAATACTTTTGCATGTGCTTGAGTACTTGGGCGTAGTTTTCCATGGTGTTCTTCCACTCCCATTGTGAGCCTGTTTGTAATGAGCTAGAATTTCCAAAAATATCCTGCAAGAAATACCAAAAAGCTAGTGGGAGGACTTCTTTTCTATTGCTCTCTGCAAATTATTAAATGGTTTTAGGAAAAGAAATAGTTATGTATATAAATTTGCAGGATGGCAGTGATAGTTTACAGAACTGCCTGCTGGTCTCCTCTGTGTGCCAGAGCTCCCAGAGAGAGCAGGACTGGAATTTTGTGAAAGGCTAAATTTCGTTTCTGGCGCATCAAATTCAGCTCTTTTCACATGGTGAGTTCCAATGTGCTGACACGTGTTGTGCAGCAATTGCAAACATGCACAATGTAAAACGTTCTGCAGAAACAAGGAGTCTAATAATGTGAGATGATTTTCAGGTTTTTTGATTTTATTGTTACTTGGCTTCCTCCTTCCCCATAGGATGATGTGTGCTTTCTATTTGCTGTTTTTGTGTCTGCACTAATTGCTTCAGCCATGACTCATGTGCAAGCCTTGAGAAGAGGTGGCTGTTGTATCAAGACAGTTCAGCACATGGCCATGGCTTGTAAATCAGTCCGACTCATCCTAAAATGCTCATTTTGTGTTAAATCAGCTATTCAGCTGGCAAACATCATCCTTATGAACAGCAAAAATTGCACGGCTGAGGCAACTATTTCCTTAGGCTTATTTCTCAAACCATAATCTGGAAATCTCATTTTTCCTCCTCACATGGTGCTTCAGAAGAATTTTTTTTGGCGGGTGTTGTTCGGGAATAGGATTTCTTTCTTCTCCTCCTCTTCCTCCTCCCATTCTGGATCATTTCAACTTTTATTCAGCTTATTAAATGAACATCTCAATTCACTACCCTGGTGAAGCAGGTCACTTTCTAAAAGCACCCACCTAGCTTCTTTTTCAATAGAGTTTGACTATTGAAATTTTAATTGGAGCAGAAGCCACAGTTAAAAAGCAGGCAAATCTTTTTTTCCTCATGCCCTCATTGATTTCTGTTGAAGCAAACAGATGAGCTTATATATAAATATGTATATATGCATTTTTTTTAATGAAAAGTGCTGGAATTCGCTAAAAAAGGTTAAAATTGAAATGAGTAATCTTCAGTGCATAATGCAATTGTTAATTTTAGCTCCTTGCGTAGGAGCTGTTATGACTTGAACAGCCGGCTCTAGCCTTCATTAGAGAAGAAGCAGGCAGTTTTGAGACAGGTGGAGCTGGATCAAGCTGTGAAAGTGACTTGCTCGAAACTGGTCATTAGTGTTAGAAATCTGCTCCTATCCATTGCATCCTTCCCTTGTGCCACGATCATTGCCGATGTCATTTACCTTTCATCTTTTCCAGGTTGACTATGATGCGTCAAGCTCTCTGAAGGACCAGCATGGAGATTGGCACTCTGAACTGTTAGTGGGGACATGGGACTCACGTTGTCGTTGATCATTTGTGTGGACTTAACCAGCGAAGACCAACAGAAGACGCTAGAAAGGCAGTTGGAATTATAGCAGTTTTTCAGGTAAATGGCTTCTTTGGTGCAGCTGATATGAGTGTAGTTGTTTTCGTGAACACTGTGTAAGCACGTCGGTGAGCTGCAGGTTGATATGCTCATGAAGAGCTTGAGCATGCATGTGCATTTCTTGATGAAAATCCTTGACAAATTAGGGGTTATTTAACAGACCACTTAAAGGTTGTGCCACCCGTCGTGTTTTGAATTGTCATCAAAGCAGTTCAAGTTTCAGTTGTAACTGCAGAACAGCCAAAATCATCGGCCCTCTTGGGGAGAGCGATGAGAGGAAGGAGAATAACCTGAAGCTTGACTTGCCTTACTGTGAGCTAATTTGTGAATTTCATATTCCAGTCAGTTTGCTTATGAACCGTGTAGCTTTATTTCTTGTGAAATCCGCGGTCCTTCTCAAACAGGAAGATTATATAGGAAATTTTATTTACTTACAGTGTGAAAACAAAAGCACAAACTGGAAAAAGTAAGTTTTTATAACTCAGTATGCCTTAGATTTTTTCACTTAAAACATGGATTAAAAAAAAATAAAGGTAAGTGATACTAGTTCTGTTGAATGTTTAATTTCAAGCTGTTAAAAGAAAGATGGCAAAGCGTGGTTTTGCTTAATAGTTGCTGTTTCGTTGTTGAGAAGTGTCAAGGTGTTGCAAAAGACCCTTCCTGAAATAACTCTTGTTTTTCAAACACAGTTGTTTTACTTGAAGATGCTTCTTAAGCCAAATGGATGGGGAAAAGAAAAGTTAAATTATTCATGAGTCTCATTTGACAATTGATCAGTGGGGGAGTCTTCAAGAGGGAGCTGGGGGCAGAGAAAGAGAGAGAAAATAATAATAGGCTTTAACTCTGAAAATCCTTCAAAGCTTCTGTACAACAACCCATTGTAAACTGAGAGTAAATGCAGTTCAGTTAAGATTTCTTCATTAGAAGTACCTGCCAAGGGTTTCCTGTATGATTTTCATAGTACTGAAGAGTGACATGGGATTTGGGAAGAGGCTTAGGATTTTAATAATGGAGCTGTTGGTTTGATCCCAAAAAATGTTGACCCTGAGAGCTTTCTTTCAAATTTAGATTTCGTATTTACCTTGAATTATTATCTCTTAAAAAAGAAAAAAGAATTTAAAGTGGTAGTGCGCACCATGGCTTCTGCTGTGCATAAAACCAACGACTGAGTGCTAAAAACAGTGTTGTTGCTCATGCTTGATTTTTATTTCTGTTTGTTTGGCTATTATCTTTTATTAAAAGAAAACAAAAGGAAAAAAAAAAAAACACCTAGAGAAGGGGAACACTGACATGCCATAAGCCTGGAATGGGTCCTTCCTGCCTGGTGCTGCTGAGCTTTGTTGCAGAGTCCCTAACTGTCCCTTCCTGCTCCTTGGCAGCCCTGTGGCTGGGCCGAGTAGTCACAGCACCTTACCTTGAATCTGCTCTCCACAAAGACTGTTCAGGTCGGAGCTCTGCTTGCTTAACCTGATACAATTCTGTTGTTACCCAGTATTGTTGATTCAGTACATCTCTTCAGCTGGGACATACATAGTTTTCCACTCCTGAGCTGCACATTTTGGTTTGTTTACCAAAGGAAATGAAATTGGGAATTAAAAAAAAAAAAAATTTCACCCCCAATGTTTTTTTTTTGTGTGTGTTTGTGTCGTGGTATCTTGACCTTTCAGGTCACCAAATCTTGTTATTTTAATTTCTGTGTGGAAGAATGTCTGAGCAAGGTAAATTGAACCAGGAGACAGCAGAGGAAGCTGCAAAAGAGCAGGAGACTGCCATCTCTGAAGCCAACCCGGACAACTGTGTTCTTAATAAATCTGAAAGCTCAGAAGTAGAGGAGAAGGAGGAGAAGCTCAGTGATTCCAAGACAGAGCTGCAGGTAAGACAGGAATAGTGAATGGGCTCATTAAATATCAATGTGTTACCACTGCTTTTCCATTTCTGTGATTTCTTTCATTGCCTACACTTCCCCTATTTTTTCTTATGATTTTGATACTGTTTCTATTTTTTCCTTTTTAATATTTTTAATTTTTTTTTTTATTTTGGGTTCTTTTGTTTCACTATAAAATAAATGCTGTTATTTGTTATACCTTTCAAGCTCTTTAGGCTGCTGTCCATGTTATTACTTTTTCTGAGAAGTTAATTTCTAGACATCTGTGTTAAAGCTTGATGAGATATTTGACCGTTTTCCCTCTTTGGGGATTTAGAAAACTACCTTGATCTCATGAATTTACAGGTAATACTAATGAATAATTACTTAATGTGTGGTTTGGTTTGTAGGTGTTACTGCCAACAAAAAGTTGTAATGCAAAGCCTAAGAAGGTAATTTGATAAGAAGACTTTATCGGATGAGGGGGTTTTAATCCTTTTTGCTCAATCGAATATAAAAATAAAGGGGGAGACTACAATTTAAGAGGAATTTGGAGAGGGGGAGCATTTACTTAAGTATACCTTTTCTTACATTTTTATTACGTTCAAAACTGCAGAACACTGTATAGTGTTTTTTCCTTGTTTATGCCTGTTTGTAAAATGAATAAAAATGAGCAGAGATGATTCTTGGTTTTCCCTGCTTTCCAAACTGGGTTTGGGGAAGTTGCTTTTGCAGTCAGCAACTGATTAAAAACTTCAGTTAAAAGTGGTTTAGTCTATTTATTGGTAATGCTCTCGTCATGCCCACTGTCCACTGAAGTGACAACTGCCTCTCTTTTTTTGCTATACCCAGAAACGAGGTGCAAATCAGAACCAGCAGAAAAAGAGATCCAAGGTAAGGGTCCATCTCTGTTTGGAATTGCATGCCACAGTCGGATGAAGAATTTCAGTTAAATGTCTGTCTACAGTTGAAATGGCATCCTTTCATCACTTGTGTGGTTGAGTTTTTTTGTTTGTGTTGGGGTTTTTTTCTGCCCCCTACCCCACAGTCTTGTTGCACAAAGGCAGAGAACTGCCTCCAGATATAATGTGTCAGACTTCCCTTTATCCGTCATGCTTTTATGCTGCTGGGCTTGCTGTGTCCTTGTGTTAGACAGCATGTGTGTTTTTGTGTGCCACTGGAGAAGGAAAAGGTTCATGCTTTTTCCTGCAGTAATTAATGTTTGTTAGAATTTTATTTTAATGGAATAATCTTGACATAAAGAAGCAGAGACTGACTAGCTCCCTAGGGGGTGAATGGGTGGGGACAGGTGTGGGAAGGAGCTTCTAGGAACAAATAAAACCCTAGAAAACGCCTTTTAATTTTTCAAGTGCAGATCCATAACACCTGCCCATTTTACTGTCCATGTTCCTTGGATATGAAACTACTAGAAGAAGGGGAGGACCCCCAAAACAAAAAAAAAAACCAAAAACCAAAACCCCAAAGCAAATGACAAAAGGAACCTTTGAGTTTATATTAAATTACCTTCAGTATTGCACTATCTGTTCTTTGCTATTACAATTTTTGGTGGAAGTGAGTGAAATGTAGCTAGTGAACTGTAGTACTGAAATGATAAAAGTAAAAAGAAACCTACCACCTTCCCTGTGTGGCAAATGTCTCACTGCTTAGAATCCTTTTCTATCCATGTTGAAGGCAGATGCATTTTTGCTGACTGGGTGGGTAACAGTTATTTGGGATATTTAGGAACAACTAATGTGGGCAGCTGATGTGAATTGGGGTCAGTAGTAGTATTTTCTGGTTTGTTTTCTCTCTTTTTTTATTCAGTCAGGAGCTAAAGGAAAGCTCGTGCGGAGTCTTGCTGTGTGTGAAGAGTCATCCCCTCGCCCGGCAGCAGAAAATCTTCATGATAATCAGGTACACTTGCAATCATTGCTGTTAGCTGCATGGTTGACCTCCATCTTCAGTTGCATGATTGTGTTACTTAATTGGGCGTTTAACAATGTCTTTCTTGGGGGAGAAATTACATCCAACAATGAACGTTTTTATGGAGTTATCTGGTTTAGCGTGAACTTTAACTTGAAATACTAGTTTTGTACTATATCACAGGGTGTTGTTTGCTTTTTTTTCCAGACCCCCTGAAAATTTCAGCAAATGGAAAAGAATTCAAAAGAATTCAGATTTTAAAATTTAAAAAAATAGTAACAATCAAAAAGGATATTAATATGTTCTTTTCTCTAAGGCTATCTCTTTCGAGGCTGCACCAGATACAGTTATGAATATGCTCTGATTTGTGGTTTCTCTAAGACTTCAGTTCATATCAGTTTCCCCCTTCACATAAAATTCAAAGGTCCTTCGCACCCTAAAATACTTTGGTAGAGGCAAGGATGCCTCCTACTGAGTGGCATTCATTTTTTAAACTCGTGGTGTAAATTATCCTATAGCAAAAAGCGTGTATTTGAGTTTTTCTGTACTGCTAGTGTTGTATTCCCAGCAGCTGGTGGAGTTCTGTCCTCTGCACCCCTCACCTTGGACAATAACACTGGTGGCAGTCTTTGTAGACTAACTTCAAAAAGTATCCAAAAAAGCAAAAGTTAAGCCTCAATTACTCCTCTTTGCTTGCCTAGTGAGAGCAAGGCTTAAAAACCCCCCAACTAACCAAAACTCAAAATATGATGAGCACTGCCTATAATTTATGAGATGTTTATGTACAAATAAAATCAGCCATCGAGAGAGCTTGAGCAAGTGGCTTCTTGTGAGCTTAGCACAAAAATAAAAAATGACATTTAAGTGTACTTTCTCACTGTTTCCTCTATTGACTTGAAATGAAACAAATCTGTCTCTCCTCTTAGCTCATAAGTAAGGAGAGGTTTTTCTATTTTTTTAATTTTATTGCAAGACCAAAAAACAAGTTGTTTAGCAGCGGGACATCTTCATGTTCTACTGCTCTACAATGATGCTTATGCAGTAGATGGACAGGTTATTTTATCAGTTGTTCTGTTGTAGGTAAACGCTTTTCGCTTGACTTGCATTACTCAAAACGTGTGGCTTTTGTTCTGATTTTGTTTGTATTTTCTATTGTTTAATGGAGAATGAAAAGAAGAACAATATAAAGAGATTGTATTAAGCATCGCTGGTAGTTTATAATGTACTGCGCAGGACCTGTATTAAGTGTCAGAGAGACTGGCAGGTGTTGAGGCAACATCCTTATCCTTACACCAGGCAGAGGAGGGGTTCCTATTACACACAGCCTTTGGTCTTACCTGACTGACCAGCTGCAGCAAAGATTTCTTTGACCATCTTAAAATATTTATGGGAGATGAAATGTCTCCCTTGACCCCAGCATCTGCTTTCTAAAGAAACAATTGGCTTGGTGTAATTAATTTGATAGGAATTGCCCTTTTGCTCTCGCTGACCTTTTACTAATGAATGTGGCTCAGCTTTGCCTTGGAAAGCTGGACCTGCAAGCTCCTCCTTGGGCTGGCTGAAGGATACAGGAAGTTTTGTGCCAACCAAATTGTTTTGCTTTCACTTTAGAGGAGAAAGAGCTTATTTTTGGTTTGGAATTATTTTTTATTAATTTTTATTTTATCTTAATGGTTTACAAACCACAGGGACTTAATTATCAGAGAATGTACGGTACCTGGCCGGAACTACTGAGTATGGATTGTACTGCAGACTTGATGTTTGTATTTATATTTGAATACTTGCCTTCATTTTCCTGTAAAAGGAAAAAACTTGTTTACCTGTATTACTTGATCTTGAGTGCTTATCCAATGGTTCACTATGTCCTTACTTAAAAGAAATGTTGCCTTTAATGTTACACTATAGACCAAGAAGTGTATTATTGCAATTTGAAAATCTATTTTGTTGTTCACTCTACTTGTATCAATGTATTTATTAATATTGTATTTTATTATTGAGAAAAATCAATAAAAATCTAAGAAAACATACAGTAGCTTGCTTTCACGACTCTACAGCCCTTTTGTGTGTTTTTTCTAGTGCAAATACATCAGTATTACGTTACATGTAAAACAGTATTTACTGTATGTTCATATATGTGCTTATCTGTAAAGTCTGTCATTTTCATAAGTGCGTTTTTAAGAACCACTGTGAAGCTTAGGATTAATATCCTGGGAACAGCATGGCCAGTTACATTTTTCTCCTGTTGAAAAGCTAGCAGCACAGTCGCTCAGCTCCGGGCAGTGCAAGAAATCGAGTTATCCTTTGGGGTCATTTGGCAGTGGTTGATCCAAAGTTTGTTGTTTGAATGAGAAATTGAACTGCCATTTGAAGTAAAAGAAAGCAGGCATAGCATTAGTTCTCTGAGCACAACTGAGCACGTTAGGAAACATTTTTCATTGTATCCTTCCCTCAGATGACCAGGAATTCCCACTCTTTCCCTCTGTAGGCTGAGTCTTCGGCTAATACTGTCAGCCGAAATTAAAATAATAGGGATTAAGGGTGTTAAATCAGGTTAAATTTTGGGTCCAGGGCTTTGTTTCTCTTTTACAATGCTTTTCATCTCAAGTCTTTTGTGCCACATTCAAACTTCACAAAAAGTCAATAACGATTAAGCTGAGAAGTTACCAATTTCTGTCTTACTGTGGCATGTTTATGCTGATACTTTGTTCTGTTAGGATCTTGTCTTACATGTGTTGTGATGACTGATTTGTAATTCTTTAAAGAATTCAGAAACCTAAAGTTTGTAATAATTACTGGAAGCATCATTTGAATTCTTAGTGGTTGCTTAAAAACACACCCCTTACTTTAAAGTTTTCTATTGATCTTTTGGTATGCTAGTGTTCTTTGAAAAACAGTGAGGGAAGGGAATTTACTAGCATACTAGAAACTCAAGTTTTCTCCAGTATTGGTGAATTAAGGTTTTCATTAACATAATGTTGAAAAACTGTCAGGCATGCAGGACTATCTTCTATTAAAGAAAACTACTTTACCAGGGAGTTTTGTGACAGCTCACTTCAAATATGCTTTTTTACACTGCTTAAGCATATAGTGTTATTTGGGGATTTTTTTTTATTTAAAAGAATAAAACACAGAAGTATGCTTCCTTCTGTTTTGTCCAACCAGATTAGGATTTCTTGAAACACATAAATTATGCCATGGTAACTTCAAAAGAAAACAATTTGGGTTTTGTTAAAACAAAGCCAGTATAAAGTAATGTTGTGAGCTGGAAAAAACAAGTTCTTTAAAGCAATACAGAAAATGCAAACCAGCTTGAATTCCCAGTTTTTATTAACTTTTTAAAGCTGAAGCATGCTTTCAAAGGGACTCTTAGTCTCTGAAAGACTGAATTTTTGACGGTAAAACTTGTGATGCCTTAGAGAAGTTCACTTATTACAACTTCCTTGAAAAATCAATAGGCACATTTCACCCCTTTTGTGAAAGGCTCATCTGCATATGTCTTTAAATATGAAGTGCCTGAAAAGTTAGTAAGCCCTCTTGTATGCAACTGAGTATAAAATTTGCTGGTACTCTTCTATTATTGGAGCCAGAAAGCTCAGTCTAGCTGGTACTGCACTTGCTTGTGCAAAACACTTCATATGAACATAAAGGTTTTCTAGTGAGGGGGAAAAAGTTATATTTTTCAGATATCTATCCACTGATCATCACTTAACATACGGAGTATTAAATTATAGAATTAACTAAGAAAGCCCATAATGAAATGTACTAAATTGTTCTAAAAAGTCTTGTGAGAATTACTGAAGTGTAGAATAATCTTGTTCCCTTAATATAGGTAGCCTAAATTTTATAATACTCAAATATTGGAGAAGAAATACCTACTTACCACTAGAATTTGGCCTCTAAGATGTCATTATTCTCCTGCCTAAAAAATCCCAAACATTTTTCAAATAGGAAAGAAATGTATCTGGCTTCAAATTTTCTAGCTACACATAGTTTGATGCCAATATCTGCAGGTTGGAAGCCATGGGAAACTTACTAAATCTGGCCCATAATTCATCTATCTTTTTTTCCCCAACAGGAATCAATCCAACTACAGCTTTCAAGTTTTCCTAGCTTGCAAGAAGAAGATAAATCTAATAAAGATGACTCCGAAAAAGAAAAAGAAAAGGATAAAAATAAAGATAAAAACAGTGAAAAAAGCAAGATCAGAATGTTATCAAAAGGTGAACTTAAAAATATTTAAATTGTTATAATTGCTGTTGTAGAAAGGATTGTATGTTTTTACAAGCATGTATTTCTTTTTTTTGCATATACATACACAGTAGAAGTGTTTTCATACACTGAAAAAATTCAGAACCTGAAATGTGTATGATTAAGAGTGTTTTTCATACAAACATCAGGCTTTGAAAGTGGAGAAACCTTGCAAACTGAGGTTTGGTATTAGCTGTTATTAGTTTTTTTAAATGCAAAATTGATCATTTGGAGGCTTAAGCATATCGGTATAAACACAGCAATACAAAAATATATGTGTGATTATATAATAAATGTATATAGTATATGAGACACTAATATGCTTTTTTTCCAGATTAATGATGGTATATTGGCATGTAGCTTGTGCAGTGTAGGCAGTAGAGTAATCCTCTTCACTATTGCTCCTCTCTCATGGAGAATTTAAATGCTGTAGTGAAATTCATCCATGACATTCAACCTGCATTGCAATCTACTATTATCACCTACAAAGACTTCTTCAAGAAAGATTTTTTTTTATCTAAATTTGGTATTGTTTTTTAAATCTTTTTATAAATCCATGGTATAAAGTTTCAGTGTAATCTCTCAAAAATAATCATTGCCTACCTGGGTGTGGATCTGCAGCTGGTGTGAATTGTCATTTGGCTTCAATGGAGCTCTCACAGTTCACGCCAACTTGAGAATCTGTGTGTACATTTGAGTCAGGAGATAATGCTGAAAAATTAATTCTGACTACTGTCATGCATCCCTGTTACCTGCCTACTCCCAGGTGTCACTGGATTTCAGTCTCATAATGCAAATAGAGTTCCCACTGGCATGATTCCTCATTTGCTATGTGTACAGCATTTATTAAGTGATGCAAAGAGACACTGATGAATAAAACTTTTTTTTCCTCGTTTTTAAATTTTTTTAAAATGGTTTAAAGGAAGAACTTGGCAGGGTCTTGAATGGCATTGAAAGTTTCCTGTGTTTTTCTTATAACCAGCAGTTTCTGTCAATGTTTAGTTTTGATGCTGTGTTCTCAGTGGAGTGGTACAGACGAACCATGAATGTCCACCTGATGCTTCACAACGTAGATCTTTCTTGGCTGAACTCCAAATGATCACTTTCTTTCAGAGCATATGCTTTCAGATTGTTGCTGGAAAATGGATTTTGATTTATAGCATAGTTCAATCGGAACTGTTGAAATGAAATAAATGAGTAGAGGCTGTTTGTTTTTATTTTTCAGATTGCAGTCAAGAGTACACAGACTCAACAGGCATAGATTTGCATGAGTTTCTCATTAACACATTAAAGAATAACCCCAGGTAGGTATTTCCTGCATTAGAGCTGACATTCCTGAAATTATAGCTGGCAGTCTTTGACTTCCCGTAACTGTACACTGTGTTTTATTTGTTCTGGAGATGGTTATGAGGGAAAATGTAAAGGAGGTAGGCTGTTAACTGAGAAAAATGCTATAAAAAGTCATCAGCTTCTACTCCCCCTTCCAGTCACCCATTGCTTAATTTCACTTTCAGTAACATCTGGTCTTTGTCCTTGCCTTGTTGTATACAGCTCTACGTGGTGATTGCAATAATATATTATAACTATTGCGGTTGGAGATTTGTATATGAATATAAAGTAGCTTTCTTTTAGCAGTGCTGCACACAATTAAAATCCTGTGCTCAGTGCCAAATTCTGCTCTCAGTATTGCCATAGTTTTCATTTGGAGCTACAAGCCCATCTCATCATTAAATTTGCCTCTAAACGTCCAAGGAAAGATCTGTAACATATTTATACATTGTGATTTTCAACATTCATTTCAGTTGGATCTGTTAAATAGGTACCATGTAATTCTGCAATTATTCCCAGGAGAACTGGGAATAATTGGGTACCTAACAGCTTGCATGACCTGTTGTATAGATGATAGAAGATCCTTCAATTGCTTTATCTGTGCAAAATGAGAAAGTTCAAGGAGTGATGGGACTCTGTCAAGCTTAGACATGTGTGGAAATATGCTGGGGCAACTCTGACAGGAGAGGAGAAGAAAAAGGAACATCTGAGACCTTCCAGTTAAAAACAGAGCATTTTGCTTGAATATTTACTGTGGCATTGCCTCCTGCGAGCCATGGTGGTGGTGTTCTCCATTGTGCTCTCTAACTAGATTAGATGTGTCCAGTCTTCTTGCAGCAAATCAATGCCTTGTGGAAGATATGTCTCAGGAAAAATGTTGAAAATTTCTGTGGATAGCAGCTCTTCTTGTGAAAGATCTAGCTTAGCTGGAAATCTCATTTTCCATCAAAAAAGGGTGAAAAAAGACCAAAGCTATCCATAGCAGTGAGAGTCTTTCTATGCAACACATTGATTGCAGCCTATTGTGGCTGGAAGCACTTTCAGACCATAGTTGAGCTCACAGAAAGCTGGAATCTGTCATGTACGTCACCAAAGGTGCAGCAAAGCAGGCTGTAGTCTTTTGCAGATGAGCCAGCGTAAAGCATGTTTCATTTTTAATCAAGATGACTGACAATGCTTGCAAAATAGCCTTACAAACATTGATATATGAATATTTTCCTCTAAAATGTCTATTCATAGTTGATGGTACACAATCCTTGCATTTCTTTTTGACAGGGACAGAATGATACTGTTGAAAATGGAACAGGAAATTATTGATTTCATTAGTGACAACAAGTAAGTGGAGTTCCACACTCGGTTATCAAGTCGCATGCGTGTGTTGCGATGTGAGCTGTGCGAGGGCTATGCTCACATGGACCACAGTGCTCCTGAGGGCTGTTCCTGGCATGCTGCAAGAGCAGGCTTTTATTTCCTGACACGTGGTGGGACTGCTTAAAATACAGTAGATGTAAATGAAAACCTTTTGCTTTTCATTGTGTTGTAATTGCACTGGCTCTGCTCATTTAGATCCAAAAATATAATTAAAGCTTTTAGTGTAGAGGATAATCAAATACGTTATCTCATGGCTTTTCCTTTGTGCTGTGTTATTCTAATGCATTGGAAAATAAAACTGAACTTTGGTGGAGGGATTCTTGCTACTATGTGCTCTTTATAATAAAATTTTCCAGCAGCTTTAAAAATAGGGGGCCAGAACAGCAGCAGAGGAAAGAATTATGCTGACGGGAAATAAGCATTTTGTCAGTAATAGAGAAAAAAGGAGTGTTTGCCAAACTAGATCTTTCCAGAGTTGCCCTGCATCTGACCTTTGGGGGAAAGGCAGAAAGCTGTTGCCAGTGTCTCAGCAAATCTGTAGGATTGGTTGTGCAGGGAGCGTGAGTGTGGGGGGGAACAGCGAATAAGTTGTTCCTGGCACACAGAATACTGACTGGGTACCGTGAAGTGTGAGCTTTGTTTGTCCCAGTGTTGCACATGGAAATTTGCTTATTAGAAATTCTAAAATTAATTATTTTTCCTTTTTTCTTTCAGCGTTTCTGTAGCAAACATTTATATGTAAATGCACAATGGAGAAGTTTTCGGTTAGATTTCTGTCCACTGAATTATGAAATATATTGCTGTTTTCATTTATTTATAGATAAGAGGGAAATGTAATTATCAATGCTATTTGTTTCCTTTGTTTCTAGTAATCACTATAAAAAGTTCCCTCAGATGTCGTCTTATCAGAGGATGCTGGTGCACAGAGTGGCAGCTTATTTTGGAATGGATCACAATGTGGATCAGACTGGAAAATCTGTAATTATCAACAAGACCAGCAATACAAGAATGTAAGTAGCAACACTGTTGTGTTTTTCCTTGTTCCCTTTCACAAGACAAGAGCTGGTTTGTACCATGACTGCGTGGTGTAATGTTTTTTATAGATACATTTTTTTATTTTATTTTTGTAGCAGGAGTGAGTGCTGTTTATTGTTTTCTAGGTTGGGAAGAGAGGACAGGGCTCTCATTGTGAGGTTATCTAAGACTATAAAGATACATAAGGAGAAATCAACCTAATTGGTCTCCTGCAAGAAACTTAGCACATTATCTTGGAATGTTACTTTTCCTGATTCCTTAGTGCTGCCACTTTGCTATAGAAATGAGCTCGTTGCTTTACAAGTCACCTAATACCATACAGCTGTATCCTAAATAACCCAAACATATTTGGAAGATTGCCTCTTTCCTTGTTCTGGCTCTCCCTGCTTCAAGAGTCATTTTCTGCCCAGCCTGATTATTTAGGATTTAGTTCCCCTCCACCACCTGTCACCATCCATTCCCCTTTGTTCTCCTCCTCTCCTGGTTCCACCTGATTTTCTCTTCAAATCTCACTGTTTGACTACAGTGTTTCTGTGAAATACAAATTCCTTCTGATGGTTCAAATGCATTGCAAAATTCCTGGCAGGTTAAACCTGTGCTGGCATGGGTTCTGTGCTCCTCCATGAACCTGTATAAAGCTAACAAAAAACGCAATATGAGCTGCAGTACTGTGTCCATGCCTGATCAGCATCACTTTTTCTGCCAAGTGCCACGTGTATTAAACATAGCCTTCCTCTCCCTCTCTACCTATAAAGTAAATAATGAAGAGGAAGTAATTACAACTGGGTAATGAAGTTTTGGTATCTGGTATTGGAACAGGAAAGCCCCATTTGAAAATTGTGTACTTCCTGTATTCAATTAGAAGGAGCAATATAAACATTTATTTCATTTATATATCCAGTAGTTAGGTGACTTATTTATATCCAGTTGCAGAGAGTATTTTTTTAAATGTTATTACCTTCTCCTGTAGAAGGGTGGAAGGACTTGGGAATGATGCTGTGCAGGGCTGGGAGTTGGACTCAATGATCCTCATGGGTCCCTTCCAACTCTGCTTATTCTGTGATTCTGTCATTACCTAATTTTGTGAGATCAAAACCTGAGCCAAACACATTGGTATTTGCTATTTCAATGAGCGCTAAAAATCCTCCATGTAAATGTAGTAAATTTAAGATTATGGACAATTTATGTCAGATCCTTTTTGTGGGCTGTCCATGAGATACTTGGACATCTGTAAAACAGCACTTGAGCATTACTGTTTTTAAAGGTTTGAATAAAGCGTGCACTAACACTTCGATTTTGAGAAGTCAAAAGAATTACAGTATCTTGATAAAACACTCAGGCTGCAAAGGCTTAACCTCAGGGTCTGATAATACCTGCCCCCATGCAAGGGCTATATTTAGTTATGAATAAGAAAAAGCTGCGTATGCAGTGATCTGTGTTCAGTTTTGAGCTGAAAATGAGTCTCCTCTTAAACACAACACAATCAATCATATTAGAGTGCTTTTCAAGCGTTCCTCTCTCTTTACAGTCCTCCCTTTTCCCTTCCCATCTATGCCACTGCTGTTGTGCACCAGCTGCTAAAGATCTTTCCTCACAGCATTGCCTTCTCCTGGCTGACTTGATAATAGAATAATACTAACACATTAATATCTGTAAATGCCTTGCTCCTTTGTGTGGCTGTCATCTCAGAGATGGGTAGTGCTGGAAGCACTGTTGGAAATGCTTACACAGCGCTTCTGGAGAGGACACTGAAGCCTTCTTCAACAGTCAAAGCTTTATCCGAGTGCTCTGGTGAAGCTGTGGCTTCATGTGTGGTGGGAGAGTGAGCAAGCAAGGCTATTTGCCAGGCACGAACTGGCAGCCTTGTGAGCAAGCTCAGCAGGCAGGATATTGTAGGGATATAACAGATTGAATGGCACTTCCAGCCGTGGTCTTGTAAACTGGAGGTGAGGCCAGAAACAATTGGTGCTGACACGGTTCCTGTCCAGATATTCCAGAAATAAACAAAGGACTTTGCCCCTCTGTTGAATGTGAGTACAGCTCTTTTGTAAGCACCACACAAGCTGCAGATTTCTTCCCTCTTCATTGATTTGGTGGTAGGTAACTGGATTATATGAAGCTCATATTGCCTTTTGGTGCTTCCAGTGTGTTATTTACATTATTTTGATATTACTATAAAATAAAGCTTTTGTGAAGTGGCTGTTTCTTTTCATAACTGGAGGAGATGGCATGTTTTTTTAAAATGTCCCTGGCTCTGACAGAAAATAGTTTGTTATTATCTAGCATGAATAAGGGCTGATGAGATTTTATTATCTGCAGCAAATACTGTGTAAGTTCCACATCTGACAGCATCCAATGTGATTTCATGTGTTCTGCATTTCACTCCTCTCAGAGGAGACAGTTTTGTGCAGTTTCAAATCAACACCAAATAGTGGGAATGTGTTGACTCTATTAATTACTACTTGGACAGTATTCAGAATACCGGAGAATCTGAAGAGCGTCTGAAACGCTGTTCAACGTGGTTATGCCGTGCTGTAAGCCTGAGCCTTGATAGCTTTATGTGAATTTATGGAGAGGCCCCACAGACAGATGTTCTGAAGATTTGCATTTTGGCAATAAATTATCTCTTTATGGCAAGTGGTTTCCAAACTACTTTAGCTACTGCTGTGGAGAGAGACGAATATTCTTGCATACTCAAGAATTCATAAATTCTGCACTGGCTGTGACTTCTGTGTACGTGTGCCTGTTTGGGAAGATCATATGACTCTGCAGTGTCATCATGTGGGCTTGAATAAGCACTTTGTGCTTATTTCTTTGGCTGAGTGAGGGTTTGTGTCACATCTCTGCTCCCGCTTGCAGGCGATGAATTCTTCCGTGGCTCCAGGCAGTGAGGTGTGTTTATCCTGTTCAGCAGAGACCTTCCATGCTCACTGCCTGCAGGTGCTCAGAGGTACAAGTGTCAAAAGAGTTAATGGTTTTAAGATGATAGGGCTGGTTGGAAAAATCTGGTATCAGCGCTCCCTTATGGGTGCCTTGGTAAGGACCAGCGTGTGTCAATCAGGGGACAAGCACATGAATGAAGCAGATTGAGGCATTTCGGTGCTTTCTTCAGTTGGCTGTCTTAGGGCAATGTGTATCCACTTTCATGTACCTCTGTCTATAAAGTCCCTGCTTTATGGAGGTTTGGAATATGATAAAGTGTTTATTGAAGAGGTTGTAGCTGGAAGGAGGGCTGCAACTTCTCTGTTCATCCATGGTGTTTTACATAGAGAGGAAAAATGATGGTAAAAAATTCATTAGGACTTGAATCTCTGGAAGCGCAATCCTGCAGCTTTAATGAACTCTCGGTGAAGTCTCTTAAAAAAACAGTCAGACAATAATGGCAGCTTTTCAGTTTGAAGAGTATTTATAATGAAGAGCTTAATCTGAGGTGCCTTTTTTTTTCTTTAATTTCATTGGAATGTGAACTAGTCATACTGGTTTTGAAGCTTTTTTTAAGAAATGAAATTTTAACAGACAATGATGACCTCAACTACCCAAGTGTTTGTTGACCTTAACAAAGTTAAGTTTCTGTACTCTAGCTCTCATTATAGAATAGTGGATTTTAAAAACAAATAATCTTTTCAGATCATTTTTGAAACTTAAGGTAAAAAAAAGGAGAACAACTTAAAAAAATACATCAATTTTCATGATGTCATGTCTTACAAAGTCCTGCCTAACTAAATAACCCAGTTTTTGGAATCTTATTCTCAGCAGCATACATGAGAAAAATTGATCAAAAAATGAAGGAGGATTTTGTTGTTATTTTATTTTTATAGGCAAAGAACTCAAATTATTCTTAAAATGGGAAATGTGCTTTGTTCAGTGTGCAACTCTTTCTCTTGCGTCACCGTTCTAATGTATATTTGTCTGTCATCTGTGTCTGCCTGTCATCTATCTAAAGAAACACAGAAACGTACGGGGAACTTAAGGCCGTGAAATACAATACCAAGAGAGTTTGGAATTGAGGCAATATGTTAGACAGGGCATCCATATTTGGAGCCAAAAAATATGTGCCACCCTCTATTCTGCATATTCCTCATAATTCCTATCAAATAACTGGAAGTACTTCAGAATTTTTGCAGAACCGTTCATATTGTTAGATGTATCAGTTCAATCAGATTCATTCATTTGATTATCTGTAGATAGGTGGAGAAATGTAGGGGAAGTGTGTTTGGTGTGCTTGGTAAATTGGAAGGGTTTTCATTTGGTTGAGATCATCAGCCATGTGACAAGCATGTCTGTACCACAGCCCACACATGAATTCATGTACTTTTTTTATATAAGTGTGAGTGGCAGGGCTCATCAGAACTGAGAAGGTAGGATGCTGATGATATATAATGCTGTGTTTAGACATTTTCATACATTCTGAGGGTGTAACATACCTATTATGAACTTCATACCAATTCTCACATCCTCGGTTCTGACTATTTTATTTTTCAAGAGCATTGTGAGTTATGATCCTTGTGATGCATGGTTTTTTTCCTACTCTGTTAATATAATGCTGGCTCAGTTGGAAGGTGTTTTGGTGTCTTTGAGATGCTTCAAAAACTTGAGGCAATGTTAAGCTGTTATGTGCATTACAGGGGTTCCTTATAATCTAGAGATGAACTGTATCAGCAGAAGGAGACATAATGTGCAAGTTGTACTTTGAATAACCTGCAAGGCTTTCATAGTTTGACATACAATCTGTGTTATTCTGCCTCCTCTGAATAAGAGTGATTTGAATTGAAAGTAAATAAGAAAAGTTCTCTTCAGGTTTCTATTGTGCATTCACTGAGTGATCTTGCTGTAGACAACATCTATGCTACTAGAGGTGCACTGTGATGATTTCACCCATCTTCAGAGTCTGAACTTTTGTACAGGAACCTACAGGCATGTCAGTAAAATGGCATTCACTGAACATGGCAATTTCAATAAAGAAGAGTTTCTAGATTTTTTTTACCCTAGGCTGAAGTGCCGAGAAGACTTCCTTGAGATACTAAATGTTACAGCCTTTGGAGCATGCAGAAAAGTATGCCTTTCCCCTTGACTGAATAAGATATTCAGTGTAAATGACTTTAATTTCTTTAAGCAGTTGTTTTGCTGATGGGAGAGAAGGGACATTTTAGCAATGCAGGAGTAGTGACAAATGTATACCTGAATATGAATACCCTGTTTTGTAATATCTCAGTCAAAGCAGTTCAATGTTTGTCAGCGCATTTGAACAACAGTTTTGTTACCCTCCCTGTTGTAAACCAGAATAGTTATCTGGCAAATGGTTTGCTGCATGGTATTATTCCATCTGCATTTAAACACCTTATGCTATTCCTAATTATCATAAATGTACCCAGAGCAATGATCTCATGAGAACAGAATTGCTTGTATGAGCCACATGATGCATGAAAATGTACACAAACACCCTTATTTCTGGTTTTATTATTTTCATTGGAGCCTTGCATTGTTTTTTTCCTTCAAGGGACTATGGAGTCAGAGGACCTCTGTCTTCTGATGTAGTTACCTCTTTTCCATCTTCTTTACAGAATATTTACTCCTTTGCTACTAAGAAATAAGCAGAAACTGGAGATATACAGACTTTCCCTCTAGCTTACAACTGCTTTTGCTCAATTGGTGTTACAACATTTTCTGTTACAAATGNCTCTGTAAGAGAAATAAGAGAAAACCCTTATTTCTAAGGGTGCAGAATAGATGTATGCAACTAAAATGAAGAAACTGTATGACTGAGAAATAACACTCTAATTGGCTGAGACATTTTGTTCTGGTTTAAGATGATCTAATACATTATGTGACTAATAATTTAGTAAGAGCATGAATAAAAGAACAATGCATAATAAAAACTATGAGCCTATGTAGCTACATTGTAACATATGTAGCATTTAAGTATCAGATTACTTGGGTTTTCCTGGATTTTATTTCTTGACTTTTTTTATACAAAAATAATCTGTTTATTTCAGTCTGAATTCAATCAGGAACATGATTAGAAAAAACCTGTTTATTTTCATAATTTTAATGATAGTTGAATTAGGACAGACTTTTTTCTCAGCAAGCATTCTGTCATTTTAGTCACACATTTCTTTTATGTGAAAGATACAAAAGAAAAAAACTAAATACTTGGTACACTTGAGTTGAATTTGACCCTTAAATACTGGCTTCATTCTTACTTCAGTGTAAGCTGTATACTGGACCCATAGAAATTACTTATTCTGTAAATGAGATGTTAGGGTTAATGAACCAGTTCTAATAGCTCCAATATTAAATTTTCATCTAATGTAATTTATTAAAACTAAATTGTTTATAATTAAGGTGGACATGTGCTTTTTACAGCTGTTCTATGCTCTAATGAAATATTAAGCGTTAATCAGAAGATATCTATGGTATTTCTTTGTCTATTTTTTTTTCTTTTTAATCTTTATAATCACACCACTTAGTAGTATAAGTTTTATTAAACCTAGAAGGTTACTGTCACCTGCTCTGTGTGGGTAGATGGGAGGTTGCCCAAGAAGAGAGTGCTATGGAATAGCAAGTAGGTAATTTGGTTGATGGAAGCTCTTTCTTGCATGAGTAATTAATCCTTGTGCTCGTTGAGTCTGTAGTAGGAAAGTGCTCATTAATCAAGATGCTGTTTGGTCACTTATACTTTCAAATCACTGGAGAGAGATCTGGAAATCTGAGATGGCCGCTGTGCTTTCCTCAGAGGTAACTGTGCATCAGTAGTAGGTGATGTATTTAAATCTGAGCACTTCAGAAAGAAGGTGTTGATATTTGAGCAAGTAAATTTTAGAAGTGGTTCAGATTGGTTATGTAATTGCCTTTTGCTCTTCTGTAGCCTGCCTCATTTTTAATGTAGGAAATAGGACTCATAGAAATGTAAAAAGTATTACGAGTTTTGCGAAATCTTTGTCAGTTGTTTCGGCTTGCTGCTTCCAGGGTAGCCTTGTGGGGCTGTCTCTGACAGTTTATTAAAAACAGGCCCTCTTCTTTGGGCCAGTGATTGTTCAGAGGATGACTTCTGGACCATGAGTCTTCCTGCTAGAGATGGCAAAAATGTTCGTGGCATGAAACAGAAGTCAGAACAAGAATTTGTTATGGTATTAATGTGTTTCTGTGGGGCATTTCAAGAGGACTGATAGTTTCTTCGTTGGCCTGTTGGTTTTTAGTGAACCATCTTGCCTTCACCAGTAGTGCTCAAATCTTGAATTTGCTTCCTTTTTCTCTCTCTCTTCCTTGTTAATTTTTGAACTTCTGAAATAGAAAAGTGTAATTTTAAATAGATCATAGCAGTTATGCAACACTGTAATTTTCAGCCACTTACAGAATATGCCACATCCTTAAAATCAGATATTAATGAATTCCATAATAAACTATGCTGCCACTTTTGAGCCTCTATTAGCTGGAAATAAATTGGCGCTGTGCAAGATGTTCAGTCTCAATAGACACCCTGAATATCAAGAATTAAATCCAATTGGGGAGAGAGCAGGAGAAGCAGGTCCCTCAGTGAAAAAATTATCTCAGCTTGATCAGAGGAGGACAGCAGAGCATTTTGAAGGTCCTTAAATCGTCCCTGCCTGAGAGAGGACATTGTGATTCTGCCCCGTCTAGCAGAAGAGCTGGTGTTTGCATGTGGCCTTGGCCTGCAGGCCTCTCCCCTGTGTTCAAAGCCCATGTTCGGGCTCAGGAATATTGAGCCAAATATTGAAGTTTGTACTGAAGCAGATGCTCTGGGAGTCAAGAGGTACTGGGTTTCTGCATCCATATCTTAAAACAGGATGATTTTCTGGAATTAAGTGTTAGGAAAGCTTGTGAGGGTCATGAGTTGTGCAGTGATACCTCAACATTAGATCAAGTTCTTTAAGTACTGTATACTTTGAGATCCTTCAGGATTTGGCCCTCTGCTTGGTCCACACAGAGAATAATTTGGCATGAAAAAGATTCCGTGTACATCCTGCAGCATCTTGAAGGATGGGAAAGGGTAACATCATAGAACCTCATAGTCACTGAAGGAAAAATGCTTCCATGAAGCATTCCTCATTCTTTTTTTCAGCCCTACCAGATTTCCTTTCAACCCCAATTAGAGGGGGAGAATGACTGTGAGAATAACTTGTGACTTGCCACATCCCTGTTTAATAATAAATACAGAACAACTGCTGCTCTGAAAAAAAATTTAAAGAATATGTGGTCATAAACCAGGGAAAATGTAGCATTTGGTTTTTGAGGATTTTTCCCCCATGCCACAGAGAAGGGAGCACCTTGAAGAACTGTCTCGTACAGGATTGATTTTTTTTTATAGCTTTTAATGTGCTTTTACCATCATAACAGAAGTTCTTAGTGACTCATATGATAAAAGCAGCAATCTGTTAATGAGGCATTTACCTTCAAATGCTTGCAATGCCATCTTGAGTGGTTTTAAGTATTAAGCTGTGATAATATAACTGCACTGTACTTTAACAATTATCTATATATAAATTCCCACTCTGGCTTTTTGAAACCATGTTTTTAGCATCCATCAGCCTCTAAATACATGAAACCTATTTAAAGGGTGTAATTTCAGGCCTTCATTCTTGAAAAACATTCTTCTGATAGAATTTAATCAACTAATTTAAACTGTAGGGCTGGAATTCTGCCTTTTTCATTAAGTTGGGGCCTTTTGACAATGATGATATTTGCTTCCAAGTTCTGTAAATTCTCAAACTATCAGAATACATTCCTGTGCTTCCATGATCAAAACAGGCATTTGTACTGCAGATAATAGTTTTCAAGGTAAAGCAAAAAGACAGTAATGCTTACATAGTTTTACTAGGGTAGTAATGCAGAACCCTAGGAGAGCCTTCAGCCTAAAACCAAAAAAAACACACAGCGGGCAGATATAGCAGATATTCACAAACTAGCACAGCAGGAAAGGCTGCCATACTGTGTCACAGCATGCCTTCAAAATAGAGGCCAACATGATGTTGGACTGAGCAATCAGTTTAATTAAAGACAAGTGTAAATAACAAGAAAACACTGTTAAACCTTCAGAGCACCTGTATAAACATGCCCTAAATCTTCACAACCTTTCTGAATCCTGTCAGCAGCAGTGCTTCTCTCCAGTTCTCTTCATCCCTTTGCTCTCCTCATGGCATCCTTGTGTAAGATCCTTTTTGTCAGTTATTCACTTTGTTTAGCAGGTGATGATCCTGGGAGTACCCTGGGTGGTGTTTTTCCCATTCCTAGCCCCATTATCCTAGCTATTTTTCACTTCTTGTTGCCATTCATTCAGGAGAGGTGTATTAACGTGCATTGCAAATGCAAAGTTCAATTTTTTGGGCTTCTGCCCGCCCCAGTGATCTCCCCTTTTGAACTTGCATTCCTTGCAGACAGCTGCTTGGCTGTTACCTGTGAGGCTTTTGCAGAGGACATGCACTACAGTGCTTGCTAGATTTTTTAACTACATCAGGCACTGTACTGGCAAACCCATCTTTTCCACACATGGTGAGGTTGTTGCTTCTTTTGAAAGGCCTCTTGCAACAGCCTGTGTGCTGTGGTGCTGTCAGAAACATACGCCTCGTAATAAAGATTTATGTTCTGTATAGAAGTCAGCCCTGACAATACCAGACTGTGTGCTCTGCTAATGCAATGACTAAGTCTTCAGAACTGTAACATTCAAAGCTCATGCTTGTCTCTTTCCATTTGTCCTTTTGGTGTGGTATCTGTGCTTCCTGATTCTTAGCCAGTTATTTCAGAGCTAATTAATTTATTTTAAATGAGTGCAGGGTTGTTTTTTTTTCCCCCCAGTATTTAATTTCTTATCTCCTGTGCAAAGAGAGGTCTATGAAACTGCATTAGTTTGCTTGGCAGAATCAAGGAAATGCTTGGTTCCTTCCTTGGTCTGTGTATCCTAATAGCTATTACCATTCTGCAATATGTTTTTAAAATCTGTAATTTGATTAAATAGTGAATACCTGGTTAAGGTATTGGAGTTTTTTCATTACTACTTACAAGGGTTGACTCAGAATCAAAAGCATTACATGAGCACATAATGGAGAATTCTCCTTAAAGAGTCCACGTAAAAATTATGCCTGGGGGATGAGCTCTGTTTTCTGTCATCCAGGGATAAATTGAGAGGAACTCTGCTGAAGTGAATGGAAGTAACTCACATTAAAATCACCATAATGACACTAGAAAAATATCATCTAATGTTATCAAAAGACTTTTTTTTTTTCCTCTCTGACACACAGAAATATTTTTCTGCTTACTCCAGCTTTACCATTTCCAAAATACGAGCTTCATTGTAAGAAATGAGTCCAGAAAAGTGCCTTTGAGGCCTTCCTTAAGTAGGGACTGCAGCTGGCTTTTAAGGAACTACAAAAAAAAATCAGAAAGGTAAATGGCCAACTTGCAAAAGAAAGAACAGGCACAAAAACCGTCTAAAAGGTAGTGATGAGGTTCGTTCTGCTATGGATTTGTTACTATATAACTGATTCAGTGTTTCACAAAATGACAGCATGTTTAAGGTTAGAAGGATTCTGGAAGTTACCTTGTCCAATTTCTGCTCAAGCAGCACCACCTGGACCCAGTTGCCCAAGACCAGGTCCAGGGCCATCCGAAACATGGAGACTCCACCACCTGTCTGGGCAACCTGTGCCAGTGCTTGGTCACCCTCACAATGAAATTATTCCAAGCATAGAAATAAGAAACTTCACCCATGTCTTGAAGTGACCATTATGGTGATCTCTGAACACGAAAATGAGGCTGAAAGAGTTGAAATGATCATTGGCTGCCTGAGGAGGAGCACAGCCACAGGAAATGGGAAAACAATATTGCCCTGAGATTTTACCTAGGTACTCTCCCCATTTCTGGACCTGATATTGCATGAGAGTACGTAGAAGTGCTCCTGAACTAGGGAAAAACACCGGATAGTAGGGTTAATGATGCCTGTTACATATTGTGTCTGGCTGTTTGATCACTCACCAAAAAGTGATCTCTTTTTACTGGGGGGGAAAAAACAGATTAGGAAAGGGTTTCAAAAGATTTTTAGTGATGGGAGCAAACTGTGCAGAAGTTTGCAGATGCTCAGAGAGTTTTGGGAAGCTTCTCATGGTGAAATGTTTGGATGTTGCAGGACACCTACTGAGGTTGCTTCTCTGGAGGTATCCTGCTGGCGCCTACCTGAATATCATGGTGCTAGCTTTCTGGGCAGGATGGAGAGGAGAGGCTGCCTTGGCTGCTCATCTGCCTATGCTTTCTAGCAGATCTGGGAGTGAGAAGGGGGCTGCCCAGCTGCTTGAGGATACATGCTGAAGAGCACTAACTTACTCTCAGATCCATTCTCTGTTAGACATTCATAGTGCCTGATCAAAAGCTTTACAGGGAAGGAGGAAATGTGCCCTGTGTTTTGTTTCGAGCCGTGTTGCCAGAAAGGTGACTAACCTGACAACTTTTAGGAAATATGAAATGAGTTCATATGTGACTGTGGTTTTGTGAAGTTCCATTTTCAGGGCACAGATGTTTTGCTTCCACCCATACTGTCAAGCAATAAAAATTTGAATGATCAAAAGGTTATATTACATAAAACCAAAACAAAGAAAAAACCACCCCAGACTTTGCATCTTTTTAGCCTGTGTGCTTTCCCCCTCCCTTTGTGTTCTGAGCCTTTAAGGTATAACTGGGTCATACTTTTCGGTTTCCTCAGCAGAGTCCCCAAATTACAAAAATCCTATTGACTTAAAAGGTATTTGCTCCTTAAACATTTTTTTCTGGAGTAGTAAGCTTTGAGATTCTCAAGTGATGCACTAATTCCAGATATGAGGGATAAATGAATGGGCTAAATGAAATCCTGTCATACAGGTAGACAGCGTTGCTTGTAGGCAAATATTTCGTGTATTTTTTCCTTGCACATGGCTCTTACCAAGTAGATGGGTGTCCTGTCACCCAAGGTCAACCCACCAATATAGGATAGGTATTGTACATTGTTTTGTTTGTGATTTTTTTTTTTAAGATCCCTAAATAGTGAAGAGTACTTGAGTTAGTGATAAGGCCTTCAGAAGTTCTCAGTGTCTCTTCAAAAAGGCTGTGCAAGTCCCATTTTTAAAATTAAACTTAAGGTTTGTTTAGGATTTGAAGATGTAATAAGTTCCTGGGGTTTTTTATGAGTGTGTAGTAATAATAATTGTAAACCTTACTTTGACTTCAGTAAGAATTTAATTTATGCCATACTGAAAATAATCTTGATAAATTCACTCCCTTACATGCATGAACACAATCTAATATATTGTGCTGACTACTACTGGCAGTATCAGCTGAAAAAGCTCAGAAGAGTAAATGTGATTGTTATTAATGTAGGACTCACATAAGATGAATTCACTGTATCTGCTGTATTACTGTAATTATATACTGTGTTAGTATATTGACACTACACTGCATCTTACACAAAATTGCCCATTATTTTCTTCGTTTTTAAGCGTTGATTCACCTGCAAATTCTTAAACTAATGTAACAGGTTTCCCCAGAATAACCACAATGCCTCTGCTTCCTTACAGCAAATGCATTATATGGTTACAGGGAACTTTAAAGCGGTGGATGTGGAGTTTACACTGACTTCCATCAGTGGAACAGACCCAAACCTTTGCAGAGTCAACTTGTTCTTACCCAAGTGATTCAGAACATTTGGTCCCACTTACTGGTTTTAAACATTGTTTGCCATCTGTGTCCTACTAATAATGTATTTTTGCAACAGATGTTAAAAAAGAAAATGCAGCAGACAGAGAAAAACACAAGCATGTGTGTAAATATTGCTGGACCTTGATATCTTCTTTAAAATAGTTAGTCTACCTTTCTTTCAAGTAATGATTTTTAATGTTTGAGGGAGGTCTGCAGGTTAGTGCGCCTGAAGATATTTGTTGCTGTGGTATCCTAAATCTCACTTTACAGTCTTCCCTAAGGCTTTGCATCCCTATTAACTGAGCTGATCATGCTCTTTGCAACCTCACTGGTAACCGTGGCCCAGACCTGCACTGATGACTGAGAGGGGTGGAGCTTCTCATGGTGCTGAAGGTACCCTGGCGCTCTGTAGTGATCTGCACATTTGCAGAGTCTCTCTGCCCAAGTAAATTTCTTTTCTCAACTGGAGATTAATCACCTACTGGGCTTGTAGATTAATTTTATTAACAAGCACATACCGAATCATTAATTCTGACTTGTGGCTTGATCTCATACTTTTCCTATTCTCTTATGACAAATAGAAACATTTTATAAATAGTAAATGAAGTGAAAATAGGATTTAAAATTTAAAATAATGCTATGAAGTATGAAAACCATCTTATTGTTTAAATAAGTTAGTAATTGGAGGAGACATTTTTTCAAATTTTTTTCAAGCTTTTTTAATCTCTCATTTTTGATTACTTTTTTCCCCTGCATTTTAAGATCTGATTAATTTATTTTGCTTTGCATATAGCTTATTAGATACTCAGCAGATAGTTTACAGCTCTAAATTTTACACTGATGGTACAATTGCAGAAGATTTGTTTGTGCTTTAGGATGTAAACCCAGAAAAATAACAATCCTCAGTTAGTCCTGTCAAAGTACGGACAGGACATTCATTTTAGTGAATGAATCTTCATTTCTGGCTGTGCAGGCATAGCACACATTAATGGGAGCAAAGGGAGAACAACCCACCTAGAAATCCATTAGTGGGGCATTGTAGCTTCTCTGTTTATGAGGAAACATAATGAATGACCCATTAGATTGGAAAACTGCTATGCAGAGAGCCATGGTCCTCTGGGCTTTCCCAAAAGAAGGCTAGTAGGGCATCCAGAGAGTCTAATGACTTGGGCCCTATGTCTGTTAGTGCTAGCAGCTATGGATGGTGGACAGGGATTTCTTGAATTGTCAAAATCTGTGGAAATCAGGACACTGTGTTTTGTTGCGTTGTCACAAAAACGCAAATTGTGAGCAGAAGTGGGAGTCCTCAAAATTCACACAGAAAGGCAGGATAGCTGGTGTCCCATAATATTGAATTTCTTACAGTTTATTACAAATGTTTCCTGCATATCTGACAGTGAGTTGTTATGGACTGCAATTATGGCATGAATATATGCTGTATTTTGATTTGAAATCTGTAATGCTATAACAAAAAAATGGTGGCTGATTTATGCATCTAGTTTAATTTTCCATTGTGAAATAAGATGAAGCTGAAGGGTTTTTTTAAAGTTTGTAGAGGACTTTTCTTTGCAAAAGCTCTGACTTCTTTAAAGTCTACCTTTTGATTTCTTCACCATTGTGTCCGTTAATGTCAGTGGAAACTTCATGTCTTGTTTGTGTGGGCTTCTAGACATGGGCATCTCCTACCACTACCTGCTGTTGGCAGCTCTTTCAGCACAGAGCACAAAGCTTGTGTTTCCTGATAGAAAGCTCATGGTGTATTACTGCTTTTGAAACACAATTTGTGCATTAGCAGCTACTCAGTTGGGTAACAGTGGCATATGAATGCGAGCTCAGTTCTCTAGGCCACTGGTCACCCTATTGATGTCAGTCAGGCTTAAAGCATTGCAGGCTTAAAACATTACCACTCTGGGAGTGGTGTAAGCAGGAGTGTAACTTATTGACAGGTGCAAAGCATTGGCAGTGATCAACTTGGTCACAAATGTTGCTTCTTAAAAATTCTCTTTGCCTAAGGTGAGGTGATATAAAATGCTGCTTTTTGCACAAGGTGAAAACATGGAACAGCATCATAACAGCTTATAAACCTGAAAATGTTGAGCTTTTAACCAGTGGGGTTTAGCTTTTAAAAGAAATAAATATCTGTATGAGTTGAAATCAGTGAACTAATTGATACTCTGATTGTTCTGGAATATTTTTCCCACTTAATGGTGATGAGATAATATTTTGTTTAAGCAAAACATCATCAGTGCCTCCCTTTACCAGTTTTGTTTGTTAGGAATGAGGAAACTCTTGGGTGTTTGGTTTTTTTTTGGTTTGGATTTTTTTTAAGATTTCTACCAGTTTTTCCTTGCTTTTCAAGATGGATAGGCTTCAGTAAGTGGCAGTGTTGCTGGAGGTCCCAGCTACTGAAGGAAGCAAATTAACATACAGTATGGTAATTTGTTTTCCCTGTCCTTCAGTCACGGTGAGGAGAGTCTAAATATTTCAGTGACTGAGACTTTGGATTCCCATTCCTTGCTGCACAACAACAACAAAAGCTATTTATAGCAATAACAGTTAGCAGCGATACAGCAGCCTCAGACAGCTATAGGCAGCATCTCACAAATGTTAACTGCTTTTGCACTGAATGCCTCTGTGAAAACAAAGAGCACTGAGAAATAAAGATCAAAGCAAAACCAAAAGAAAGATTTTTTTATTGCTATGTTTTACTTTGCTGGCAGACCAGAGCAAAGGTTTTCTGAACATTTAAAAGATGAAAAAGGTGAAGAATCCCAGAAGCGATTTATCTTGAAGCGAGATAACTCTAGTATTGATAAAGAAGACAATCAGGTTGGTTCTCGGTTCGAGAGTTGCTGAAATTTGTTCTGTTTTTGAAGGTGGGCTGACTGATGTTATTGTTGTTCTTTTGTTGTTGCTCTCCTCCTCCCCTGCCCTCCTGCCCCTCCCCACCTCCTTTGGCGTACGTTCCACCGTGGGTGGCATCGAGCCCCAGCGTGGCCGCTTCAGCCGTGGCAGTGTGTGGGTTTGCATGGGTGGTTTGCTTGGCGCAGGACTTGCTGCATGCCCACGGGAGGGGGAATGCCGGTGGCTCTGGGCTGCGTGGAAGGCTGTGTCAGTCGCATTCCTCAATGTCTTGCCTAACTATGGCAGTTGTTGCGCTCCCCAAAGCTTCCTCCTTCCGTTGTACCCATTCAGAGTAGGATTTCTGTATGGACCGATGATAAACTAATGTAACCCAAAAAGGAGAGAGGAAAAAAAAGAAATTAAAAAAAAAACCAAAACCCCAGACATGTGATGATGAGGCCAGGCTGATTTTTTTTTTTAAACCATCCTAAATTAAGTTTTGACCAAAAATTAATGAGGTTCATAATTTAGTTCCCTTCCTCCTCCTGTGCCCTCACCACCTTTTACTGTCTGTGTAACTTACTTGCTTGTGCATGTACTGTGGCAGACGTTCCCCCTCTGTGTTGCCTGTGCCATAACACTACCTTACCTTAGGTGAGCTTGATGAGTAGGGGAGCGCCAAGGAAATGTGTGTGTTCGTGCTGCCTTTAAAAGCAGATGTTGTGCTGTTTCAATCCAGTGCAAGCTGTGTGTGTGGAATAGATTAACAAAAAAAAAATCTAAATGGGTTCTGATGTGATTTGCTTTTATGAGAAAATTCTCACAGGTAAGAAGACAGCATATGCTTTCTTTGCTTAGGTTACATTTGTGGAGAAACCTACCAGTGAGTCTCTTGTTGCCACTTTCCTTCGTGTTTTCAGTAAAGGACTGATTTTTCCTTTCCTTTTTTCTTTTTTCACCCTTTTTTCCCTTGACTGTTGTACATGGCAGCCTTGCCAGTTGTGCTGCATCCAAGTTGGCTTTGAAAACAAACCCCAAGCAGTTTTCAGTGTGTGGTGACCATGGGGATCAGCCAAAGGAAAGCAGCATGACCTATCTCACCCAGTGCTGGGGTGCAGGGCTAGAAGGAGCAGTACTTGAAACCCACTTGCCAATGAAGCATTTCCTGATGGAGGTCATCTTCTCCTCTCCTTCCTCCCATGGCACAGCCATTTCCCACACTTCACCAAGAGGCACAAATGGCCCTTCTTTTCCCAGCAAAACTGCAGTAGAGGGTTCATTACGGTGTGAAAATGGTTAACTGTTGTTCCAAATGTCTGGGACTTCTCCTTGTACACATAGACTTCGTGGGTTTCTTCTAGGGTTTACAGTCTAGCTCTTGAAGCCTAGGTTCCCTCTTTCTTCCTCGATTTCATAGGTAGCACACCACTGCCTGCCCTCCTGCTCCTCACAGCTGGTAGGAGAACCAAGAAATGTTAGCAGCTGAGAACAATGGCACTTAGACCTGGGGTGAGAACACCCAGTTTTAGGATGGTGGGTCCACAAAAGCTGTGCAGAAAGCTTCCTGTTGGCCACCGGCTCTACAAACCCATATTCAATATCTAACTGGAAATCCTCTAGCGCCCAGTCTTGCAGGGTGCTTCATGCAGGAACGACAGCTATCATTTTCGTGCTTCATTTGTTTAAGTGAACATTTATTATTCTCAGCTGACAGTTACTTAATGGCAGTTTTTAACAGCTCAACTTATATAATCCTCCTGGTTTTCTTTCTGCTCAGCAAAACAGAATTCTTCCATTTAGAGATGACAGACGAAGTAAATCAATTGAAGAGAGAGAAGAGGAGTATCAGAGAGTGAGGGAGAGAATATTTGCACAAGATGTGAGTAGTTATTTTAATTGCCTCTTTAGTGCCATACCTTCGCCGGTAGTCAGACAGTCTCGCCCCCCTCCTACAAAAACACTGCAGCTGGACTTGCCCTGTGGAGCTGGAGGTGACAGGAAGAGCAGATTGGTGCAGAGGGTCCAAGAGGAGCTTAACAGGTGTGGAGATTGGCTTCTGGAGAGTGAGGTGATGAGAGTTGCAGGGAGAAGGGTAGAGGAGAGATCAGGCCCAGCATGTTGTCTGGGGCTCGCTTATCCTGTTTCTTTGAATGTTCACGTTCATGTAGCCTAGGTTTACTTCTTTTTTCCTTCTCTTTTGCTAACCAAAGAGCAGTGATTTAAGTGGACACTCTCAATAATTTCTAATAGCTGTGTTATTTTATATTTCTTTTGAGCTGGACCAAATTTTGTAAGTGTCCTTCCTTCTATGGAGACTCCTCATGGTTTTTGTTTCTTTGGGCCAGTGCTGTAGCATCAAGACACCGAGAACAAAGAAAGAGCAGAGGTTAAACATGGAGTTGCATTGATGTTTTTTTGAAATGACTGATTAAAGAATCATACTTCTGCCATCAGAAAGAGTCGGTCATCCTGTTGATGATTATATCCTGAAAGGAATAAAATTAAGCAGACATTATAATTCTTGCCCTTACTAAAAAATCAGCACAACAAGGTACATTGCTAGAGGAAAATATTTAAATATGAAACATCTGTGAGCAATACCTGATGTTCCTGAAAAAAACCAAGAAAATTACAATTTGCTATAATACTGTAATGAGGTAATAAAAGGAAAAAAAAAATTCAGCATTTTAATGTTTATCTCACATCTTCGTGGGAGTTCTGCAATTTAGAGGAATAGGGGAATAAACCAAATTAAAACTGTTTTTGAAAATCATATTGGGCAGTGTCCTTTTAAATTAAAACTGTTCATATGTTGCAGGGCTAATAGTGTTATCTGGTTTTGGAGTTGCACACGTCCAAGTTTTTTTTTTTGGCAGAATACACTGTATCGTTTTAAGGTGTGTGTTATCTCACTTGTGATAGGTAATTTTGCTTTGTAATAAATAGCTAGCTACATCCAAATGTTTTTAGTCTCACTTCTTGGCTGAGATGATTCCAGTAAAAGCAGAGGCACTTCAGTTTATGTTTTGCTTTCAGCATGTTGGTCTGATGTAAATACTGTCATAGTTTATACGTGGTAAAGTTGCCAAGTTGTTCAAGAGTGGCAAAAGCCTCTTTGCAACAAGTTTCTTATATTAAATATGCAGGTTTTGGCATATTACAAAGGAGCTTGTGCAAAACCAAAGAATCTTTGGGTTTTGAAGCAGAATTCAAATGAGGCAAAATGTTAAAAATTACCAAATGGAAAGTCATTACCAAAATAGTTCAGTTTCTATCACAAGCAGCATCTAGAAATGCCAGGCTGGGAAATAGCGGTAGCTGGAAAAGTATGCTGGAAGTGGCTCCACAGTGTATTGCTGCTGTTATCTTTAGATATTTGAGGTCTAAAACAGGCAAGTGGTGAGCATTTGAATTGCCCACAGCAGGAGGTTGTTGTGGTCCATGGGGTTAGCATCTTCAAGTGACAGGACCTAAGTAACAGTGTGATTTGTGGCAGGCATTTTAAATGGATTGGGAGGGAGCATTTTTAAAGATCAGCAGTGTTAGATATCTCTCCCTCTCTCTCTCATATCCACTCCTTTGCGCTTTCTCTCTCTCTGCTGTTGCAGGTGTTAGTGAGCATCATAGTGCATTGAATTTCAGCAGGCTGTACTATTAATGTTAACAGCAATATATGTCTTAGCTGAGCTTTTTTGAGTGGAGCACTGTGCAGATACAAGGTGGTTTTAGGATGATGACACTGGTTGTGATGGTGGACAATGTATTTTTTTCAATTTTAGGAAAGAGAGAAATGGCTTCCTATTATAGATAGTAACTTACTGCATGTAAGACTTGGAAGTTTTAAGGCCCTGTGCAGTCATTAATTAATCCACTTCTCCCCAGGTTTATGTGAGGTAGGTACCCAAGCCTTGTTACTCTGGAGATTACAGATGTAGAAAGAGTCACAGAAATCATATGGTATTTTTTATTACCTCTATGTTGTTTACACTGCTGTAGTCAAGCCTTTATCAGTGCCTTGCTTTTGAATCTTAGCAAATGGATTATAGATACTTCTCTTCTAATTAGAGTATGCATGAAGAGAGCTTGCATGAGAGGTCTTCAAAGGGCAGCCATGAAGGTCAAGAATACTGCTGTAACTTGTTGCATCCGGCAACACCCCCTCTCTAAATATGTTTGAGATACCCAAAACCCTTTGGATAACATATTAACCCAAGAGTCAGAACTTTGAATGAAATTTAGGAGGAAAAGGCAGTCTGGTTACAGGGGCAAAAAATTTTGTGCATGTTTCAAGTGCTGTGAAAAATACCTTAACCTGGACCCCACATACCAACAGAACACCTGTCTGTCCTTCCTTTGATCTTGCAGTACTCTAGTGTACCAGATCTTCTTTCCAAGTGGGAAGGTTTTAACAAAATAAATATGTTCATGAGTAATGCCATCATTATGATAGTCCTTATGATGATTAGTCTGATATTAGTCAGTTTAAATTATACTTTCTGGCAAGTTTTCCATCTGCTGTGTTGGCTATCATAAATTTTGACAAGGAAAGCTGGAGGTTTTAATGATGCCTGTCATAGCAAGTGGCAGGGATTGAGAAGCATGCTAGTTTGATGTCTTAATAAAAGGATTGGTGAAGAAATAAATAGTTAATAAACCTGATCATTCCAGCTCAGTGAAATAAGAACTACAAAGTGCACCTCAAATTTTTCAGGCTGCTAACAGTAAAACAGTGCGGCCTGAGCTCTGTTATACTTAAAACTATTTTCAAAGTTATTTTTTAATTGCAAAACCTACAACCTTCTTTTTTGAAACATGTTTTTATTGGAAACTTAGTTTTAAAACAACTTGTGAACTTTACAGCCAAGTGCACTGGAGCAGAGGTCCTGGACTGTCTGGGTCTTGCAGAGAAGTTCCTTGTCTGAGCTGCTTTAGCCACTCTTGGGAAGCTGAAAAGTAATTGTCCAAGAAAGACAAAGAACAACATACAGGAATCAAAAAAGTTGTTATTTCCCTGTGTGTAGATTTAACAGAGGATCCCAAATGCGTGCATAAATGATACATAATGTTTGGCTTTTAAGCATGCAGAAAATTGATTCTAAAGACTAGCAATCAAATTACATGGGGGAAATTTCATTCTTCAAGATTAACGCAATGTATAACCTCGTGAGCCAGAGTCACGCTAGGACCATTCAGTGTTCATAAATGTATTCTCTGGGAATCATTGTGTATTCCCTGAAAAATGTAGATATTTTCTTACTTACACAACTGCTAGAATTGCCCATGGTGCACATGGAACTTATTAAAGGAAATACACCATGCTTTTTATTTTCTGTTGTCAACTGTAATGGCTGTTTTTGACTAAGGAGTATGTTCTGAAGAACCAGATGCTTTAGATAAAATAAGTCATGATTCCTCTAGTTAAGAAAACTCTGAGAATCTTTATCACTTTCTGATTAAAGAGAGAGACAAAAGAAATATTTGAAGATGTGGCTTCAGTCTGGTCTACCCCTCTAGTGTGAAGAGATTAGGATGAAGAGGGCTTAAAATCAATAAAAACAAGTCAATGGTACACCTCATGTTAGCTACCATAAACCTGTAGGTACTAAAACTCCTGTACTGCTGTACAGAGACTTTGTTTGTGGCTGCAGATCAAATAATAAGCATTAGTTGGAAGCCTGAGATCTATCACATCTTATTAACTGACATGGAAATTATTACCTGATGGTATCCACTGCAGGATATTGCTGCATGTTAATAGTTATCTGTGTTGGCTAATGTAATTAAAAACAAGAGCAGCAACTCCCAGTATACCTAGTGCAGGGGCAGAGCTGATGCACGTTTTCAAGTTGAGACTTTAAAAGGTTCTTGGAAATTGGAAAAGTGAAATACTCATTTCATAAATAACAATTAGTCGTACAGAACACCCTAATGGAAATCTTGCACGCAGAGCTCTCCAAGGACACTAATTTGTAGGTAATCTTACATAATTTTTTTTCTTTGATAGGTTTGTTGTCAGTGTGTTTGAAGGGTATACAAGAGCTGAGTGTTCTAAGGACTTTTTTGACAACAGCTGTGCTGGGTGTTTAAGCTTTCCTGCTGCTTTAAGTTGAGCATTGTTGATGCTATAGATCAGGAAAGTGAGTCCTGACCTTGTAGTAGCTAAATTGCTATTCAGAGCTCCTCAGACATCTGATTTTTAACAGTAAGAATAACATAATAAAAAAGGGCCTCTAAGCCTCACACCTGTACTGAAAAATAGTTTCCAGGGATTGTGTGGCCCTGTGCCAACATCATCAGCCAGGAAGACAAATGGAGTTATTATGGACTCAGTCTTTAAGTCTATAATGTACTTGATAGTGGTTCCCATCAAGACGCTGTAAAGGAAGCAGACCTTTCTGCTTGCTTGCTAAAATATAAATCCCGGGTATTTATTCTGCTTTATGCCCCGGTCTCTTTAAAAAAAAATAAATCTAGATAGGTACATGCCCCTTTGCTTTTGTAACTTTGTGGGTACACAGACTGGTACTCTGGTCTAAGCATAGGTTTTTCTGTGAGAGTGACTGTAATCCTGTGCTTTGGAATGTGACTGCACAGAAGTCAATGCACAGATGCCTATCATGAGCCTCAAGATGAAGACACGGCCCCACAGCTGAGGTTGTACAAGCCCATGGGGTGATTTCACTACGCTTTTTTGGGGCTTTTTGCTTCAGCATAGTAACACTATGCAGAAGTCTGCACCGCCACATTTGTTAATGAAACCGGGTGAGTAAGGTACACAAAACAAGAGAAGACACACTGTTGTAGTTGTATGAAGGGTCCTAGTGATTTTAGGTGAAATTGTATCTTCTCTCAGCCTGGGGTGAAACCGTAGGTCTGCTGTAGCTGGTAGGAATTTGGTTCCTGGCAATGGAGGACTTGCTCCTGATGCCCTGAGGCTTTGTGCTAAGGAGAAATGCACTTGCCCCCGATGCAGCCCAGAGCCTTGCAAATTTAGCGGGAGTGCAGAGTTGGGAGCTCACCTGGAAAGCCCACAGAGCTGTCAGATGTTTCCTAATGTGGATTCTGAGTGGGTGAATTACAGCTTTAATGAGAAATTGCATTGCCATCTCAGGGATAAATGTCTTCCTTTTGTAGATTGATGGGATAGCACTGGCTGTGGTGCCAAGGGAAAACTTTGTCCAGGCATCAGCTGGAGCATTAGGAATGAGCAGGGTGTTGGCCAGCACTCTTTTGAGTAGGTCATTAGCTCACCCTTTTCAAAACAGAAACATCCAAAATCCGTGCCTATCCCATACTGTTAAAATTTGACACAGCTAATGATGGCATTTCATTATTCTTTGAGCTGAGTCCCATTGTTACAGAAGTAATGGGCATGATCTTTGGTCCCCTCCTCCCTTTGCCTGCCTTTTGTTTAAATTCAGTGCAAGTACTGACTATTCTTTCTTCTGTACCTCATCGAGATATAATCCAGTGACAGCTACGAGGCATTTTGTGTAGCGAACATGAAATAGGAGGGAAATGGAAAAATCAAAGAGGGAGAATTATTCATGGGAAATTGAACACAGCTTCATTTCTCTGCATAAAAAATTAAGTCATTCTGAAAGAATTATATACTTGCCCATAGGATTTATTTCTTCTGAGCCCTTTGCCTTTTTTGGGATCTAAGTCCTCCAAAAGAGAACCTTCTTGCAATAGACTATGATTGTTGTTAATATTTTTATTAAGAGGGTTATTATCATTTTATATCTCAGTGTTCCCTCTCCAACTGTAAAACGTGAAGTCACACACTATTTCTAAGTACTGCAGTATCTTCTCTCCCTTTGAGGAACTTTGTCAATTCTGCATGCTTTCCTTCTGTTTGTCCTTCCTACCTGCAGCTCTGTGCTATCCTGCAGTCTTATACTGAGGTGGTAGGCCAGACCAGTGGAACCTTATATTATGCAGGAAAAATGTTTTTCCCCTTCAAATTGCCAGTATTTTGCACATACTGCCTTCTTCAGAGCTCACAACTGAGAAGTTTCAGTTTGTTCCCAAACTGAGACGCCTCATTGGCAATGTGTTGTAATGCATGGAATTTATTTTACTGGCCTGACCTTATTCTTGACCTTTTTTCCCCTCTTGTCTTCTGCAAATGCAAATGATGCATGAATTGAAATCCCCTTAAGCCTGAGCAGGGGAGGTAATTCTAAAATCAAGGAAGAAATTGGAACAGCAGAGCATATCTAGAACGTCTGATACAATGCCTTTTTTATTTTTCAGTCAGTTTGCTCCCAGGAAAACCTTTTTGTGGAAAACAGGTAAAAAATAGCTTTTATTTTGTGTGTGTGTGTTAAACTTAGCTGTTTCTCTTATTATTTTGTCTATCTATAGTTTTGTAGTCATTTATCCTAATGTGAAGACAGTTGAACAAATTTGTAATCCATATTATCTGCAGTGGTTTTGTGCTTTAAGAGGGGTAAAAGAGCTTGCCTTGCAGTATTGATATCTGAGCAGATAAGGTATTACTGCTGCTTTTCTGAGGCTTTGCATTTCAGTTTAAAGAGCAGATTGTGGGAGAAAGGGGGAGCCCACCTAAGATGTCATTTCAAATGACCGTTCTGTCTCTGGAGTGCCCTTAGAATTTAACTTATTGATCTCTAAAAAGCACTCTAGCAAGTGGCTGGATGACGGTATTTATGAAACACCAGACTTGGGTTTCTGTTGCTTAAGCTGCTCTCCTGTGGGACTGAGCAGCAGCATTGACATGACTTGTTGCTTGTGAAGGCTCACAAGTTCCACACAAGTTCCTGCTTTACTGCCGCAGTGCAGTAATGAGATGGTGATATTTAAGCTCACTGTTACTTTGCATTACTGCGTGATAGTTTGTGTGAATGTTATTTTTATTATGTTAAATCGACTGAAAGCCAAGGGAAGACAAAACTGTGTTTAAGATCTACAAAATATGAAGCGTTGGTTCTATAACAGCCATAAATTACCTTAACTGTGTTGAAAATCTTAAAAATTCTGCACCGTTATGGCAGATATTTTAACCAAAAGTGGGAATTTCACTGGTGCGTGTTTGAGCAGTGCTGACCCAAGTCTGTCCTGTGCAGGTTTTGAAACTGTTTATCATCCCCTTGAGTAGGGGGAGCCTATCTCTCACAGTATTTCGTTTTCTGTTAATCCTTGGATCTGTTAGATGCATTTATGAGTGAAGCTGTTCCCATAGAAAATGACTCCACAGTAATGGTACAAACCAGCTTTTCTGATGGACACTTCTGTAAGTGGAATGAGGGAAGGCCCTCAGGAGATCATGGCCACTGTCATCTAACCACCTCATATTCTGAGGGCCAAGGGTTTTTTCCTCAGCTGCTTCCACATCATGACTACGGAGATGTGTTTTATCAAAATAAATCAAAATTGCAACAGAGGAACCTGTAAAGCAAAAAGCAGATGCACCCATAAACCTATTTTTCCCCTCTCAGGAGAGATTGGGACAACAAACATGACACAGTTGTTCACATTTCCAAGTCAGCAGGGAAAGCACTCAGAGGCTGCGCTGCCAAGGGTAGGGTGGGTAACTTTATGGGATAAACCATGAACTCCATAGCCAGACCTCCCCTGGTTTATGCGTTCAGTCCCACACCTGTGTACAGGAGAATGTGTTCAGTTCTGGTATTTGCACGTGGTTTGCTGTGCTCGAACCCATGAGCTGACTGACCAGCTTTTCTGCTGTGAGGATGCATACCCAAGTGGAGACCAGTGGAAGGCCAGGTTGGAAATTGTACTGCCTGCACTGTTGCTGTCCTGAGGAAGACTTCAGCTGCATTCTGCAGAACACTGCTTTTTCTTGCTGCATGCCCTAAAGCCTTTGATGAGGTGAAGCACTTAAACTTGTACTTAGCTCCATGCACTTGAGCAGTCCTGTTGATTTGCTGTGTTGAAAGTTAGGTATGTGTTTAAGTGCTTTGCCTTTCTTTTTTGTCAGAGAATCTGAGCATTTCTCTGAGCTGCAAAGACTTCCAAGCGACTTAGCAAGTACTTAAAATTACATATGCAGTATTTTGCTGGCTTGCATTTTTTGTGTTCTTATTAGGTGATATTTTTATGAATTTTCCTTTGGATGTAGATGTATGGTTCCTTGGCTTCTGAGAATTACCTTGCTCGGTAACAGGAAATGCTAAATGGCCTTCAGCCTCCCTCACTGATGTTTCTGATGTTCAGTTGACTGAACAGTTATGGGAGAGGGAGGAGGGGGCAATTTTAGCCTTGTTTTTTTAAACTGAATCTAGCACAAATTGGAAGATTTATCTAGAAATCAAACATAGCTTTACAGATCAGATAAATTTGAATTACCATGTTTGTTAGCATAATCTTTCTTTTCATTTTTCAGTAGGCTGTTGGAAGACAGCAGCATATGCAATGAGACGCATAAGAAAAGACAGCTGTTTAGGTTTGTATGACTTTTATTTAATATTCATTTCCCAGTGAATCTCACTCGTGATTGTATCTGTGTCCTTGCCGAGAGAAACCTTGACATGTGTGGGTATGTCAATTTCCTGGTTGGAAAGGAGCATGGAAAACAGACTTCTACCCCACTCTTCCCACGTTCTCTGAATGTGGAGGTAGCAACAGGAGCCTTCGCTTTGGTTTTATGGATCACCACCTCAGGAACCACATGAGATTTTCAGCTGCCCAGCTGCTCAGACTGCGGCAGTTTGGGAGTGACTGTAGCTGGTCATTTTTGCTGGAGCGTATACGACAGGCACGTTTCAAAGACTAGTGCCCAGACTGACCTTTTTTCCTTTTGTTGGTTTGTTAAAAGCTGAAGTAAAAGTACATTGAGGTGAAACTGATTGAAGTTTCTTTATTCGAAGTAGCTATGTTTTGAAACTTCTTTTCTGTGAACTTTGTCTTCCCAACTCCAATTCCTTCTGCCCAGAGAACATTCAGATGTATCCCATATCCCAAATAGCATCCCAAGCCACTGGAAATCAGTAAGAGTCAAGTCCCTCTTTTAATGGAGAACATTTTTACCAGTTGACACACTGGATCAGTGGAAGACCCAATCTGGTGGTGACAGTGTTCTTCTGAGAGTTTTAGGAAGGTTGTCTTCCCCCACCATGAGCTCTCACACATTCGGTTCAAATCAACCAGAGCTGAGCATGCCAAGCTGCTTTAAAAGTCAGTCCGCTGCCACAAGTGTTAAGCAGAGGAGGCAGAAGGAATGAATGCTTTCAGAAGCATGTCCTTCATCTATTAAGGCACATAGACAGCTAGGCAGAAATAGGATGATCACTAGATATCTGTGTTCATTGGGGTTTGCATATGTCACTCCAAACCTATATCATTTATATTACATAATTTTTCACTATGAGGAGAAAAGGATGTGTGAGGAGAATTTGGTGTGTGGTTGCTGACTCTGCATGTCATCACAGCAGCCACAGAGGAGACGGAGGGATTGCAACAGATAAGGCACAGTGCTGTAGCATCTGCTTCTGTACCCCATGACAACAGGCAGCAGGCAAAAATCCTTTCCTCCTTGCTTTGGGTTAGCCTTGATGATCTGAGAATCCTGGACTGGGCATGCAGGACTAAGGAGGTGTCTACACACAGACACTCTTAATAACTAATATCTGTTTGGGTTTGGGGAACTAAAAGAAATTTTTTGTAACCCAAAGCTACAGAAAATGGGGACACAATTGCATTGTTTCTCTCCCTCTTTTCCACTAGAGCATAAATATAAGAGAATTGTTAATTTCTAAGCACAAGAGTACAAAAGAGTTTGTAAATAATATACTTCAGGTTTTTTTCTTTCCGATTAAATCTTTAAGCATGATTTATTTTTAAAATCTTTTTTCCTTTTTTTTTGTGTTGTTGCTTCTGTGCTGTTTCTCTTCATGCTTTCCCACTGTGTGGGTCTAGCAAAGGTCAACAGGTTTATACTGCTGATCACATCTGAGAGAGGCTCTGTTCTCAGACGAGGAACACAACAGCCTGATCCCATCTGTGACACACTGCCTCCTTCATGTCCCAAGTGACACAGCTCAGCAGGGTCTCCAAATAAAAAGCAGGAGCCATGTTCAGAAGGATTTAAATAGATATGGTCCCATCCTTTTGATTTGTAGAAAGAGCTTTGAGCCTGCAAGGTATTATACTGTAATATAACACAGAGTGGAGAAAAGCCTTCCAAAGACAGTGTTATGAGCATCACTTGAGATAACAGTCATGGTGCACTAAGGTGTGGTAGGCATTCTGGTTTTGTCATTTTAGCAGTACATTGTAAGAAGTTGACCACAAACAAGTCAACTTCTCCAAATTCTGGTCACAGTTTACTGTGTTATTACAGTACACTGAGTGCTCTGCAACTGTTCAAGGACAGGCAGCCTCTACCCAGAGATTCTCACGCTTACTGTATGTAGAGGGGAATTAAAACAAACCAACTCATGGGAACATTAATAGTGAAGAGTTTGGGGTGACACCGAGAGGACACATGTTTAGGGAAAGCTTTTGAGGACTTCTCAAAGCTGACAATGACTGGGAGCAAGGTGCAATACAAATAAGGATAATAAGACAAAGGTAGAGGGCAGGTGAAGTTGGTGAGAAAAACATCACAGGGGATGGACAGCAAAGTGAGAAGTAGTGAGGGGTTTGCCAAGGGAAGAGGACACTCCCCAGACAACAGAAATGCTACATCAGTGCTGTGTAATATTGCTATGTCAGCCCCATCTGGTGAAGTGCTCTGAGGAGATACCCAAAAGGGGAGGGTGGTAAGTACTGTGCATGTAAAAAGGGTGTAGCAGCTTTTGCATGCTGAAGGCAGATGAGTATGGGGATCAAATCCCTTGTTTCAGACATGCTTTCATAAAGGCAAAGTATTTCTTTTTTCTTTATTAGGGTTGCTGCAGGGTACCCAAAAATAGTCTCTGCCTTGACATGGTTTTATTTGTACATAAATCTTTGTTTCATGATGTCTGTAGGGGCAACAGAGACAGCATCGGGAAGACATCTGGCAGTCGACAGAGCAGTACAGAGAACGAATTAAAGTGGACAGACCACCAGAGACCATGGAGCAGCACAGACTCAGACAGCTCAAATCGAAATTTGAAGCCAGCCATAACAAAGACAGCCAGTTTTGGTGGGATAACCGTCCTGACAAGAGGCGATAGCTCATCAAGTAACAGAAGTACCGGCAAACTGTCTAAAACAGGTAGCTAGTACTGTATTGGGTTCACAGTGCTTCTTGTTGTGTGGTGATAAATGGCTGTACTGGTACTTGTCTGAGTATGGTCTATCGCAGAATGGTTTGGGTTGGAAGGGACCTTCGCAGAACATGTAGTCTGATCCCATGGTTGACTAGATGGTGAAATACAGAAATAGTTGTATATCCTGTACACAGAGGATGTGTATGTCCGTCTATGGATGTTAGTATCTGGGTACCTGCTACTGAGTTTTAGGAATCAAGAAAAAACGTGGTGCCTGAGGTTTGCAAATCATAGGCGAGGTAGGCTTTTCTTGGAGTATAGTATGTGCACACCCTATTTGAACAGCATTTGCACTTGTAGCCTGAAAAGGTGTACTCCTTTCAGAGAAAGCACAGATTTTAACTTTTTATTGATCATAATATTTTTGAATTGAGAATAATTAAATGTCATATATCTGAGGAGAAATCCAAGAACATTTTGTTGTCATTGCTAAAATGCAGACCATCTGTATTTTGGAGTACAGCCTCTGCCTTGGTGCTGGCAGATGAGGCTATGGTGGAACCAGGCAGAAGTGGTGGATTCACAGAAGTCCCACAGTCTCTCCATTTTCTTGTTTAGTTCCCATTAAACAAAAGCACCATTTAAGAAGAGTGAACCTAGTGGGAATTCTGCATTTAGTTGGATTAACTTTATGAGTACATTAACATATGAGTGAGTCACAGGGTCTGGATCTGAGTTATTTCAAGCTATGCCATTAAGCGATTCTATTATACTTTAGGTTAAAAGTGCATAATAAATAATGAGGCCATCAGATGATTCCGTGAGATTGGTTCATTTGATACATATAGTACAGGACAAGTGGTAATCAATACGTAGCACTTAGTGCTCTTTCAGCTTGAGAGTGTTTTATGGATGGAACTTAACTGACACCCAGTTTATCAAACCTGGGTTGGTCAGATTTCACTCCTATCCCCCAAATTTTACAGTAGCTTCTGTGTGATTCAGGATGCTGGGGAATGGAGTTTTCAGAATAAAATCAAGAAAACCTTAAACATAGTAATTACATTTTGGATCTCTGGATCTTGAACGTGGTTTAAAATTTTAGGCAATCATAGAGTCATGTGAGTTGAAAAGACCTTTAAGATCATCAAGTTCGGCTGTTAACATAACAGTTAACACCATCGAGTCCACCCCTAAACCATGCTCCTAAGGGTTACATTTACATGTGTTTTAAATACGTCCAGGGGTGGTGACTCAACCACTTCCCCTGGAAGTCAGTTACAATGCTTGATAACCTTTTCAGTGAAGAATTTTTTCCTAATATCCAAGCTAAACCTCCCCTAGTGTAACTTGAGGCCATTACCTGTCATCCTGTCACTTGTTACCTGTGAAGAGAGAATGACCCCCACCTCGCTACAACCTCCTTTCAGGTAGTTCTAGAGAATGAAAAGGTCTCAGCCTGAGCCTAAAACACCCCAGTTCTCTCAGCCAATCCTCATCAGACTTGTGCTCCAGACCCTTCACCAAGTTCATTGCCCTTCTCTGGACACGCTCCAGCACCTCAATGTCTTTTCTTGTATTGAGAGACCCAGAAGTGAACACAGGATTTGAGGTGCAGCCTCACCAGTGCCGGCACTGGGGGACAATCACTGCCCTGGTCCTCATGGCCACACTATTTCTGATACAAGCCAGGATGCCGTTGGCCTTCTTGGCCACCTGAACACACTGCTGGTCCATACCCAGCTGGCTGATGACCAACATCCTCAGGTCCTTTTCCTCTGGGCAGCTTTCCAGCCCCTCTTCGCCCAGTCAGTAGCACTGCATGGGGTTGTTGTGACTGAAGGGCAAGATCTGGCACTTGGTTCGTTGAATGTCATAAAATTAGCCTTGATCCATTGATCGAGCCTGTCCAGATCCCTCTGTAGAGCCTTTCTTGCTCTCCAGCAGATCAACACTGCCTCCCAGCTTGGTGTCATCTGCAAACTTCCTGAGGGCGCACTTGATCCCCTTGTCCAGATCACATACAAAGATATTAAACAAGAGTGGCCAGAATACTGAGCCCTGGGGAAAACCACTTGTGATCAGCGCCCAACTGCTTGTAACTCCATTCACCCCCACTCTGGGCCTGGCCATCAGCAAGGGCAAACTGTAACCCATCCAGGCCGTGAGCAGCCAGTTTTTCCAGGAGGGTGCTATGGAAAACACTCTGAAAGGCTTTACTAAAATCCAGGTAGACAACATCCACCACCTTGCCCTCATCCACTAAGTGGGTCACCTTGTCTTAGGAGATTGGGTTGCTCAAGTAGGACTTGCGTTTCTCACAAGTCATAAACTCACATTGGCTGGGCCCAAATGCCTGGTTCTCCTGTATGTGCCACATAATGGCACTGAAGATGATCTGCTCTATAAGTTTTCTAACACCAAGGCCAGACTGGCAGGACTTTAGTTCCCCAGATCTTCCTTCTGGCCTTTCTTGTAGATGGGCGTCGTATTTGCTAACTTCCAGTCAGCTGTGACATCCCCAGTGAGTCTGAACTGCTGATAAATGATGAAAAGTGGCTCAGTGAGCACTTCCACGAGCTCCCTCAGAACCTTGGGTGGATCTCATCTGGCCTCATAGACTTCCGTGTGTCTAAGTGGTGTAACGCATCAATAACTTTCCCCTTGGATTATGGGGCCTTCGTTCTGCTCCCTGTCTCTGTCTTCTAGCTCTGGGGACTGGGTAACCAGAGAACCTCTGATCTGGATATTAAAGGCCGAGGGAAAGATGGCATTAAGTACCTCAACCTTTTTCTCACCCTTTTTCACTATGTTTCCCCCTGCATCCAATAAAGGATGGAGAGTCTATTTAGCCTTACTTTTGTTGCTAATGTGTTTATAAAAAACATTTTTATTGTCTTTTACAGCAGTAGCCAGATGAAATTCTAGTTGAGTTTTGGCCCTTCTAATTTTCTCCCTGCATAACCTCACATCCTTGTAGCCCTCTTGATTGGACTGCGCCTTCTTCAAAGGTCATAAACTCTTTTTTTTTTCCTGACTCAAAGCTCTCTGTTGAGCCAAGCTGGCTGTCTTCCATGCTGGCTTGTCTTGGCACATGGTTACAACCTGCTCTTGTGCCTTTAAGATTTCCTTCTTGCAGAATGTCCAGCCTTCTTGGACCCCTTTGTCCTTCAGGACTGCCTCCCAAGGACTCTGTTAGCCAGTTTTCTAAACAGGCCAAAATCTTAATCTGGAAGTCTAAGGTAGCTGATCTGCAGAACCCTCTTGTTACTTCTCTGAGAGTTGAAAACTGTCTTTTCATGATCACTGTGCTCAATACAGCCTCCAGCCATCCCATCACCCACAAAACCTTCTCTGTTCACAAAAACCAGGCCCAGTGGGGCACCTTCTCTAGCTGGCTCCCTCACCAACTGAGTCAGGAAGTTATCTTCCACACACTCCAGGAACCTCCTAGATTGTTTCCCCTCTGCTGTGTCGTATTTCCAGCAGTTATCTGGTAAGTTGAAGTCATGCACAAGAACAAGGGCCAGTGATTGTGAGACTTCTCCCAGCTGCTTATAGAATATTTCATCTGCCTGTTCATCTTACTTGGGTGGTCTATAGCAAACTCTCAGCATGACATCTGCTTTTTTGGCCTTTTCGCTGATTTCTATCTGTAAACACTCAACCCTTTCATAACCATTGTCAAGCTCTAGACAGTCAAAACACTCTCTAATATACAGGGCTTATCCCAGCACCTCTCCTTCCTTGTCTATCCCTTCTGAAATGTTTACAGCCCTTCACTGTAGCACTCCACTTGTCCCACCATGTTTCCACCACGTAATAGTAACTGTGTTGTAGCTTTCCTGCTGTGCAGTTACTTCCAGCTCCTCCTGTTTTGTTATCCATGCTGTGTGCATTGGTGTAGATGCACTTCTGTTGGGCTATTGATCCTGCCTGCTTTTTGTGGGAAGAAGCCCTAATTCCTACACAGTCATTCTCAGGCACTTCCATAATTTCTGACACATCAGTAACCTTTGTGTCTTTGCTGCCTCATGGACCTTAATCTCCTACCTCCACTGAAATGTCAGACTGAAGGATCTCACTACCACACTGTCCCTTAAAGACTGGCATGCTGCCTCTGATTACATCCCCTTCCGCTTTCAAATCTAGTTTAAAGCTCTCTCAAGAAGACCTGGTAACTCCGCTACAAAGATACTTTTCCCTGTTTGAGACAGGTGTACCCTGTCTGTCACCAGCAGGCCTGGTCTTGTATAAACCTACCCATGATCAAAACCCCAAACATTGTGTCGATGACACCAGGCTTGGAGCCTGTTCTTAATCAGCTGGCTCTTCCTTCACCACTCCCTGCAACTGGAAGGACAGAGAAGAACACTCCGTGTTCTCCTGATCCCTTAATCAATCATCCCAAGGCCTTGAAGTCTCTTGATTGTGCTTGGACTTCTTGTTGGGATTTCATTGCTGCCTACCTGAAAAGTCAGTAATGGATAATGATCTGAGGGCTGTATCAGAGTAGAAGTTTTCTTTTCACATCTTCAACCCAGGCCCCAAGGATATAGCAGATGACCCCAAGAAGTGAGTCCGATCAGCACATTGGGCCTTCTGTTCCCTTCAGAAGGGAGTCTCCTATGACCATGACCCGTCTTTTTCTTTACGGAAGCAGTTTTGATGCAGGACGTAGTCTGAATTAACCTCCAACCAAATGAACCACTGCCCTTGCTATTGTTTGGTTCCACTTGCAGAGCCTCACATCTGTTTTCCTAGGGCATGTGGGCCAGTGAGATAATCACAAAGGAGGCCTGCCTGCTGTGCCGGGCAGGAACTTGGTGCCATTGCCCCTGTCACTTAGTTCATCACTGTGTTCAGCCAGGCAGAGACAGGACGGAATCCTCCATATCATGTCTCTGTCTTCCTATGGGAACTGCCCCAGGGAAGACAGGGTGCAATTCCAGTGTATGTGTAGTTTTGTAACTCGTGTATTTTTTATTTGAATATAAACTGAATAGGTTATACCGTGGGGCTTGAAGTATGGAATAGACCATGGTTTCACCTCAAGATTTCTTTGCCTCCCATGAATCTTTCCATTGCATCAGAATTGAATTTGATGTGCAAGAATTAAGGAGGAGGCAAAGGTTCCTGCTATGCTTTTTTTCATATCATTCTACCTTCAGTAGAGTGCAGGTAAATGTATTTCTCTGCAGCCGTGTTGCAGAGGTGCAGAGCATTTAAAATGGTGTCAGGGAAATCCAGTTTGGAGGAGACATCTAATTGCAAGAGTGATATTTTTAAGAAGCCATTTTAGTGTTAAAATCAAGCATAATAAAGGATGCACTTAGGAAATGTATTAAAGGAGAGACTTCTGAAGCATGCCAATACTTTTAAATGCATCTGCACTCTGTAGACACCAAACCCCAAATTGCTTTCAAATGAAAGCTCTTATATTACATTTTTAAAACATCAGTGATGTTAAAATTCCATGTTCTTTTTTAAGTGCTTTGACTTTTTGTAAGGAAGGTGTTTAGATTGGAAAGCTAGTTGAGGCACAGAAAGAGTAAAAAAGAAACAAAATAAAAGGAAGAGGTGGGCAAAAAGAGCAAGACTGGATGTCAGAACAAATGTACACCTTCAAAGTCAGGACACAAAGTCAAACAGTCAGTCAGCCTGAGAAAAGTCACAGGAGCTCATATCCAAATCACTGTTTCTATCCTTCTCTCTAAAATGCTATTGAATGGCATTAAAGCAGAAAAGAAGGACTGTTAAAAATAATGGGGAAATATGGCTTGATAAAAAGACATATGTCTTCACTAAAAAAGTGCTGCATGCATTCATACAGCAGTCAAAGTCCCCATGTGCTGTTTGTATTTGTTTTCTAAGGTGCATTAGGTACCAAGTGATACTTGATTATGCATGGGCCATAGGCAGCCCTAGTGTTCTGTAGCTCAGTAGTCATTTAAAGGTTGATCGTGTTTTTATTTTGGGTGGTTTTGTTTATTTTTTTGTGGTCTTTACTACAGTGGTTGAAATGGAATTGCACAGGGGTTGCTACACATGTTAGGCATGCTGCTCTAGTAGTGTGGCAGAGCCTGGTAGGTACCAATTCTGTCCCAGTTCTCCTACAGAGGGTACTAGTCTTTTCGCTGAAGAATTGTATGGTTCACAGTAATAAGTTTAAAATATTTTCGTCTTGCATATAATATGTATGAAATCAGTGAAAAGTCATTAGTTGGTCAAAATGTTCTTCATTGGCTAAATAACGTAATATATTTATGGCCTCTTTAAATGTGAAAATTATTCTCTATATATGGCTGTCATCCAGAAGCATTGTTAAACACTCTTCCTGAGCATAGGAGTACTAAAATTTTCAGGATTTCCACAGAAGGCTTGCAGCTGCCTTTGACAGTGATGCAATATTAACATTGTAGCCTTTCGGGATCACTTTTAATATTGTTGCCAAAATTAAATGTTCTGCACCTAACCTGTGATAAATCAGTAATTAATGGTACATAGCAAACAAGCAGGAACTCAAGCACAGAAAGATGTTAGCTTCCCCTTGGGCAAGAGATCATAGAACATGTTGTTCTCTGCAGTAGAGTCCAGTAGTGTCAATTAGTCTTGGGCTTTAATTGCATTCAGCTGCACAGGAATTGGAGCTTAGCAAAGGAATTATGTTACTTCATTTTTGCAAACTTCACAAAAGGGGCTGTTTGAAACCCATTACATGGTTATCTCATCGATTCTGATGGTTATTTTCATGCACCTGTTGATTGTTTAGAAAACCCTGTTCTACTGAAAAGCACAGATTGTACACTGCAAGTAAAATTTTCTTCTCTGTTATTCTGTAGCTCAGTAGGTACCCAGAGATATGTTAAGCTATAATTCAGTATCGAATGGAGAGTTCATAATTTAACAAATTTCAATCAGATTGCATTCCTACTATTTAGGACGTCATACAAAATGTTGGTTGGTTTAGCTTTCTAGTAATATAGTAGACTTTCCAGGGTTGACTAAGAGTGGTAGGTGAAATAGTTGTCCCTGTAAGGGCACAAAGATGTACCTGTTCAGCCTGTAACACCCAAGAGAAAATCTAGCACATCAACTACCATGTTATTTTCACTGACATGTTGCAACAGGTTTTAACATTATGAGGGAAGACAACATGTGTTTCAAAGACATGTTCTATGTGTATGTACATATCTATTTAAATAATTATTGGAAGACTTAAAAGTTGTAACTGTTGCACCTTTAGCTTCTCTTAATGCATTTTCCATTCAGTGGAATGCACATCTGTCGGAGTGTATTTCTTTCCCCCTTATTTGCAAAAAGCTGGCTGCATTGGGGTATTAGCTGTGTTGATACAGATCTGTAGGGATCATTAACTTCCTTGGCAGGGCTCCAAGTAATTGGAGACATAGTCTAATCTCTCCTGTTAGGTGCTCATTTCTACTCCTGTTGGGAAAGGCATTTCAATACATTACTGCAGGCATTTTAATGCATTAACCTTCCTTTGTTGGTTTTTTTGGTTGTTTGGTTTGGGTTTTTTGTTTTGAATAAAGTGTCCTGCATATTATAATTTTTCTCTGAGTTTTGGAACTGGATTTCTCCTTCTTTATAATTTTCTTGAATCAGACATTAGCCTGATTGATCTTGTAAGTCCAACCAAAACTGTCAGAATATTGATGTATGGGCAGTAAGTCACGAGCCAACTGCTTCCAGTCATAATCTTCCCACCAACTGACTGTGCTGAAACATCAGTCTTATTTTTAGAAGTGCAGCTTGCAGAGAAATAATTGTGTTCACATAAGCACATACCATTTTCATAAAAAAAAATTCCCACTAAATATGTTGTCATATAGAGAAAGGCAAGTGACTTACAGAAGTAGTAAATAAATATTTTTAATCCAACTAACTGTATGCAAGACAAAAATACTTCCAGCACTCTACTGTTCCTGAAGAATTGAGGGTCTGGAATAACTAGTGGTAGTGGATAGATCTTGAGAGTCTAGTTGATGAGAAAGGAAAAATTTGCCTTGGACTTGGAAGGTGAGATGAACAGAGATGTTCAAAGTCATCAGATACTGAATGCTGATCCAAAGGAAATAGAGCAAGACATGTTGCATTGCTCACTAGTGCTTAGAATATTGGAAAATTAATGGTACTTCCATGCTCTCCCTCTGCAAACCCTCTAAGCTATTAAGTATTTGTGGTGATTTTTCTCTCTTTTTCTTTACAACTCTTTGAACTGCTGTATCTCTCAGAATACTTAAAAAATATATTAATGAAAGTGATGAGAATGTGAAGGTTATTATTATGTCAAGCAGCAAGAAAATTATAGAATAATCTGGAAGAAGTATCCATCGTTATATACTGACAAAAAGAGGTTGGATTGTGTAATGGGGGCAAAAATCTCATTTAGTCCAAGTTCCTTTCAGAAATCTTTAGCAAGACATCTCTTAATATGAATCTGAATAAAGTCAGATAGTTCCAATTTTTTTCCCTTTTCTACAGTACTGAATTCATTACATGTTGATTTCTTATTCCAAATTTAGACAGCGTGAAAACAGCTAATCAGAGCTACAAAGACAAGATTAATTGGTGTTAATTTCCAAACATTAGTGTTGGAACTTACTTGGCTTAATAGGTCTAGACTTAAAATTATAGGAAATAAGTTACAGTAATGGAAAAAAATTAAGTAGATCATTCTTATACAGCATAAATGGGGCGAAATTGGTAAAGCAATAATTTCTGAGATTTTTTTTTAATTCAGAAAATTTTTTATATGGTTTTGTGACTTATTTGTGTTCTTTCAAAATCACTAGCTTGATCTACTGACATGAGAGAGCAGATCTAGGATCTTTTAAGACAGACATTTCAAAGCTATCAGCTTGACCAATGTGAGGTGATAGCTTCAGAGGATTTTCCACTGCTTCCATTTGATGAGCACATCTGAATTCACTGCAGTCCTCTGGCTTTTATCATTCAGAAGCTGGTGTAGATTAATCTGTGATTTTGCCAAATAAACAGCAGAAAGGGGGAAAGAAAAAAAACAATTGAATATCAGTGCTGCAATCTTCTTTTATGCTAACAACGTTTCTTCAGAATAGCACAAAAAGTGGAGAGAGTCTGAACTCGGGCTTGACACTACTCACACACTTAGAAATAATGGGAGGTTTAAGAAATCCCATCACCACTACCATCTCCAGATAGCTTTCTGACCCATTGAATTCAAAAGGTGAAGGAAAAGAGGAGAAAGAAAAGCAAGAACTCAAAGAAGCAACATGAAGTGCATGTAGAAGGGCCAGGGAAATACAGCAAAGGACCTTGTAACTGATGTGGAAGGAAAATTGAACTCCAGCAGTTGCATTTGCAATTGCAAGGAAGATGCTAAATACTACTTGAAGCTTTATGAGGGTGACCTCCAGGAATAACTGCAATTTGTAGAAACACTGAAATCTGAAATTATCCAATAGATAAAACTATTTCTTCAGGAATAATAATTCTGAATCTCTAACCTCTGCCTACAAGGAGGGGAGAAATACAGCAACTAACACGACTTTGAAGTGTATTGATAGAAATTAAAAATTTCTTCAAAAATCTCTGTAACTTTCTTGATTAGATACTGGAGGAGCAGATTTAAGGTCCCTCTGATGGCAAATAGTGGGCAGCTTATAGAGAGGACTGTGTCTGTAGTAGCTGCTTTATGCATACAAAGTTTGAAGAAGATGGATAAAAAATGTGTCTTACACAGCAACCTGCAGTAATCTTTAAAAAGACCCTCTCTTAAGTAAAGGATGCTAGTGTGATTTCTTGAGAAGAAACCTCTTTTGCTCTAATTTCTCTAAATATGAGAAAATAAGTGAATTTCAATATGGATTTGACTGAAAATGAATTTGGGGCTCTAAGCAGTCTACTGCAGGGTCCACTTATAGTATCCCATATCTGAAAGGATATAATTTGCCTCAAAGAAGTTGGCTAAAACTGAAGTCTGAGTTCTCTCTTTGTTTTTCGTCTATATCTGCAGGTGAACACTGGGGAGGTTAGATGCATAGACAGTGCAAGTAAAATGAAAGAAGTTGCAATTAAAACATACTTTGGGGAGGAAGCATCCATACCATCCTGCTTTATGAAAGCCAATCACCTGAGCCTTATGCTCTCAGAGATTCTTGTCTTTGTTATACGAAGCAAAATAAAATCTAATCAATTAGTATCTCAGAAGTTTGGAAATTATATTTGGGGTTTAAAATAACACATCCACTCATCATTCCAAGCACAAATGTGGTTTAGCACAGTTGATTTATCTTGATTGATCAATTTTAATAGGTTAGGTACTGAAAAGCCAAAGTGGCAATAGTCTTAGGTAGCATCTTAGGTAGCATCTTAGGTAGCTTTAAGTTAATATGTATATTGCACAGCTACCATATTACTATACTGATAACTCAGTTGCTGTTGCTTTTTTTACGTACAGAGACTGTTTGGTGGTTTTTTGTATTATGTTTTTGTTTGTTTGTTGTTTTTTTTCTTTTATAAACCTTGTGTTTAGCTTTTATACCTTATGAACTGATACTGTGGCATTATAAATACATGCTGAGGATTTTGTGTTCCTCTTTGGTAAGTCTATTTACTGGCCTTGGGGCAGCAGATGTTGCGAGAGGAACGTGGTCTTTCGGATTGTAAAATTTACCACTGGATACTGGGCTCAGTAGGGAATGAAAACCCTGCTCCTACTAGCTGGGCATGGAGTGGTGCATGGTTTTGCAGGCTGTCCTCGTGTATGTGCCCTGCCTGATTGGAACTGGGGTCCCTTGTAACCCCCTCTCCTGCTGTGGTTGTGTCTCCCTGTTAGGCTCAGAGTCTTCCAGCAGTGCTGGCTCCTCAGGATCACTGTCACGAATACATCAGCCTCTCCAAAGTGCATCTCTTGTCCCTGGGGTAACGGCCAGCTCTTCAGGCAGCGTGTCCTACCCTGAGAACGGGATGAGTGGCCAGGTGGCCCCCAGCAACACCAGCTATATCATTCTTCCACTTGAAGCTGCAGGGATACCACCTGGCAGTATCCTTCTCAACCCGCACACAGGTCAGTACAATTTTTCCCGCCTGATTCTGCCCTTTCGTGTTTCTGATGTCAGCTGGGGAATTGGCAAATTTCGTGTTTCTAGACATATTTTCCTGGAGCAAATACATATTGAAATGACATTTGGCAAGTTGTCATCTTCAAATGTGCAGGCAAAGCTAGATTCACTTTCTCAGGCTGTTACGGCATAGCTGGTGGGAAGTGATACAAAACACACTTGCTCTGTCCCAGACAGGATATTCATCATTCAGAAGTCCTGGCGCTCCCTGACTGTGAGATCCTCTGAGATCCCGTCAGCATCAATAAGGACAGATGCTCTTCAATATGAAGCATACTGAGATACGGTGCCACCAATATAGAACGTCACATTCTTAGAGATTGTGCTTAACAGCAGAACTTCAAAATGCTTAAGGGCTGCATTTGGATTTGCACTTCAGAATTAATTTTATGTGAACTATATCGTTAGCAATTGTATTTAAACTGCGAGTTTTGTGATAAGAGAAAGATGTAACTCATCCATTCCTGATAGTTATCAGCACTGCAGCTCACAAACGAGGCACTTGCAGGCACCCAAGCACTGTGGGCACTTTGGAAACTCTTCAGTTTGAACTTGAGTGCTTGCTGAAAGCTTAAGGCAATTTGCTACCTCCTTGGTCCAGATGAAGTCCGGATCATGTTATGCTATCACTCCCCACTGTCAGTATTAAAAAGGTTTAGGGAGTTTGAGACTATGGTGCTCTTCGGTGATTTGGGCTATTCCAGTGACCATGACTAGCTGTGCTGTCAACCTTAGCTGAGTTATACTGGGTTTAAAACAACAAAGCCTATAGTGAAATGTATCTGCCATTATACTGAGAGCTGAGGGTTGAACTCCAAAATACTTTTTCAAAGTCCCTAATAGAGCATTCAGGAGCTTTTTCTTTGGGGATTTTTGTTTATAACTTGTATTTTATGTGTTGCACATCCCTGTGTTCCAGTATTTTGGTGGAAATGCTTACAGCTTATTTGTGAGTCCACTACTAAGAGTACTTTTTTTTTGGTCGTAGTTCAGTCAAGAAAATCACAACATTTAAGAAAATACAGCTTGGGTAAACTATTAAGTCAATCTTCCAACAGATATTTACAGATGGTAGTATCTGAGGCTGATCAATATATATCAGCATATCTAAAATCAAGGAGGAGTTCTTGTTTGTTTAGATTCAAATATGATAAGTTCTTTCCAGAGAGGTGACTTAGTAACTTGCACTGTTCTAAAGCCTTTATTATTTAAGTGTACTTTTTTCCAAGCTATTGCATTATTGACATGAGAGCCTAATACTGTCAGCAAGAAAAAGATCCATCATTATATTAATCTGCTCATTTATGTTCTGGTAGTTGATAGTTCTGTCTGCAACACTGAAATTTCTTGGTCAATACAGAAGACAACATTTTGTGTTCCACTATGTGGTCCACTTCCATTTAAAATTCACCAGGCCTAGGCAGGAGTCATCCATAATTCAGGTGGCAGGACTGAGAAAAAAATGAAAGGAATTGCTGCTTCTTGGACCCCACAAACAGATGAGAGATTGTACTTGTTCCTGGCCATGTTCCTTGGCTTTTTCCTGGCAAAGACAAAGACTGAAGCTCACCACTCTTGAAAGCCAGAAGAGCTGTTTAAGAATATCTCCTACATCTGTTTTGTCAATTTAGCAATTTGAAGCGTCTAGTTCAGATCTGTGCCGGATAGCTAGGGAGTCTTTCTTTTCTGCTATAGGTATAATGCATTTCAATACTGTCACTAGACCAGAGCACCTCATCTTCCTTCCCAGTGTGCCTCATTTTCTGCAGATGCATCATTGGGACACCTATGTGTGTATGTATGTTTAACTTTCAGGGAACAAGTGGTTTTTTGTATGTATAATTTCACGTTTCTTTCAAACCCTGGTTTTTTTCTGTGGCTCCTATTTAAATATATACATAATAAAGAAATTGGAGGCAGCAGATTCTTTGAAAGCCTACAATTCTTGTCTCACACTTCTAGCTTCATGCTGCTACCTGTGCTGGAAGTCAGACTGTACTTCGGCATCTACTGTGTTTTTCACATGCAGCAAAATACATGCCGCAGAATTGTCACTCTTTGGGCTCAGAATATTTGCATCTTATTAGGGAAACATTACAAAAGAAGCTCCATAGGGAGGAGATTTAGATTGCTAGATGCTGTGATCGACTATCAAAGTGATGGATGCTGTCAGAAACATAGATGAAGAGAAGACAGTTGAAAGAAAGGAAAAAAGGATCTTTGTTTCCTGTAATGAATAGATTTTCTTTCCCTACATAACACCATTCTTAAGCTCTTTCTTCTCCTCTTTCAGAGCGGCTACTTCCAGTCTTTTTCTCTCTTTTGATCATAACACTGTGTCCTTTAAAGATCTTTCCTTCCTTTCACTCTACATAGTCACTGACTGTGCAAGCCTCTAATGGCATCCAGAGATGCTGTCAATATCTTCCTGCTCTGATTATAACTCTCTGCTCCTTCCCAGGTGGTGGGAGTCCACACTTTCTTTTCTATATCTGCAGTTTCCTTTATTTTCTCTCCCCTGCTTTACCCTTCTCCTTCCCCAGACAGACAAGTTTCTTACTTGCTTTGGCAAAGACCCATTTATGTGGCTGTGCTCTCCATTTCACCCACTTCACCAGTCCATTTTACCCTTTAAAGGATTTCTCTTGACACGTTCTTCCTTAACTTCACTGACAATTTAAGAGCATTTACTTTTCATTCATACTCCTTGAAATGACATTGCAATCCTTGCCCTTCTATCAGGGCCACAGTTCGTAACTTACAAATGTCTTCCCTGTTACCATCTGATCTCTCCTTTTCATTTCTTATTTCAAGATTTCTTCCTGAGAAGTCTTCTCTTTTTTCATCTTTAAAAGCGTTGCTGGGACTTTTCTCTTTCAGTTCTGTCATCTTTGACTAAGCCACAGGAAATGCTCTTTATTGGCTTCCCTTGAGCACCTGACACAGGCTTTGGGAGCCTCTTATCCCACTCAGTCTTCTAAAGTACTTCTGGAGCTTGAGATTCCCAAAGCTTGGGAGTCCATGCCCTAGTCACCATGTCAGTGTGTTCACAGCAAGAATCAGGAAATCAGTAGACAGAACTGCTCCGTACTTCTCTTCCACTCAGTCATGACCTTTCTCTGCATGACTGTGGTGTTCAGTTCATCCAGAAAGTCTTGACACTTTAGAGAGAGAAGGGAAGGTTCTTTAGCCAGTGCTCCTCACGCATTTCTGGCCATGGTTCTTAGGAGGGAGAAACTGAAAGGCTGAGGAGTAGATAGAACAGGTAGAGATGCTGTGTAGTGTACAAATCAGAAGTTCATTATTTCACTGTTGCTTTAGGTCACCGAATTCCTCCAGATCTCCCTTTTTATCTCAGATATTCATACTTCAGTTACCTATTTTAAAGGTTATCACATCATTGCTAAAATTACTTCAGTTTTTTTTCTCATGGAAGTATTTGTAATTCCTTTGATTTACAGATTTATGATGGAAGTGAAAAGAGAACTGAGGTCATGGAAAACATTTTTCCTACAGAGAAATACCATATTTTTTTTGTTTTGAAGACAATTACTTGGGTAAACTTTTTTTATTTTAAACAAACATTGGTTTTGCAAGGTTATCTCCCCCAGCTAAAATATCTGAAGCTAAATGAATGCGGCAACTTAGAACTCTGGACAGAATTTGTCTTGTATATAAGAGATTTTTAAATTCATCTTAAGTGTTTCTTGCTTGAAAACTGGAGTGCTGGCTCTTCTAAGTACATAGAGAAGAGCTCTCAGAAGTACAGCACTGTGTTATTAGAATGTGTAAATAAATTACTAACAAGTGTGGGTTTGTTTTTTTTCCTTTTCCTTCACGCTGTATTGTGTCAGAAGTAGTTGTGTACATTTGACTGCTATTGTGTGAGAGGAAAATGTAAGGGAACATTCTCTACCTTCAGTGTTTGCTCTAAAGTTCAATTTTAATGTTAATTGATTCGTCATTGAATGACTTCAAGTAACCATAGCATCTGAATCATCTTATAGCCATGGTAACTTTCCACTCATTCCTTGGAAAATCATGCTGCCAAAACAAATATCTGCTGTCTTGCCTGAAAAAAAAAAAAATGATGTCTGATACTATAATTACTGTAATGAGACATTGAGAGTGATGAGCGTTTTACTCTTGTAGTAGGTCAGCTAGAGAGTGATCAGTTAAAGCAAGGTTGTTTCCTTTTACACAGAAAACAGTATGTTCTTAAAAGTGTTTAACAAAGGCCAGGCGTTTTGTTTCAGGTCAACCATTTGTAAATCCTGATGGGACACCGGCAATATACAATCCTCCCAGTGGCCAGCAGGCAATGAGGAGCCAGATGGTGGGACAGTCTCAGCAGCAGCCTTCACCCCAGCAGCCTCAGCAGGTTCAACAGGCACAGCAGCAAATGGCAAGTCACCTTGTCACACAGGTAGGTGTGGTGGTCACTGGAAAAAAGGAGGAGCTCTCAGGGATATGAAGAATGACCTAGAAGGCAGAGGGAGGAATGCAGCTAGACCAATTATCAGGATGTTCTTTTCAACATGGATGAAACAGATGGAGAGGGAAGGTTACATCTTCAATTCTATCTAAAGGATGATTTCATTTTCAAAAGTACTGTTAAGCAAGTTGGTGTATGTCTACATAAAATTATTTTGCAAGATTCACCTTAAGTGGAACCTGAAGCATTCATTCTCAAACCAGTGCAGTCTGTAATTCTCTCCAGATAGACAGGGGCCTTTCTTTTTGGACAGCAATGGGTTTGAGTCAAACAATAAAGTACAACAAGGGCTTTACAATGTCCGGTTATATTGGGCCCAATCTGTGGGTGCTCTCTAAGCACCTCTGCCCCAGATTGGTATTTTTCTGCCTGCACCCCATGTTCTGACCATGACTCTGATTTGAGCTAGAAATTCAGGAGCTACAGCAGGAGAGGGGAAGAGCAGCACTGTTTGAGCACAGTGCCATGGTATGTTGGCTCTCTCATCCCTGGGCTGGCTGTGGTGTGTGGCCAGGCGTGGCTGAGTATGGGCAGCAGGGTTTGGGTCTGGTTCAAGCTTAATTTTGTGGATTGCATGCCTGTTCTACCAGACCAGAGCAGGCAGAGGAAACTACTCAAGCAGGAATCCTATATCCTGCTTAGTCACAGAGCAGCCAGGATCTGCTGTGGTTCTTGTGCAGCCTTATAATTTGGCACGGTTTAATCCTAGGTTACACAGAAATACAGTGTTTAAATTCAGTGAAGTTGCTTTGATTTTACTGAGTTTGGACTTACATGATTATGGCTCTTATTTCTTGATCTGATCTTCACAGTTTTAGAAAACAGAGGTAGTACCAAACTTGTGTAAGAAGTTATGTGAGAGGTTAAAATGAAAGGAATGCTAAAGCTATTCCAAAGTAATGGTGCTGTGGAAAATTGTTTTTTTCACTTAGATAAACATCTGCTTCAAGCTGATGGCCTGTCTGTTGGTAATTCACAGCCTGTTCTTTGTCATTTTTTTAAACTCTTGTGTTCTCCCAAAGCAGCTTTACAATCATTATTCCTTTGCCTGTGACACACTCAAAGTTAAATCAGTCACTAACGGCAAAATTCAAATATACGCTTATACTGTGCCGCTTTGCATTTTTATCTCTGTAAATTAAATGTAGAATCATAAGTTGTCTTTGCCTCACGTTACTAATAAGAAGGTATAGCTGTGGCTTTATTTAATGTAACAGCCATCAAATATGTGAAAAGAGGCAGAAATATCTGTAGTAAAGAATTGTTTGGTATAAGGCTAAAATGAAGACTAAAATCACAATACCTGACCTCTTGCACTCAGGCTAGTGATGAGTCACCTGTATTTTCAGAGCTGTGTTTGAGATCTTTGTTCCCAATAACAAAGGTGGTGGCGGCAGTTGCTATCTTTCTCTAAATGGTTGAATTTATTGTGTTTCACTGTGTTTATTTTGCAGCCTGTTCAGACAATGCAGCCATCTTCTCAGTCAGTCCAATATCCAGCAGTTTCTTATCCTCCCCAGCATCTCCTGCCAGTTTCTCCAACACAGCAGTTTTCTGTGGTACTAAAGATTTTATTTTTATTCTTTCCTTGAAGCTGGGGGTGTGAGCATGAGTGTGTCCAAGAGCCTCTGGGGAGCACTGCAACAGGTGTCCCACATGAGAACCCTGTCTAAATACCTGTTTGCCCTAACGCTTTTGGTACTGACAAGCGTTTTGTGAGAGCATTCCCACGGATTCTGGTTACCTAACCCAAAGGATGATGTTAGGAGCAGGAGTCTCCGCCTGGTTAGCAGAGCCTCCAGAAAAATGTTTTGTTGTGCCTGTTGGTCGGAGCTTATGTATCCTCACTTAGTGCCAAGGGACCTTAAATTGCTAACTTGAGTAGTTGAGATTTGGTTGTCCCTCTTTTACGTGCACAAAGATGGGAGAAGAGACTCCTAGAAATCATTATTTTTTATTTTACGGGTTTTTTTCTGTTACTAAATCCACTGCCTGGGTTTATTCCTTGGTCATATCAGAGCACTTCGGAATGAGAGTAGCAGTGAACCAGCTGCAGAAGGTGTGGTATGCTGTGCATCATGACAATGCACCAATGGACATGTATAATGAAAATAAATAGAGTGTTTTTCTGGAGTCTGATTCTGGCTTGGTGCTTACAAGACTAAGATATTACTGTTGTAAAACGAAGCTGACATTTTAAAGGACACTACAAAATTTTTTTCTGTTGTAGATATTTCTCACTTGCTCTATTAAACTTGTTTATGACTGATTTTTTTTTTCCCAATGTCACGTAGTTACAGTAAGATGTGGAAACAAAACTGAACGGATCCTTGCAGATAAAATAATATTGTAGATATGTGATACCATTGAAATGACAATAAAAAATATTTTGCACTGAACAAAAGTTGCATATCTCAGTGCTAATTCTCTTGAAAAGTGTGTTGCAGAAGTATCAGATTGTCCTTAGTGATAGTCATAAGAAGGCTAATATTTTTATTGGCTAGTTTAATAGTGAAACTTCACCTGAATTAGTATCGTCAATATACATTACATTATACAAACACCATATAGATTATTGGGGTTTGAAGATTTTGTTCTCTATTCTGCAAATCTAGAAGCATCCCTGGCTCAATGAAGTTTCTTGTAGAGTCTGTTTGCAGTCATTTGCCATTCAGGTAATGAATATCCTAGCTTTTTAAAGAAACAGCTTCAGACAGACAAGTCATGTCTGAATATGAATGTAGGATGACAGTAAAGTTAATAGCATTACTTCCATATACCACCTGATGATCTGTCAGGAGTGTTTAAAACATTGATCCATGACATCTGCTCTCAGACTTGTGAGAGTTAGTCTCTGTGTAATCCCTGGAAGTGCTTTCCACAAGCAAATGTTATTTTGTTTTGGTTTTGACACATTTTGAAGTTTCCTGCCATTAAATGCATTGTGCAGGATGATTTTGGAAAATGAACACCACAGGGCTGCAAGCAAATTTGAAGACGCTCCTTTTAAAAATAGTATGGATATTCTGAGCAAAAAGCATTTTTATAGTGCTTGTTTCCTATCTGTGATTGGCATATTAGCATGTGATAGAGTTTTATGTTGAGTATTTAAAAGTCTTATGACATGGCACAAAAGAAGATGCATAGAATCACATTTGTAAATCTTCGACCTTCACAGAATGAACTTGAGAGCACTGAATAGTATGAATCTTTTTGCAAGACTGTACAGATACTGTTCAGAAAGCATGTATTATTACCAGCATGTAATGAAACTTAGGTCCATTGGCTTTAGTTGGTACATTTATCCTACCATAGATTTATTTTTCCCCCTTCAGTCAAATAAAGTACTTGTTTCTTTCTAACACAGAATAAAAAGCCTTGAAATAGCAACATAAGGCTTAGCTTTTTTTTAACCTTCTCTATGTTTACAACATTGGATTTTCAAAACAGTTCAGAAAGGGAAAGATCTGCACCCAAATCCTACTGAATTCCTCATGGGATCAATTTGAAACACAGGTGAAATTACCAGCATGTGTTTGGCTGGCAAATTCTGTGTTTGGGGATAGAGGTATTCATAATGTTATTTTCATGCCCTTTATGTTTAAAATGTCTTCTTTTGAACACTGTAAAGTTCACTTGTCATTTTGGTGTTAAAGGTGAGCGTGGCAGGGTAAGAGCCGAAATAATTGGCTTTTTTGCCAAATGATGCCATTCACCGTGCAGTCTGGAAGCCTTTGTCACAGAATTTGTAGTGATTTTCATTTTAATTGCCTCCATTTTTGTAGATATCCATGCAAAGTTTGGCATGGATTTGAGCTGAGAGATTTCTTTCCCCCTCACGCTCCGAACCTGTTTTGTTTTGCTGATTTGCGTGCCCGCTGCAGCCGTCACGTCCACATCATTTTCTCCTGCCTTCTGCCCCGCAGCGGGATGACATGACAGCGCAGTTCAACCAGATGAGCTTAAGTCGTCAATCATCGGGAGACAACCCCGAGTCGCCTTCGGGCCCCGTGTACCCGTCGCCCATCCTGCAGCAGCCTGCCCAGCAGACAGGCTACATCATGGCTTCCCCAGGCCAGCAGCTCCCCCCGGGAGGCTTCACGGGTTCGGGTCCGCCCGTGTCCCAGCAAGTGCTGCAGCCGCCGCCGCCCCAGGGCTTCGTGCAACAGCCACCGCCACCTGCTCAGGTAGGCAAACCCTTCGCTGCCACTTTGGCATGGTGCTCTTTATCACACCAGAAAAGGAACACAAACATTCTAGATACTTTTTCTCCCCCCTCCCCCCCCCCCCCCCCCCCCCCCCCAACCCAATGCA
>VZRJ01000884.1:348205-757337 GCA_013397565.1 Ptilonorhynchus violaceus
TCCCCGGTAGAAACTTAGCAGATTTTTAGGCAGCAGGAACCCTGCAAATCCTCTATCAGTTCCTGGGTTTCATCAGTTCTTTCCCTGTCCTCAAAACGTTTTCTGAACATATGTTCGTACTCCATGACACATCTGCACATGAATATGAAGGAGGAGGGTGAGTAAATATCCATACTCCTTTTTCCCTGTATATATACCAAAAGAGCAACATGCACATCAGCCCAGGTAGTCGTTAATCATATTTAATTGACTTGAACATGTGAGGTGTCACAGATCAGTAATTTTAACTGTCTTCCTGAAGACTGATTATGTTTTACTGTTCACTACCAAACATCTCTGCTTGTCTCCTGGGTACCTTTACAGAATATTGAAAGTGATTACTGTCAAGAAGTAAAATGCACAGATGACTTTCTGGCCAATTTTCAAGGCATACACATTAAAAAGACAAATTTCTTTATCCAATTATAGATAACTTCATTTAAATTCTACTTTAAATGGTATTAATAGCATTCCTCTTTTTCTCATTTTATCCTTTGGAAGAAAAAACATAAAAATAAAATAAAAAACTTCACCATTTCTTTTAATGTAAATGTATTGTAAACCTTACTGGTTAGGGTTGTTGGGGCTTTTTTTGTTTACTGCTTCTTACTGAAAAATCTCCAGTTGTGTTTATTAATGGAATTCTGTATTGCCATAGGAATGAAGAATTGTTACTGGGTTTTAAGTGGGCTAAAGATCTAGTTAATTAGATCACTAATTAACAATAAAAGGAATCCGAGGACTACTGGATGCTGACATCCCATAGAGCACTGTGCAATCCATAATTTCTGTGGTTAAAAAACGTGCAGCTTTTTTTTTTCTGAGAGAAGGCTTGCCAAAAGCAAGTTTTAAGGAGCTGAAGTTCCATATAATGTGATTTCTTTTACAAAAACTTGAAAATATTGCTAAAAAAATATTTCACAGTTTGCCAAATGTGGCAGGTTTGGGGTTTTTTTTAAATTCAGGAAAGAAAAAATGACGTAAAGAGCAACATTCCCGAATTAATCCATCTTCCCATCTAGACTGCACTTCCTAAGTGAGTAAGTAGAGGTTATCCAGGCTTTAGTCCTCGTGTACAACCCCCCAGTGCTCTCAGTGTTTTCAAACATTATTTAATCAAACCTCGTGACACTTCTCATGAACCAGACGAATGTGAGCACCTCCATTTTACAGGCTGTCACCACAGCAGGCAGTGATGTGTTTACCAGCTCTGCTGGCCGGGGTTTCCTGTGGGAGTTGAGGGGGCTGCAGGATCGTGCTGCCTGTCATGATGGGGACCCCACACCACCTCCTCACCCACTTGTGTTAGACCAGGTGTGCAGTTCCCCCCGGGACTGCACTAAACCCCCTGCTAAACCCCCACTTGGTAGACTTTTATGGGCTGCTTCGGGCAGGTTTGCCCACAGCTCCTGCCCCTGGCTGAGCCTTGCTGTGGGAGCATTGGATTTCGCCCTTGCATGTGCAGCAGTGTGCAGAGTTTTCACTCAGCATGAGGTAGTGTTACTTGGTGAAGCTGTTTTCCCTCATTAATACTTGCTCTGGTGCTACTGAGAGGCAGATTAACTTCTTCAGAGGACAAGTGATGAGGAGGTGCCTTTTCATGTACAGGCTCCTGTAGGACCGGTCCCGTACTGGTGTGTCTAATGGCCACTGTGTCTCTGTCCATACCCCAAGTACAGTATCTGTGGGTGCTTTCCTCCTATGTTGTAACAAAGTGGAAAGTTACTGAGAGCAGAAAAATACCTTTTGGCTTTGCAACAACTTCAGTTATTTCACTGGGGAATGGTTTTTCCGGGGCGGAGGGGGTTCCGGGGCTTGGTGGTGTAGAAAGGTGAGAAATTCAGCACTGTCAGCTGCTTCTGCATCTGCAGACATCATCCATCTCCAGCTTATTGCTGTTCAAAAAAATCCTTCTCAGATACGTGTGGAGGAAGGCACAGCAGGGTTTAGTGTCTGCTGCCCATGCCCTTATCCCTGGAAAGCACAGTGGCCTTGGTCTGCCGGGTGGGAGAGAGGGCAGGCACTCTCTGCATCTGCATGCACAGACAGGAACTTCTGATCGACATTTCAAGTGTTCATTCATTCACTTCAGTCCTAGAATGTGGCACAGTGGTTTGGATACTATGTGCAGCACATGTATGGCAAATAGGGGATCCCTCTTATAAAAAGATGAGTGAATACTTGGGAAATAGTAATTCTTCTGTCCTTAGAGCTCAGCTTTCTGTACGCGGCAGGTGTACCCAGCTCCTTGTCCTACCCATGGCACAACTTCACTGTGGCAGTCACTATTGTCAGTCTGAATCGGGTGTTGTTCCTCTTTGGGGCTTAGAGGCAAAGGAAGGCTGCTCTCAGACACCAAAGCAGGTGGTCTGAGGCAGGCTTTGGAAAAAAAAAAAGAGCAATAAAGATGGTAATGGAAGTAAAACATTATGTGATGCATTAATCAATGCAATGTAATCAATGTAAAAGCACTTTTATATCTTAAATGTTGCTATTGAATTTATACCAGTATAAAAGAGGCATGACTCTAATGGCTAATTAGTTCCTGTAAATGCATTGCTGATAAGGTTGGCTGTGATATCCTGTATGCTGTTGGAAAATAGCAGTGAAAACTTGGGTGGAGATCCTGTGAGTATGATCATTTCCCTTGGGAGCTGAAAGGAGGAGAAGGAACTGCTCTCCAAGCCTACAAACCCAATGGTACTGCATTTAAATTATTAAATTTTCTATTAAAGTTCAGTTAAATGTGGCTCTACGGCTGCTCTCCGAGATTCTCTCTCCCAGTCTGTATCAAAGCAGAAGCAGTTGAAATGACATGCCTAAAAAGTGGTGAGGGGACTCTTTACATTTCTTTTGCTTCTTCCTTCATCACAGCTATTCCCCAGCTTAACAACAGGGTCATGATTCAATAAGCTGAAAATAAGGATCTGTCTTTGTTCAGCCAATTGGAAAAAAAACCCAACCCAAAACCCAACCATTATTCTGGGTTTGCTGAAAGGGACTTTTAGCAGCCAATGCCCGTTTACTTTCTATCATGAATATCAAACGTACATCTTTGCTTTCTTTATTTTCAGTCTTCTTCTCTTTCTGCCGGCTCTTCTGTAGCACTTACGGGCCCAGACTTTAACAAGGGTCCACATTCTGTTTTGTAATTCTCTGTCAATGGTGCTTGTCTTTGCCTCTGCAAATGAAGAATTGGGAAAAATGTGAGTAATATGTCAGTGTGAAAGGATACCCTCCCTTAAAAGTTATTTTCACCTCTGACTAATTCTTTCTGGAAGGTGTACTGGCAAAATGATGTCCAAAAGTGAGATGGCATGAATTCTTGGAGAGAGCTGGAGAAGTAATAAACATGTTGAGGGATTTTTCACCTGAATTAATTTTGTGTCATCATTAATTTTAGCTGTCTCTTTGCAGAAGCCTGCTCCTTGAGAGTCCATAGCGACCCTAAGACAAAATCTTTCTTCATAGCATGTCTCCTCTAGCAGACTTGTTATGAAGAAGGTTGGGCAGTCACTGCAAGTGAGCAGATCTTTCCTTAATGGTCTTCGAAAATTATATTGGAGGACATCCTGCAGTTGTCATATGCATGCCATTATTTTTTGTTACTGTTAGTGCAATTATTATGGAGGGGGAAGGGGGGAAGAGAAAAACTCTTGAAGAGCGACTGATCCTTGTCAGTTAGATATTGGGAAGAAATGGTGCCTCCTTGTGTCCATGCATCACTGTGGTTTCTCTTGTCTTCTTCAGTCTCATTCCTGCAACTGTAGCAGTTGCATTAGCAATAGTGTCAGCATCTGGATGAAGGTGTTAATCCAAACCTTACTGGATATCAGCAGTGTTAAGGGAAGGTAGAATACCAATCTGATGGCTGAATCAAGATGTAGGCCAGTAGGGAGGCAGTTTATGAAAGTAAAATCATCCTGAAAGATGTGTGGGCTCCTGATCCTACCACGAGGAAATAACATCCCACTGAATTTCATGGGTGCTGCTGGACAGCAGCCAGAGACACCCAGCCTCATAAGGGGTTCCAAACTGTACGTGTACAGAACAAAGCATAAAGCCAATGTTGTACTGAGTCTCTGCATGTCATCTAGGGGCAAAGCACATTAGAAAGAGAAAAAAAGTAATGTCTGTTTGTGCCATTTCATGAGTGTCTCTGAAGTGAAATGCCCGGTCCCATTACAATTTAAGTTAAATAAAGTGCTGTATGGGAGAGGTAAAGTAGAATACAGGGGAATGGTCAGCCTACAGCAAGGAAGGTATTCACCTTCAAAATAAGAATATCCAAGGTATTGGATATTCAACTGTTTCTGTGATAATTATTAAAGAAGAGATTTTTCACAGTGTCAGGATTAAGATCAAAAAAAAATATGCTGTAAGACTTAAGAAAGTAGCATTTATTTAGGTTATGGTCCTTGAAGCACATTTTTTTGGTAGTTTTATTTCATTTTTAGGGTAACCATATAGCTGCATTGGCATGCTTGTTAGTGCGATGGAGACTTCCTGGTTCTGTAAATGAAATGTTTTACGAGCAAAAGGTCGAAGGTTAGATTGTGGATTTCACATGGGAGTGCAACTCAATTATGATTTGGCATGTTGGTAGAAATGTAACGTTTTTTGTAGAAGAGCATATAAGTAAAGGCGTTAGTAACACTGATGTGATGAGAAACTGAAAAATTCAAGAGGATCAGGGTAGATGATGCAAGTGATACTTGTTATCACTGATCCCTCTAATTCCACTGTTCACCAAAGTAGAATCAGAAAGGAAAAATAACATGTTTCAGCTACTGACACAGAGATATACTCAAGATAAATGAAAATGGATCCTTTCAAGCCCCTCAAGCACAAAAGATCTATTTTAGACCATGTCTGTATTTTACACTAAGACCTTCTTTTAATGCCTGAGTTCTTCAAAAAACTCAGAATAACACCACCACCAAACCAAAACCAAGAAAACAAAGCCCAAAACAGCAACAACAACAAAACACACACAAAAAAAACAGCCAACCAACTAAACAAAACCCCACATGACAAAACCTACCAAAAGCCAAACCTTTTCATTTTGTGTGCATGACTACTGGCTAATTCATCCATTAATCTTTACAAGTGAAATAATTTTTTTTTACCCTTCCACTACTAACATTTTTTTCATGCTAATAGATTGCACTCTCATAAGCTTTTAAGTGGGTTACATAACAAATGTACTCCAATGAATTGAGAAAATGAGAGACAGGGAGAAAATCCTTTGACTAACTGAGGTGTTATCTGTGTGGTGAAAATAAGTGTATGCTTCAGTGTACATATTTGTTTTTTCCTCAGCATGTTCAACTATAAACCTGACTTCAAAACCTAGATTCTTCAGGTTATGTTTCGAAGTTAATACCTACAGAATCATTCCCAAAGAGAGAATTCTCATTGTTCTCAAATACTCTTGTATTTTTAAATATCTAGGGGTTTGTCTGCCCAAGGAAAATGAGGAAATTGAGGGTAAATCAAATAAATCCTTTAAGTGAGATTAAGCGCCTGGCAGGAGAAGTGAGAGTATTTCCACGGGGGTTTAATATTCTTTAGTTTGTAGAATATGGTGATAGAAAATAAAGAATGTTTGAAAGGATGCGTAGTCTCTTCCCCTGCTCCAAGCCAGGATCAACTATTTGCATTGACTTGACTTAGAGTGAGTCTCCTCATTTCTTTCAAGTCTCCTGTGGTGGGGAGTGTTGCTGAGAACAATCTGCTGTCCACAAGATGAGTTTATCACACTAAACTTGCCTGATCCACAATTTACACTGCTATGATGTTTAAAGAATGATTTTGCACCTTAAATGTTTGGGTCTACTTTCCTGTTCCTTGTGGCTTTTTTTTTGCAGAGAAGCAAATTCATAATGGTGTTGTCCATTCCACAAAAGCATTTTGTTTTTGTTACTTCAGTCACTAACAAAACAAATTACTTGAGAGCAGGCTGTAGCCATTAGGTGTCACTTGGTATTGTCTGGAGGGAGGATATCTTGGAATATTTTCCAATCAAAGCCTTGTTTTTCTCATGCTTGTTTGAATCTGGCTGATATTGGCAGAGGGAGGGAAAAAAATTCAATTGATTGAAAACTAATACACCTTGAAGAATGAATGGGTATTCAGCCTCTTGATTGACAGATGCTACTGACCATCAGTTGGCCTATGGAATTAGCTTCACCAGCACCACCAAATCCAGTTTTGTTAATCCTAATCCTTCTCCCACCACAGTTATCCATTCAGTAGTCTTCTACTTGCACATGTAGCTATCCATAGCCTATTCTTGCCTAGTCTCTTGTGTCTATGCCATTGTTTTTCCCATCTGAAATTGGAAAATTTCCAGGGAAGGTTTCTGATCTCTCTTATGTTGTTCTGGCAGTGCGCAAAAGAATGTAGTTGCCTTTACTCTGCTAACACTTTATGGGTGATTGAGTTGAATGATCTGTATCAGGAACATTTCTTCCATGCAAACAAAAATGGCGAAAATAGTTCTTGGTTTTGCATGAAAAAAGCAAAAGCATTTGGTATGACTCTGTGCATATATCTGAGCAGGGTTAATGCTACACACAAAGTAAGAAAAAATTTGTATGATTTATTAAGAAATGCTGACAGTTGTGGCAGAAGTTGTGAAAGAAGCAATGTTCTCCTGAGCCTGTCCCTCTGCAGTCTGTTCATACCATACACTACCGAACCCTGTCAGGTGCCCACAGCATCCACAGTGGCTGAAAATGAAAAATTTTGAGTGCTTTGAACTTGTGAAGGGTCAGTTGAAAACTGTTTAGCTCAAATGTCTCAGTAACAGTGGTGTAGCGTGTATAGAAAAACTCTTTAGCTCCAGTCATCCTCAAACTTCCATGTATCACCTATGTGATAAAAGGGTGTAGTACACCTTGCTCTGTAATGATAATAATATTAGGAAAAAAAAAGGAGCCCATCTAGCAGTACTTGCTGACTTAATGCCTACCCTCAGCTCTTGCAAGAAAACATCTATGATTGTTTTTTGAACTGTAATTGTTTCCACACCAAGTGCAAGAGAGGCTTTAGGGGGAAATGTTCATGTAAGGAAGTATGTAGCAGTTAAACAGAAGCATCAGTTTAATAGTTGTTTCTTATAAGTGTTAACAGTGCACACACTCCATCTTGCTCTCCATCTTGCTTCTACACATTTGTACTCCAGGCTATTCCTTGCTTTGAATGGACCATCTTCTCCAGAGTTCATTTAATGGTCAACATGCTGTCTGTATGTATTATGTTGATAGGAAAGGTGTTGTTCGAATCAATTTTTCTGCAGGTTTTGATATTTTACTGTGATAAAATATTACTGTGATATTTTTCCATAGATTCTTTCATATATGCATGTAGCTTTTTATGAATCTGGTATGGTTTTTTCCCTTTCAATTAAAATTCTTTTTTTTTTCTTGTTTCTTAAAGTATCTGAAAAGAAATGTGGGCACTGATAGCCCTTTTCCTAGCATAGCTGAAAGCAAGCAGCAGTTCTTGAAGAGACACGATGCAAACCTTTTTTGTTCGTTGTTACCACTAATATGCTTGATGTGAACTCTTGCTCCTGTTCCTGTTTTGTTTTATTTTATGAATCTTTGATCTTTAGAGTTTACAGTTACCTGCTGTTCTCTTTCTTTGCAGATGCCGGTCTATTATTACCCATCTGGTCAGTACCCTACCTCAACAACTCAGCAGTACAGACCCATTGCCTCAGTTCAGTACAACACACAGCGGAGTCAACAGATCCCCCAGACTGCCCAGCAAGCAGGTATGTACATCTGGTACTCATTTCTTCAGCTGCCTGCAGTGCCTGTGCTGGTGAAGCCTGTTGGTTGTGCTTTAGTTGAACAGCGGAGAAGAAAGCTGGTTGCTGTTCTGTTTGGAAACACGACGAAAATTACAAGTTGAGAAACCTTTTGCTTGGACATACCAAGCAATGGAAGAGCAGAGGTTGCATCCTCCATCCCTGCTGTCCTGCATGCAGTGCCAAGTCCTCAGTGTCCGTGCTCCATGTGGCTGGGCACAGAGAGAGCTGAGAGGGAGCTGGTGTGAGCTGTCACACTGCATGTATAAGTCGACCATTGCGGTTGCCCTACATCATGGAGACTCCTCAAGTGTTTGTATCACTCTCCATAGTGGACAGGTCTGCAATGATGCAGAAGGGGCCAGTTGGGCTTCACCACCTTCTGCTCTCCCTGGGCCCGAGGAGCGGCGAGGTTGTGTGCGGTTGGTGCCCGTCGGGACCAGCTCCCGCAGCGACGTGCGGCTGGAAGGGGGGCCGTTACACTGTAAGAGAGTGAGTAGCAGGTCTCACAGTGAACCGGTCTCTTTTCCTGCTGTGTCATGCCACTCCGGATGAGTCCAGAGTAAGAGGGACATAGGGAGAGCTGGGCTGGTGTGTTGAGGGAGAGGAAGAATTGTGGTTGTGAAGGAGTCGTCACATTTCAAGGGAATAAACAATTCTGATGATTGAGATTTTTTTTATTTAAGTTGCTGACTGTCTGTTTCCTTAGTGCATACCTCCCCTCATAAGGTGTCTCAAACAGTAACTCCAGATGTGGGGGGGCATGGAGGGAAGGGTATTGTTTTTCCAGACATGCCAGCTAGGACAAAGCGTTCATCGTTCGATCTCAGTTTGGCAGAAACACTTCAGAATGGCAAAGCAGATTCCCTGCGAAAGCCTTGGTAGTCATTTAAGATGCAAGTCAAGAGCCCAGACATGAGATGTGAACAAGACTTATGGGGTCATCCAGCTTGTCAACCTATCTCTGTAATGTGACTGCTGGCAATTTTGTTCCACTCTCTCAGGCGCTCAGGGAGACAAAGACACAGCAAACACAGCTATAACTAAGCAATTCATTACTTTTTTTTTATGCTGTTTTGTGTTCTAATAAAATTGGTGACATTTTGGTTGGTGTCAGTGGTGACTGACTGTGTCTGCTTTCATACCTTAATATTATACATTGCTAAGAGAGAAGAGGGTGAAGTATTGCACAAAGGTCATCTGTCTCTTCTAGCTTCTCCTGCCTGACAGCCTGGTTCCATATTTATTATCTCTATATAGTGGATCTTTGAAACAAAGTGCAAATCAACTTAGATGACATTATCTGGATCTACTGTGTTGTTATAAAACCATATTTATCAGTTTAATGCTACATCCATAGCCTAGTGGAGATTATGGTAAGTGATATGCAGAAGAGATGGTTTGAAGCACGTGAGTGATGTTCTGGAGAAGATCCAGCTGTGTGGTCATGAAAAAAATCCTAGTTTTAAAGATATGTTGTAGTGCAGAAGCTGCTATGTTTGAGTACAGACAATGCAGAGATGCAAATGCTAATTTTGTTTCGGTGTTTACTCCATCGTTTTCCTTATATGTTTGGAAAACATGAGTCAAGGAGTTTGTGTAAAATATCTAGCACATCAGTCTTTTCCTGCAATTCGTTCTTTCAGCTGCCTGCTCAGTTGGAAGCATTATTTTTATCTCTTGTTTAAAAATGAAAACATTGTGTCTACAGTTTGGACTCCCTGCTGTGGCAATGATTTTAAGCATTTAGCTATTCTCAGATCTTGAGACTCGTCTGAAAACAATTCTGCAAGCTGGTTCATCCCTTTGGCCTCTGATACCTCCTTCTCTGTAGTCATCATCCGAGCATGTGATAAGCGTGACAGGAAGCTGCATGCAGGTTCCTACAGATCTTGTCTTGGAGGTGGTGTAAGGATCTTTCAGATTTATGTTCCAGTGCATCTCTTGGTATTTGGAAAACAAATAGCTTTCCAAAATGTCACATAATGCATAATAAGAGAAGTATAGGAAAACACATGCTACAGATTTCTTGCATGAGGTTTTCGGTGTAAGCACTGAGACACCAAAACACCAAATGATTCAATGATGGTTTCAGATGGTTTCAAGCCCGATGTCACTGCATCTGCTCTTCTTACCATCAGCCTCCCCACACACATTCAATTTATTCCTCGTGTGCCTCAGCCCACTTGCAAAATCCTCATCTCTTTTGGCTCCTCTTTGATGGCCAATAGCTGCTTGCTGGGAAGGAGATTGTTGTTTCACCACCCTGGCAGATTGACCGATGGCACCAGACATCAAATAGCTTTTGGTTCTTGCTACAGCCTGTTTACAGTAGGGCAGATGAGCTGGGCTGCACCACTCTTCCTTAAAGACCTTGATTTTTATAAACATGGAGAAATGTCATACCTTTGAAGTTTTCATCTCTCCATCAAATGTGATAGAAATTAGAAGTTAAAACATTATTCTGAGGGTTGCTTGAAGAAACCTGGTAAATTAATCACACACACACAAAAAATCTTTTAAATCTGCATAGAAACTTGTATATCACCAGAAAATAGCAATCCACGAGCGAGTGTTTCAGACTTCAGTTTTCCTTCCCACATAGACTTAGCTTCAGATCAGCACCTGTGAGGAGCCAGGGATAACAAGGAAAAGAAGACATGAAGGACAATAGTGTTGGTGAAATAGAGTGCAGGACAGGAATATTGAGGATGGGAAGGGTGAACAGATGGGAAGGAGGCAGATGAAAAGATGACTTCTGAAATGGTTTCCCCAAAGACCTCACATCACTTGCTTCTGCTTTGGAGAGAGGACAGCTGCGGTGCAGGCAGGCCCATGGGAGCCCAACTGGCTACCTGGACCTGCTGACTGGCTCCTATGGCGGGGTGAGCGAGGAGGCAGCCTCAGCCTGGCAGCTCAGGAAATATTTTATTAAAATAAAAAGCTTGCCTGGTTGCAGGAGCTTTTGGATGCTTTCAAAGCAACAACGAGGAGTTCGGATCTTACTTTGCCCACTTCAAGATGCAGAGGTCAAAGTTTGATCTAATGCCAGCAATTTGTTTTCATTTTTGTTAGAAAAGGTCTCTTCAGGAGTGAAGCGATATTGATGACTTTTACAGCGAACAGCTAAAGTAAAATGTCAGCACAGCATCTGTGGTGGCTGAGGGAGCCTGTACTCTCTCGTGGCTCTGGAAGGAGAGCAATATTGAGTTAAAATGGCTCCAGGGCAGAAAAAGAGATGAGCTCACCTAAAATTAGATTAGAGCTCTGGCAGCAATAAATCATTTGGAGAGAAGGCTGAAAACATTTTCTGTGTGTATTTACCTTTTTAATTTTTATTTGCTTATGTGCTGGCTTATGTGAGAACTTAAGCGACCCATTTCTGGCAGAAGCCTAGTACGAACGGTGTCATGGACGAAGATTTTATAAAAACCGCTGCAATTTGAATTATGTTCATGTCTGTTCAAGCCAAAATGTGCTATCATTGTAAACAGAAATAATTTTGTTTCACTCAGATGCATGCCATCATTGCTCTTCTTCATTATTTCTTCTGCGCCATTTTTGTGTTCAGAGCTGCTCGGTGCAAAGGTTTTCAAAGTGTTGCCGTCGGGTGGGGCCAGGGTGGAACCAGTGTCTGTCACAGCATGGCATATGTAGGGCATTGGAGGTGGACTCTTAAGGTGTTTTCAGGCAGGTGTTCTCAAAAACAATATGCTAATTTTTCAAGCCATTTGGGTATCTTGCTGTTATTCATTTCTGCACTCTGTTGCAGGTGATACTTAAGATAGTGTGAAGTGCCCAGTTTTGTAAGCACACAGAAGAAAATATTTCTGTACTTGCATCGAGCAGTCCTCTGTAAATTGCACGTCTGGCATCATCAGTATTTCATTCTTCAGTAATTATCTCTATATTGAAAGATTGATCCTAGTTACTGTGTCTGAGTAGAAAAATAGAGATGTATTGATGATAAATCAGTAATTATTTCCATTTTATCATGATACAAGAAATCAGCAATGTGTCATTTTATATCTGTGTCTCTATTTTCTTTCATTATACCAAATGCTGTGCATTTAGAGGATTTTTCATTTCTGAAGTACTTCATAAACATAAGCTGGATAAATACATGAATATTATCTTGGAATATGCAACCGTTCTTGTTGCTGTTCCCAAATGAACAAGCCGCAACAAATTACATGATTTTTTTTCCTTCTCTCGTTCATTGTTGTGTGTTTGCCTCATTTTCCAGATAATTTTGGAATGCAACAGAAATTTTGTGGATAAAATAATATTTGTATTCTTGCCTGGGCCTATTTATAAAAGGCTGGTAACTTAGTTTATCACCCAGTTATAAGGTAAAAGTCTGTGGAGTGTGTTTTGCATCATCAGTGAAGATCATCTTTTGAGGAAATTAAACCTAAGATCTATAGTATTTTGATAGTAAATCTTCCTGCCAAAAATTTACACTGTAATATTTCCAGACAGAATAAGATGCTATTTTGGCATAGTTTGTTGTTCTGTAATTCTGGCAATTAATGTAATGATTTTAGGTTTCCTCATACATTCCAGAAGCAACAAATGTTGTTGTTAAAACCTGTTTCAGTGCCCAGATAGCATGAGAAGGCTCAGACAACACAAGAGATCTCTGCTTTTTCCTAAAAGCAATGTATTTGTTTGTGTACAGTAAACAAAGGAAGTCCTTATGTGAGGAAAGTATATATCTGAACACTGCCTGGATGTAGAATCCTTAATCAGTAAACATGGATCTTCTGTAAACAGCAAACGTTTGTCTTGAAGGAAAGGTTCCTGATGGAGTACAGTATTATTGGCCTTTACAGCTTCCAGAAAGGTAAAAGAGGTAATTGTCTCTTTAATGCATCTCTGAAACAAATTTTAAGTGAAGACAAAATGTACCTCAAGAGAGTCCATAAATTTGTTTAGGTAGAAATCAGAGTCAAATAGACGATGAAAAACTGATTTTTTGCTTAATTTAATCATTTCAGTGTCAGCATAATTGAAGAGTGTTAACTTCAAGTCTCTTTCATCCTCTTTGTTTTCTGAGGGCATTTGTCACTATAAACTGATACTTAGTGGGAAAAAAAAATGGGGGAAGGGAAATGTGCAGCACTAAAAAAAAAATTGGTTTGTTATCATGGTCATTAGCGAACCTTATAAAGAAAGATTGCTACTTTCTACCTTCATTAGCAACCTGACAGGAGCTCGTGGTCCATGATAGATTTGTTTGCATAATTCTGTCTATAATTTCTCTGCTTATATAAACATGAACAACTTCAATTTTTAAGTATCTAATTATCTGAAGAAACTATTTCTCTAACAGTAATTGCTTACTGTGCTGTTGAAACAGACTTGTATGGAAGGTGCCCGTCTGTGTTCAATGCTATTTTTTTCAGCAGATACTGCTGCTCCTGAAAAGCATTGCAACAGGGGTGCATCCCATTTTTACAGAGGCTTGACAGGAATGGGAGGGACAGAGTCCTGCTGTTCAAGATGCTTAAGTGTAGTGCTATGCTCATTAATATTGAAGGAAGGCTTTGGAATTTAAAAGAATTCGGTGAAACAGTAGGACCAGATCAAGAAGGAGTTTGTGGCAATTGCAGTAGTACTGAGTTCAAAATTGTGATCTGGAAATGCCCAAACTGATATTACTAGTTTCTGCTCAAGTATTTTATGTTTAAATTGCCCAGAAACTTAAAGCATGCTTCCATTTAGACAGGGTGTCTCAGCCGATGCTACCTGAAGTTTTGTGCTCTGGATTTCATTCCTCCTGCTGCCAGAGGAGGATTCTGTGACTGAATATTTCATTCAAGACTTTTTGAGAAGCTTCCTGAAAGAGCCAGGACTGGGGCTTAGAAGTTTTTCAATTTCTGGTCTTAGAAACATTAAATCCTTTTGTCTTTCCGACATTATGCAATAGTGCTGTACCAGTACTGAACCAGCATTCAGGTTTAGAGAATATCTGTAATTTAAGTTAATAGCAGAATTAATACTATCACACTCCCTGCAGCATACCTGGTTCTGAAAATTAAAAGGTGAAATCACTTTTGTCAAAAAGCTTTGTTCTTCCTCAGGTGACTTGTTTAATTATTCAGCATTCACACCAGGAGAGAGCAAATATTGAGGGAACAGAACACTGATAGCTTCAGCAGCCAGAAGAGTCTAAGACAGGCACTTATTTCTGGTTTTCTTTCAAGGCTTCTCAAGTTTTGTTCAACTTCTCTAGTACTAATTAAAATCTAAGCCATTTCTGACAGTGTTTCTAGGGTTTCACAGTAAAATACATATTTTTTTAAATTTTAATTGTTTTAAAGAATGAGTTAGTCTCATGTCAGTTAATGTACAGGAATGACAGAGATAAAAAAGATTTCTAACAGTGTTGTGTAGTGGGTAGAACTTCAAAATAGCCTCTGTAAAAATTGCAGAGGTCACACTAAAATGTAGGGAACACTTTAAGGTATTCAACAATGTTTACAAAGAATCTTTGTATTTCTGTCTTTTCTTTGCCAAAAAGAGTCATACATCATCTCTATTGCTAATTCTGTGTTGAATCAATGTGCAGTGCTCCCATGTCTTGTGATGGAGTTTTCTAGCACTGAATAATTGAGAGGTTTATATTGTAGTCCTTGAGAGCAAAAACAGGTTTCATCTTTTGTTTTCTGATAGCGTCCTGCCATTGGTAGAACTAGTGGAGCCCCACCACTGACCGAAATGCTAGAAAGCCTCTCTGGAGATGCAGAGGCCAGCTCCAGCTCTGCGTCAGGCACGCTGCTCACAGTGGGTCTGTAGGCTTTGGGGCTCAGTTTTCTGTAACTTTTCTGCAGATGAAAGAGTGCAACGGGATGGAGAAGTGGAGGGCTTTTGGGTCTCAGCTAATAATGGAAAAAATATTCTGAACGTAAACCAGAGATCTGCACTGCGGGAAGGAGAAGCGGGGGGAGCTTTTGCCTTACAGTTGCTATTGATTGAGGATTTAAGAATCGAAGCACACTTTGCAATTGTAAAACTCAATAGAACAGGACACTTATTTGGATTGGGATGCAGTAGAAGAATTGTGTGTGAGTATGCTGGAGGAAGGGCCCACAGCGTGTGTTCAGTTTTAGGAGAGAGGAACTCAAGAATGATGTCCCAGTAACTGAAGCGGTATTCTGCTGACCAGCCCAGCTATGTTTAAAAGTCCCAGTGTCTTTACCTGAATTTTGTTGAGCCTTTGTTACAGGCTCTTATTGTTTGCCTAAACTACCCACAAGAACAGCATCCCTCTGCAATTGCAAGAATATTTTTATTTTGACTCACCAATATGACCTATATAGAATGTATGAATTTATATAGCAAGTGAGCAGTTATTTAAAGTTCTCTTTTGTTTGTTTGCAAGTGAGATAATGCTGATAGTACGGGTGTGTGAAGGAGACAGCCCTTGAGTCTTCCCAAAGAAAGCAGCTGGTTTCCTTAGCAACTGGCAAGGATATGTGATATCTCTCCAAATAGTTTTCACCTCTTCCCCAGGTCCTGCTCTCTGTTGCAGCTCACTCATTATGCACCAGAGCAGATAGCATTCCTGCAGCATGAGCTAATTGTAATGCGTGATGGCTGGTAGCTGTCATTGGTATTGAACAGAAAATAAAAAAAAATTGAATTTGCTGTCTGAGTGTCTGGTTCTAACAGCTTGATTATTTCTGTTATTACTAGTGATACATAGTCCCTGCTGAGGTTTCACTTCCAGTGGGTATCTCTGGCATTTATCATTATGAATGATAAGGATAAACACAGGTTTTCTTGCTGCAGACTCTGGTGAGGGTTCTTTCATGCCTGATAGGATGTAGTTTGACAAAGGAAAGAGGTGATTCTTTACTCGGCCTTGGTTGCCAATTTAAAGACTTAGCTGTAAATGTGAGTCATTTTATGTTAATTCACTGCAGAACTGACAAATAGGGCTGCTGTTTCTGCTTCTGTTTATGTGTTGATGGGAAGACATGACTATGTCCTGATCAGGAATGTTATTTTCAGGATGGAGAGACAAACAAGCCCGCTACTCAATATGTTGAACTGAAGTTCCTTGTTACACTGTTTGAAGTTTGAATCCCTAGTGCAACACTACCTGAGTAATGGGAAGATAGATAAGCTTTTGTCCCAGTTTGTCTGGAAAGAGCTGAGATTGGAAGTACTTTCACACCAGATTTTCATTCTGAATTTTTACATATGTAATTTATTTTCAATGCAGTTTCCAGGATCCTAGTGTCTTGGTTACAAATACAGTCTTTTGGCTACAAATAGTCTTTTGACTACCATCATGTAAATGCTGAAGGACAAGGAAAAGGAAAGAGGCCAACCTGTGGAATAAGGATTTTTGTGCCATAGTCATACCAAGGAGCTACAGCTAGTCTTGAGAGCCTTCTATTATAAGAATTCTGTGTATATATATATATATGAAAAGATTTTCCTTTTCACTCCTGGGGCCAAGCAGAGACCTTGCATCCAGGGCTAAAAGAATGTTAAGGCAGGCACCATGGTGGCCATCCAATTCAGGGCTATTGTCCACCTCTAAAAAAGTTCCTTAGACAGCTTAGGTAAATCAGAAGGAGAAAGAAGCAGCTTTTACTGTGACAGCTGTTTATTCATTCACACCTGTAAAAGGTTGGGAACCCAAAGTTCTCACTGAGTGCTGAAAACCCTAAGCACGTTTTTGGGATTGTATGTGTAGGATACCTGAGTGTGTTTTCCTAAATATTACTGTTTGGAATAATTTGTGCATTTGCAATTGTTTGAATTTTTCATTGTCTTCAGTCTTGGTGTTCCTTATATTTGCTTATATGATGAAAACCCACAGCCATCATGAGAAGTGAGTGGTGGACTTTGCCTGTAAATAACAGCAGTCTTCTTCTTGTTGCAAATATTTTCTTTCTGAAGGACCTTAGCCCTGTGGCACTGCTTAAGGAAAAAAAAAAAGGCAAAAAAAAAAGCACCCATTTCTGAGCAAGCAAATTTTTAGGCTATATATATGTATATATGTATCCTTGCTCTTTTTGTCAGTCTCTGTTATCAAAACAATTTGTTATGTGCTTCAGCACTGTCCTCAGGGTTTCCAAGTAGCATGCTGGTAAAACAGAACATCTTCAATAGCATCTGCTCAACAATGCTGCATTTTCAGCTTGCTCTTTGTTGAGAGCTACCTTTCATCAGGTACCAAGTCTGCAGGAGTGCAAAAGACTGGATTTTTACAGGTCCTACAAAGGAACCACCACAAATTGAATTTTTAAGGTTGCCAAGTACTTATTCTTATAGAGTAAGAAAAAGAGGGGAAATGTATTAAATTATAAGAAGCAATGTGCTACTTCAAAATGATTGCTGGATTAATAGTTTGTATCAAATGGCAATTTTAATTCTCTCTCTATTGGAGAAATAGAAAGCAATTAATCTTCTGTAGCACATTGTGGAAAAATAAGAGCTTATACAGGATCTCAGTGAGGCTGTTCCTTCACTTAACCTTGAGCTGGGCAATAAATAATTATGAATGCAGCTACATCGCAAGGCAAAAGTAATTTGATGAAATAGAATTATCATCTAATGCAGGAATTAGAAATTTGAATTAGGTTTCCTGATGTTCTTTGTTCCAGAAAAGTATGAATTTGCTTGTGATTTGTGCATAAAAGAGTGGAGCTGGGTTTTGCAAAGCAGATTTTATACCCAAACTATCACTAGATGATTTGTATTGCAGTGTTGACATAGGCAAATGCTCTTGTGCTCTCTCAGCTGTAACTCACATGGAGCCTCTGATAAGAGAACTTGTTTTACACGGGGAGAAGGTGATGTCCAAGGTGCATGGGTATATTAACATCTGTCAGATAATTTCCTGCCCTTCACTTAGGGCACCATATAGTCAGCACTGCCTTACACAAAATTTTCAGTGTATCCATCATATAAAGTTTCTGTTGCATTGTGGTGAGCTGCTGAGGGGACTCAGCAACTGAGAGCTGCTTCCTCCTGAGCTTCTCTCTCCTGCCCACACAGCTTCACAGGACTTCAGCCTTCCCCTCAGTGTTCCTTACAGCTCCCATGCATGCCTTCCAGATCCCAAAGCAGTGTTGTTAACCGCGCTTCACCTTGGGACTTTTCAGCCAACTCAGTGGAAACTGGTCAGTGAAAGGATCAACGAAGCATATATGGTATGGATCATCAGTTCATATCACGGAGCAGTGCACAGGATACTCTGATAAGGAGAGATAAAGGATGTGAGAAAAAAAAATAAATGCAGGAGTGAAAAGAGCTGTATTTTTCTACTGCAGAACCATGCCTCAGCATACTGGTCCACTGGAACAATAGGCAGGAGCTGTTCAAGCCCCAGGCTAGCTCCATAAAAATGGGAAGCCATGAGTTTGTTACATCAAGGTCCTGTTCAGGAAGAAGACATTCCTAAGTAAAATAAAGCAAATATTATTCTGCTTTTCCTTTAATTGCTCATCTGTGTTTCCCAGAAATCTGGCCTGGCAATATAAGGAACGAGAAGTCCGTTCCTAGGAAACACAGCTAGCAATGACAGTGGGTTTGCAGGGCATTGTTGAGTCTGCACACTAATTTCACAGAGACAATGTGTGTCTGCAGTGAACCATATTTATACTTCCATGGTGGAAACTTCACAGTGGTGAAGACTCATCTGTTTTTATCCACTTTGTCTATGTGTTGGTAGTGTGCTATGGAGTGTTTGCAAACAAAACTGAAGATTATTTCTTTCTTTTATAAAATTAAATTAATGTAATATGTAATTGCCCATATACTCTTTGTTTCATCTGTGCAAATTTGAGACTAACCAAATGGCTACAAAGGCTGACATGGCATGTCAAAAGTTATGGAAATAAGAAGTTATGGAACAGAAGTTATGGAACTGAAGTCTGTACCTTTTTTCACCCCTTTGATGTATTTACTTGTTGCATTATAAGGAAGAAAGTGGAAGTGCAGAGCTAATCAGTTTTTAAAAATTTTAGTCAGGCTGTGTGTGGTCTTTTTAGTCTTTAAACAAATTAGTTTTCTGACCAATTTGAAGCCTGGAGGAGGGCACAGTTAGTTCAATTTCTGTCTGCTCAATCTACTTGGTCCTGATTAATATGTTGCATAAGTTCACAGTGGTGTTTGGAATGCATTAGACTGCCATTTTTGCTATACTGTGGCCAATTGTGTATCTACAATGACATGATTTATTGGCGAAACAGGTGTGGGCACATGGAAAGGCAATTTGCCTTAGATAATTATTTGTACTTGACTAGTAAAATGCTGATTCCAAGTAGGCCATAATTAATCAGCAAGAACTCTTTTCCTAAGTTTCCTCCTGTAGGTAAACAGACTCAGGACATCCATCAAATTGAAACTGAGGAAATGAGGGGGGAAAACCTGAGTCTCCAGTTAGCAAAGCCGTTGTATTTCTGTGAAGCAATCCCAGCACGGTGCTTTGCTGAGTGATTGCCACATTGGCTTTGAAAAAAAATCCTGGATTTCTTATTCCTCATAAGTTTCTTAAACTTTTAATAATCTGCTGGTGGCTACTACATGCAAAGAAGGTGACTGAGGTGGTTCAAGGTGAACAATGGCATAAAAAATGGGCTGGTAAACCAAAATTTTTCTGTGATATGCCCTCTAATGGCCTCACACCATTTCTTTAATCTTTTCCTTATGTTGTGGTGTGCAAGTACATCAGTAGTTACTTAGTGAGCTCTAATCTTGCTGAGCTCACTAAGCACAAAAGTAAATGTCAAAAACTTGTGTTGATTATCTGTTCTACAGCATCTTTGTCGCAGTGTTTTTGAGAGATTTAGGTCTGGAGATGTTTGATCTAGAGATGAAATAAGTAGTAGCTCAGTTTTTATACTATCCTGTAGTAATTTGAAAATCTCAGTAAGTTTTGTTAACTAGAAATGTGATTTCAGTTGATTTGTGCTTGTTTTGTGTTGGTGGAAGATCTGTGACGCTGAGAGATAGGACTTCAAAGTGCACACTATGCTGGTGATGGAGCAGGGGTGGATATTGGTGGGTCTGCTGTGTAGGTGGTTGATTTCAGATTTTGCTTTAGTAGATGCAAGAATATGTCATTTATCTTCCTATTCAGCAATTTGGGAATGAGATTTACTTTTTAATCCCTAAAAGTCAAAGAAGTCCCAGCTATCCATTGTTTAGTGCAAGGTTCATAGACCTTAGTGATTAGAGAAAGATATCTGCAGGGAAGGCAGGGCTTTCTGGATGTGGAAAAGGGTGGAATGTTTGAGTGTCCATGACAGGAATCAACCCTCAGCAAACCACCTGCTTAATTAGCAAGAGTTGACTTCTTTTCAAAAATCCGGAGAAACAGTGGAGTGAAACCCAGAAGTCCAACAGTTAGGTGGGGTCATGTAGTGTAGTGTCATAGTTGGGTTGTGTTGTAAAAGACCATAAGCCATAATGTTCCAAGTTGTTGTTCAATTCCTTAGGTAAAGATCATGTGTCATGTCTTTCCATCGTTTTGAAACTAGGGATAACTTTAGATTCATTTTCCAAAAATGCCTATGAATTGCTTAAGAAACTCCCTTAGTCTTGATGCACAATGAAGATAGTAAAAGTACTGTTTCAAGATTCAGTATATTCATATATGAATTTTTACCTTTGCTTAAAAAGTGTCTATCCAAGCATTTCCTATTGCTTTCAAGTGTCTCAAGAAGGACAGAACTAAGAGACTGAATCTGTCTTTTTAAAACCTTGTTTATCTGAACACCTGTAATTTCTTCAACTCACTGTATCTGTCCTACTAGAAACACAACCTGAGGGCTGCTGGTGTCCTTGGGAAGAATTGTGTTGGGCCCAAGAGCTGCCCTTTGTTGCACGAATGTTGAGGACTTCCTAGGCAGAACTGAGCCCTACTGCTTGCTGAGGAACACTGAATTCTGTTTGGATCCCAACTGGCCAGCAGCTGATTTTTTAATACTTTCAATATGAATGCTTTGGGATGACCCCAAGACAAGTTTGTGTGGAGCTTTTTTCCCAGTTCTTTTTCAGTATGCCTTGTGTCCATCTGTTTCTGTCCAAAGAAGAACATCCTTTATACAGTTCACAAAAGCCCTACATGTGTGCCTTCTGAGTGTGAGGTGAATGTGCTTAGGTAGGTATGTTCTCCCCCATATGATTAAACGAGGAGGAAGGAAAACTTGTGGCTTCAAGCTCCAGTTCGCCCCACGGCAGAAGGTTAACATTTGACAAGATGACTGCCCTTTTGAAGTGCCCCAGCAAAAGCAGATGCACATTTCATTGAGGCTTGGTCTGTTGAAATTCACTTTGCCTACTCAGCCTACTTCTCACAGGATTTTTCCCACAGCTCACAAAGGATCCATCTGGAGAAAATTGCTAAGCAATGTTTACCAATCCATCTGTGCTCTTGAATGTCTAGACCTGTGTAAGGGCTGAGGTAAAGTGTTTATAAGCTGTCATGCTGAAAGCCATTTTGAAGTCCTCCTGTGGTTTGCAACATAGGAAATATAAAGATTAGAAATTCTGCTGGGTCATTTTTCTAAATTAATTCCTATTCTTCAGCAATTTGTAGAGCAAATTCTGTTGTACTATATAAGTATTAGGTAATTAAATACTGCATCTCATTCGTATGTGCTCAAGTCACTGGAAATAAGGTTGAAGGGACAACTTTTGCATTGCCTTTTCCTGATTTCTAAATGTTTAACCTTGCTCCCTGGTGCTCTCTGAGGCTGTACAGACACAAATGCATCGACCTGTATTCCCATTTTTGAAAGCTGGAAATACGACCCCTAAAGAGAATGCAGCCGTAGCCAAGCAATGACAAATTTCTCCCACTTTTCAATGCTTGATTTTCATTTCAGGGATCTGCTTGTCTCTGTACAAATGTCTGTGTGTGGTTTGCTGCAGGTTTATTTATCAAGCTTTTCCTTACAGTTCATGCATCCTTAGCTTTAGGAGTAATGCAGTTCCCTGCTGAAGTGTCCTTCAGTAGTGAAACTGCTGTGATCACACTGTGGAAGAGCAGGGCTGGCATGAAGGGACTCTTGGGGACTATGAGATTTCTCTTTACTTTGGACCATAACGTTCTGCTGGCGTGAACTGACATTTGGACAGGTGCATCTGCACGGACCATCCTGCACCATCAGAATTCTTATTTGTGTACAGGGCTTGGGAGAGAATGGTGATGCATCACTAAAGTATGCGTAGGTTTTTCACCCTGGTTATTTCAGCCTTTGGTCTTGAAAAGCAGATTATTATTATTTACTGAGTTAGGATTGTATTTGTATTCTGGTAGTATGTTAAAATAGAGCAAAGAGATACTAGTTGCTCTTGCTTGAGCAGTAATATTGATTCCAAGAAGATGAAGGAGCTTTTGTCCTCTTGTTGCAAAAGACTGCAATATTGACATAACAGAAACTGAAAAATTGAACATAATTGAGGGGCGAATTTTCCTTCCATTTGAAGGACAGCACCGCAAAAAGATGCTTTACAGTTACTAGGCTGTAAAAGCATGTAGTAAAGTAGTCTCAGCTTTTATACTGTATTTACCTTTTATGACAGCTTTCCAGAACCACTGTCTTAGGCCTGGGAATCCTGTTATTATTTTCTTTGGAGACCTAAGGAATCTGACATGTATGGAGCATTTCCAGTATTTGTGTTAACTTGTTTGTGTTGCTATAGGTGCTAGAGTTCATGAGCAGAGCCATGGCTAAGTATTATTGAATACCCAGTAAAAAAGAAGAGGAGTGGTGGGGACTATGTACCTCAGCAAGTTTCAGAGACTACCTTCTCTGCTTTCCTTTTGATGGTGCTTTCTGTGGAATCTTTTCTTGCAAAGAGAATCCTGAAATCATAAACCTCAGGCCCAGGACACCATTCCTGTTCTCTCTTTGGAAGAAAAATGAACTGTAGCTGCAGCAGCTAGGCTGGCTGCTGTGGCTGGAGAGGCTGGGCAGCTGTCAGATGAGATGGAAATGGAGCCATAGCTTTCCTGTAAATTTGGCTCTTAAGACTAAATAACATCTGTGCCCACACAGAGAAGTTAGCCTTCCAGGGAAGTGTCCTGAAAGACATTTGAAAAACTGCAACGCAGAAAGTGTTGTTTGGGAAAAAGGTAGATTTGGAACCTTTAATTTTAGAGGAAAAGATTTAAGAGTGAAATCTTCCAGGGAACAGGGGATAAAATGGATGTTTTCTGGGTTAGAGTATGTGGGAAGAATATAAATAAACATATTCTGGTCACTTTTACTGTGATTACTGGACTACTGTGAGGGTTATTTCATGGCTTCAGGACAACAAGTCACAGGCAGGTGATGGGACAGGGAAGGGTATTCCTGTTTCTTCTATCTTTGAAATAAAGACGGGGGCTATGGCAATTACAGCTGCCTCCTACCTAATTTGCAGTAGAGAGGGGAGAAACCCTCCCTTGCTCGGAGGTGAAGTTTAGCAGAATATTTCTGGTCTTTCAGTAAGGTAGAATTTGAGGGATGCTGCAAACATTCCTTTATTTAAGTGACAAATGTGAATCTGAAGGGTATAGCCAAGAAAAAGAAAGGGGAGGAGTGAATTCCGTGTTACATTTTTGATATCAAGTTTGTTGTTACTGAAGAAATGCTCTCATTCTTCTCGCTTGCTTGAAGTAATCTATTTCTGCCTTGTATTTCTATGAAGTGTTGTAGAAAAAAATCATAATTACAGTGTACTAAACTAATCCTTCTACACTGCATTAAGTTTAAACTAATGTTGAATCCATATTTCCATTAGCTAGCAATGAAAAAGCTATTAAGACTAAGGCTTAACACACAATCAATTCAATTCCTGCAAATGTTTCTACAGAAGCATGGTGCTGCAGAGCCATAAATAAATGGAAGTGATAGCCTGAAATGTACTGTAGTATCCGTACTACCCAAAATTACACTTCAAGAAAAAAAAATGTTTTTTCTTCTATTAGATTAGAACTACAGAGGGGGGCAGGTTCAAAGAGGTACTGAGGTCTTCTTTCCTATATGCTTTAGGGAAATTAGGAAAATAAGTGCTGAGTTTTGTCACTTTTGCATTTTCTCCAGGCCCCTATCTGTAGAGAAAGCTCACTTACTTTTAGAGTATCAATCTGTGTATAGGTGTTTTATACTATTTCAGTTATGGTGTCACTGGGCCATTTTTCATGTGGAAACTGTAAATACAGAAATACAATTCTCAGGCATTTACTGTCATAAACTCCAGAAATGGCCAGCTTCCTCTAAAAAGTTGCACAAACTCATTCTGTATGTATGCCGTATGTCTGGGGTCCTCAGGTTATACAGTAATGGGTATCGTAGAAATAGGGAAGATATTCATTATCACTTCACAAGGGAGTGTTTTGGATTAAATAACTTAAAAATTCCCACCAGAAACAAAGTTTTCATTAAACGTGCTTTATCTTTTGCAGATGAGCTCATTACAGGATAACTGCTGACAAACTTGTTTTTATCCGTGGCAAGATGTAACTGCTTTGGCCTAGTCATTAATTTAGGGGCTGTACAGACACCAAGATGTGCTTACTAGGGTATAAGAATGGGAGGACTGTAATAATTGGAGGCAGATACAATTTATTAAACTTTACCTAGTAATATGAGGAAAGCCTAGCACATGGCTCTGCATAGAACTGTCCAGGGATGTGTTCTCTTCAAAGGACACCTCCTGAAGTACAGGTTGACTGTGAAGTCAGTCTTGATCTATGCTAGTACGTCAAGAGGGTAGAATTTAGCCCAAAGTGTCTTAAAATAATTTCTCAATGCTTTACATTAGTAAAACCCTGCTGTGGGATAAGACTTTGTCATCGTGCTTTTTCTGTGCTGTTCTGAGCCTTGGGAAGAGCGTGTCTCTTTCTGTGAGATTGAACTGGTGCCATCAGTGAACAAGTGTGCCCAGCAACTTCCTTCCCTCACAGAAGGGGTGATGCAGATGGTGACTGCAATGTGGCCAAGTCCCCATCCCATTCTGGGTGTTAGCAGAGCTAAACCACAGCACACTTGGGTCACTTTAGCCACCGTGTTGGAGCCGTGCAGCTGGGCAGGTGCAGGCACGGTCTGTAGTTTGCTTCAGTGCCCACAACGTGGAAGCAGGAGGCAGTTATTTTCCAGCTTCCACCTAAGAGGCAGTATCTAAACTGTGACCTTCTGTGCCAAACTTTGTTCCGGAGCCAATCTGTAAATGCTCTGTATGTCAGGCTTTAGCTGGGGAGTCCCAACCACTCTTACCAGCGTGACATTGTCTTCCAAAGAGCCAAAGAAAATATAGCTTTGATGTGTTTCTTTTGGTGCTCAGATGCCATTGCATGTGAGGTATTATCATGAAAACCACATTATCACAGTAACTCAGGGCCTTTGGGCATCTGATGTTGCCAATTGCCTTCACTTCTTGCTGGTATGTAATTTATCACTGGCGTGGCCTACCCTGCTAATATGCGCCCTTTGTGGGCAGAGGCGAAGCTAATATACTTTCAAAGTGTATTTGAATTGCTTCCATAAATCACAGCTGTCACTGTGAGCAGTTTTATCACTTGCCAGAACAATATGTTATGCTCGTGCTTTATAGTCTTGATACTATTCTGAACTTTTATTTGTGTAAATTGTAATGCATCATAACTTATTTTATCAAACAGCAGCCCTGGGTTTTTTTATTATTATTTCATTTTTGCGTGGAAACTTTGCCTAGCTCTGTAAAGAAGATAATTTTTATGTGATATGCTTTATAGTTGTAATTATTATGTTTTATTATTAATTAGCTCTAAGAACACTCGCAGTTTGTTTTCTATTTTTTAATTTTCCTTCTTCTAAGAAGTTCATGCAGCTGGGGTAGCTTTGTTTTTGTAGCTCATTTCCTCTCCTACTCTTCTGTGTAGCAGGAAGAGCAGCTACATGGCAACCCTGGGCCATGGAGTTGAACAGTGGGGAGGAGGAGCCTCCTTGCCTCATAGATTTTATTTCCTATCTGTGCAGAATATCCACCAAACTAATCAATTGTGTGGATTTAAAATAAAAAGCCTTGTCAAATCCAGAAAGCACTTGCAGGCAAGCCATGCTACCTGAGAACTCTAGGATAGCGTGGCAGGGAAGTCACAAGCAGTTATTTATACCTAAGGCGTAATTAATCCCTTCATCTGGGAGTGCTTCCCCTGAATCATAGAAAGCAGCTGGGAGCATGAACAGCATGAGTACTCAGAGCTGTGATGTGGTGCCCTGGCTCAGGCACAGACTGGGGAGTGGGACAGTTGTGTCTCAGCAGCCAGAGCCGCTCACCTGGGCAAGGACCAGCTGTGCCCACACTGCCTGCCCACCCTGTCCCTGTCCCTGTCCCAGGCGTGCTGAGTGGGACTGTTCCCATCTGCCAGCTCAGCCTCCCCACCAGGCAGGGTCCTCATAACATCACTGAAAGCTCTGCACAGACACAAGCTCATCTGTCATATTTCTCTTCTCCTGCCACAGTGTTAGATCTGTTTATGAGTGTGATCTGTGACTGGTTTAGGACTTCACTGCAACAAGAGATTCTCCTCAGCTCTTTTTTCTCAGGGAGGCTCTGACATTAAATGCACTGTTTCCAGAACAGCCAGTAAAATGTCTTCTTTTTACAGCCATGCCTAAAATACCAGTGAATATTTATGAACCAATTTGCCATGGCTTCTCCTGTGATGGGGAGAAAAGTGTGGGGTTTTTTTTAATTGATGCAATAGCTCATTCCAAAATATGAGAACAAGGTCTATAAAGTAGTCAGTTTTATAATTAGAAAATTATTTATTTGTAGCAGATATATTTGCCAAAATGTGAAGCTTGTATTCCTCTTCTTTTAGCATGAAGAAGATATGTTAATTGTTTGAAATTGAATGGTGTCTCTAATGGAAATTTTGTAGGTGTAGCTCAAGTTCCTTGTCATGAGAAGTAGTCTAAAGGTGTGACTTAGGTTTGTCCTTTTACAGAAGTTAGTGTTTATTCTCAAGGTTTGCACTCAGAATGAGCAGTAGTTGCTAAAGAATGTTCTGCAGATGTGTTTGCAGATCTTGTGATTTTCTCTTTTCAAAAATTTTAGCTACACAGACATTTTCAGCAGATTGGCTAGGCACATCAGCTACCACTTCAGAAATGCATGTTGTAAATTTTACATGAAGAGACATTTTTGGCAGCTGCTTTGTGGTTTGACTTTGAGAAGCCCCAGAAAGGGTATGTGAAATCAGTCACCCCATCCAGACCACGTAAGCAAGAAACAAGTATTTTAGCCTAAGGATGACTTGGATGATGGTACTGCATTAAATTCAGTGACTGCACGTAGAGGAATTCATGTATACTCCTGCCCATGTACGTAGATTGTTTCGTAGGATCAGCGGAACTAAGGATGGAGGATACTCCTGATTCTGTGAGAAAAACACTAGGAAACCTACTTTTCCCACAGAAGACATCTGTCCCACCTCAGCTGAGCCTAGGGAGCTGGCAGATGTCTTTTAGCAAGCAGTGCAAAGTCTTTGCAAATCCTTCCAGTTTAATTTAAAAATGTCCATTTGTATTGCTTTGCTGACAAATCTCTGATTCGCAGAGACCTGTAGTTAAGATTTTGCTCTGGCAAATGACTCTTACTATGCCCTCTTTCTCACCTTCCTGCCAGTATTGACAGACTTAGGGCTCTGAGAATTTGGCCCTACCCTTGCAGTCACTGCCAGAAAAAAACCCCAGACATCTTTTTTTGGAAGTAGTGTTCTTCATCTAACTGAAAATTTTGCTAAGCTCTGTGTGTAACGCTTAGCAAATTCAGCACTTCAAGGTCTCTTATTATTATAGATTGTATTGAAGATCAGATATTTTTCCATTGAGTTTATCAATCGTGTATATAGCACTTCTCAGCACTGCTGGATTTCAAAATGTCTTATGAAGATGCCACCCCTCAAAACATTATTTTACAGATGAGAAGACTAATAAGCAGAAAGAAAAAAGAGTGTACAATGTCCCAGGCAAGCAAAAAGCTATTAAAATTTATGATGTATGCAAGGAAAAAGTTCTGCTGCTGGCTCTCAAACGTACCTTGACAACACACCCAGCCTGATCTTCAGTATTTATGCTGAGTTGAAGACTCCATATGTTTATGGTCTTTATTGTGCATTTTCCATCTCTCTGAATGCTTAGCTGGCATCCATCAGGAGCTCAGACTTTGCAAATACTTGTGGGCATGAAGATTGTAAACACAGCTTTGCTGGGGTTGCAAAATATTAAGTGTGCTGTGTGACAGCAAATGCTCCATGGCAGCTCTGCCCCAGTGATTTCTGAGAGCAGACATTGCCCTGGAGAGACCCACAGCAGACAAAGCACAAATACTCAGGAGACTTTCCTACATTTCAATTTGTGGTATACTTTGGGGTTTTTTTGCTAATGAAAGTAAATTTTGTGTCATTTACAGTTGCACAGTTGCAGATACTTTGAGGGGAGATAAGGGGATGAGGACTGATCCTATGGGTTTTGCAGAACAAGTCTGCACAAAATGCTTTTGCTTGACATGTCAGCCCTCTCAGGCTGTTGCACTGGTTGAGTTAACCAACATCCCTTTCTGCAGCGATAACGCTGGACCAGCTGTAGTGAGAGTTTTCCAGCTAATGTGCTGTGCAGTGAAAGCTGGGGATGGGCAAGGGCATAGAGAGGTTTTCTTTCATGCAGCTGAATTAAACCATGTTCTGGCTGAACATTTTGACATCTGTTGACCACAGGCCTGATTCCAGGCTTTCTCAAGCCTGCAGAAAGACTGCCCCTAGCATGAGTGAAGCAGGGACTAGGGGGACTGATGCCTGCCCGTTTCCCAAGCACTGCTGTCAGCCTGTTGTCCAACTTGGCAGAGACTTGGGAATCAATGCAGAAAATAAGTGGTCTCTTTCAAAGCCAGCTTCATCTTCCCCCTCCTTTTCTCTTTCTTCAGCTCTCTTTGGGCCAAGATTTCTCAGCACAGCTGTTCAGGAAAGCTTGCTGCCTGCTGATGAGTGTCATTTCTATTAATTGCTTTTGTGAATACACAAGGAATATGTGACTCCAGGTGTTAATCCTCATGTTTTCAAAAGTGACTCTAAACCCTTATTAGAAAAGGCAAAGGTGAAAGTTTGCATCCACAGTACATTCCTTTTCTTCCTTTTTTTCTTTTTTTTTTCAATGTTCATGTTATTCTGCCCAACCAGTGCAAGAGTTAAAAATGCATTTGGCTGTGATGTGGAGATAGGCAGGCTTTACAGATTTAGGTGCCTGATTTATCAAAAGAGTTTGTAAAACTGTATGAACAAGTTATTTCGCACATTCCTTGGCCAAAACTCAAATTACTTTGAAATGAGACTCATACCCCACACACCCACTACACCCAAGGCAAACTATAATATAAAACAAAAATTTTAAATTGCCTATAGGTAGTAAATGAAACAAAAAAAGGAAGAGTTTTGGAAATTGGTAGTGTTCTATTTGGCATGTCAAAGGAGAATGTTTTTACTTTTTCAGACCTTTTTTGCTTTTACTCATTGTTTCCCTTTTTTGTAAGAAGCTCTGTTTGGCCACAGGGAAGCACTGGGATGACTACATCTGTAAAATGTATTGCTTTTGTACTGTGTCAGAATTGCAATTAGCGTTTACATTTCTTCAGTGATATGGAATGGAGTGGATGCCTAGAGCAGAGACTGATACAAAGTACTTACAGGTACTTTACAGGTCTTTTGCCTTGTACTTCAAGGGCTAAAGGGAAGGGAGGGTCTCAATGATAGCAGCTGCTTTAGCAAAGGCTTAACTCAATTTCTTTAAGGCACTTTTCAATTAAGAAAGACAAGAAATGTAAACTAGAGTCTACTGTAAACTAGAAGGGTTGGTAATTTGCAAGGCAGACATGAGTGGGAGCACCACGTGTCTGTGCCCCAGAAGTGAAGGTAGACTTATCCCTGATTGCCATTTGGTTTATTATTTGCCAGTATCTCTTGGTACGTAGCCACTGCTTAGTCTAATGACTCTTTCATATAGGTACATACAAGTGCAAGGGCCATGCATGAATGCGGACTCAGTCCTGCTTTGCCCCATTTTTCCTTTTGTGGGTTAGGCAGTGATTGTGCAGAAGGATAGTTGAGAAATAAATTTGTTTCATATATCGTAGAACTGAATTGTATTGGAATGGGACCTCTCTTTCCTTAATTTGATTGCTACCTGCTTGGTCAAGTTTCTCAGAAGCCTTTAAAAAGGATGCTAAGAATATAGTGTGAATTAATGGGCTCGTATCTTTCCCACTGGAGATCTTCTCCTTCAAGGGGTTGAGTTCTCTGGCCTCAGTCCAGAAGTGTATTCAAGCCTGTAAATCATTCCTCTGAAATCAAGAAATTAGCATAGATGCTTAAAAGTTAAGCAAATGCTCAACGGCGCTGCTGTATAGGGGCCAGAGTAATCACTGTTGTTGCAGGCGAGTGCTTCTAATATGGTACAAAGCTGGTTAAGGTCGATTGCTAACCCCAGTAGTCTTTGGATTGCATTCTGCATGGGTGCACTTGGAAAAGATGAGATTTTTGCAGTTGGACCCATATGGGCAAACATATGCTCCATCAAAGTTCTGTTGGCTTCAGTATCATCTCTGCGTCTGCATCTTGCTGGGGGATGTAGCCCATAACTTGCTGTGTCCTTATGTTATAGGTAAACAAACAAACTCAAGTCTTTTTGCTCGGTTATTTGATACCTATAGATGTATGCAGAAGCAGTAGGGAGGAGGAGTGCCATCAGGCAGTGGCTGTGCCTTTGTAGCAGGCAGTATTTATAGTTGATGTTGTGTTTATGAAAACTTCTCATGAGGCTGAGACACGAAACAAAGCCGAGCTTGTGAAAGTGAAAAAGCAGGATTTGTTAGTGATATGGTGCTAGCAGTCATTTACCCCAGTCTGCCCACAGTAAAATACAACAGTGCAGTGAACTGTATATCACCAGCACACTGCAGCCCTCCTCCAACAGAAAACATGTGGGCAGGAGCCTGTACCTACAGGAGCTGTGTGGGAAAAAACAGCATGGCAGAAGCAGTGAGAGCACATGGACCATCCATCTCCACAACTGTGCTGGTGAGCAGCAGCCTGCCTGAGCAGTCTCTGTTCAGAACAGGGCTCTAAGCATTCGGCACACATATTTTGATGTACTTTCCAGAAAAGTATTGTGCAGTTCTGCTCCTTTTCTCTGGGCAAATTATTTCCCTTCGGTGCTTATTTTTCTATCTCCAGCTGTCTTGTCTATTCAGGAAATCATCATCTTCAGTGTAGCAAGTTCAAACTATTCCTTGAAGTTTGCACAGTGTCTGGCAGGGAGGTTCACCCTGAGCTTGTGCTTGTAGATGTTTCAGCAGTATCAAGAGTTGGTGGCAAGATATCAGGCTGATATCAAGGACAAAGTTATAGATAGATCAGTACACAGGGGCTCAACAATTTGTTTGCTCAGACTTGTCATTATCTATTTGGGGTCAATCCAGAAAATCAAACTAGAAGAGATGAATCTGCTGAAATTCAGTGAATCTGTAGTTCACAGTTTGCATGGAAAATTTTAATCCTTTGTATTTGTGCTTTTTTTGAATCACACTGAATTTTGTTTTGGTAGCTAGCTGTCCCATTGCACATTTCTTAGGGATTTGCTAACAAAATCAATGAGTATTGCATATAATAGTTATGCTATGGCCATGAACTCTTTTATATAACACAATGCAAACACAGACACAGGTACATGTATGGAGTATTGCACAGGGAACAGTTTGTCTAATGAGCCTGTCATATGCCAAAGAGGTGTTATTATCAATACAAATGAGCTCTTACATCGGTGGTTTAGTTGTACATTAGCTATTCAGAAACCTCATAAAGAGGAATTGCAGCAGACTTCAGCAATATAACAGTGTATGGCCACAGTAAGGGCTACTACCAGATTTGCGTCTGTTTTGGTCTTCAAGCAGTAAAGCTCCCCTTAAGAGCATCTCACAATTTCTCCAAAATTATCTATTGGCCTGCCCATGGGTCTGTGTTAATTCTTCTTAACATCATCGGGATTGGCAGGCAGGGGCTGAGAGCAGAAGGATTATACTTGGCTGTTCCGTAGCACTGTTTTGGACCTCCCTGTTGTGAGAACTGTGCACCAGCTTGCAATATGTACCTTCAGTGGCTTAGCTCTGTCAGGAGGAGAAGGCTTCACCCCTCTCAGAATAATGTTTTCCAGGTCTTGTAGTACCTTCCCTGCAGGCACCTCAGCTGGCTTTGGGCATCTGCAGAACTCCAGTGTAAACCCTTGCTCATGGTACTGGCCATAGGGAAACGCTGTCCAAGACTCATCTCCCCAAAGCCGTTGAGCCTGTTCATGTGGCTCCGTGGATTAACTCAGTTCAAAAGCATAAAATACTTTCCTTCTCTCTCTTTATTTCACCTGTGTCATTTGCTAGCTGAATGACTTTTTTTCTTCTTTTTTTTTTGTTTGGTCTCCAATAAAATGCAGAAGCCTCAGATTACAAAAACAGCTGCACATGCTTTGGGTTAATGCATTTAAGTCAGGCTCCAGGGTCTGGGCAAGTGCCAAGATCCTGGATCAGCTGCTTTACCGGAATTAGGCTGCTGTAATGGAGCCCTGCATTATTGTGTTGCAATTATTTTGGATTGCAGCTGGCTGCTCCCTCTATTTTTTTTACTGAAGTGAGATAAAAGGATTTTGTCTTAAAAATAGAATTTTCTTTTCAGAATCTTACAGAAGCGTTCAGTTATATATTGTGTCTCTAAGAGGTGCCCCTCTGTTTATCTTCAAATTTATCTTCAAGGAGAAGAACAAGTAATATTTGTCACAGTTTTTGAAGAGCAGCAACTGTGCTAAAAGGTCTCAAAACGTAAAATAAAAGTGTATTGAAAAGGAAATAAAATAAGTGATTAAAGTGTCATATAATTACATGGTTTTGGGTTCTCAGCAAGAACAGGTTTATTTTCAGCATCAAGCCACTTACTAGTAGAAAGTTGTTCTTGAAGCTGTCCCTATAATTTGGAAATCCTTTGTGTAGAGAAGTAAAGGAATGGATCCAGATTTTAAACTGAAGAAAAACATTTCCCCAACCTTGAGTCTTCTGTATTTCTATCTATCATAGCTCTTTTTGATGCCTGTTTATATACATTTCTTGTCAAATAACAGTCTCTCAGGTTCCCCAACTGATAGCAAAAAGTAAACTGAATGCAATCATTTATCTTTGAACTGTTCAACTGTGCCCTTCTTCATGTTCTTGTTAATAATGCCAGGTCTCCCAGGAGCACTCTCATGCAATTTTATCACATAAGCTTTTTGTTTGACCTTACCTGCTGTTCCCCCAGAACATAAGGGGGGGGAAAAAGCGAAAATGCCAGCCTGCCTTAATTAAAATTTTAGTCTCAGAAGATGTTACAGTATGTGATTTCATTAGGTATATAATGAAAGTATTTAATCATACCTCTTACTTGTCTGGGCCTTTTTACTTGGTAGCGAAGTCACTGAGTTTCAAACCAACTCTGTTCAGGTGTGGAAAAGTAACTGAGGGGCAGCATCTTTAAGTGATTCATAAATTCATCGTTTCTGGGATTTTGCATGTTTGCCCTAAAGGTAGTTGCTTGGATCATGAAGTAGAAGACACTAAATAAGTGTTCAGCACTTTTTGCAAAAACATTTTCCTCCATGAGACAGCAAGCATGCATATAAATATTTTTTAAAAGATAACACTATTCCTTGTTTCTCGGTTGGAACTTGACATCATAGAAAAAGGGTAAAAGAATGGGTAAAAGGGTAAAAGGTAATGGATATTTCTTTGGCATGTCAGATGCTCTAAATCTTACATTGTGATATGTGGTGTTGCTTTCATTATTTCTCATTGCCATAATCTAAATCACCACAGTAGGAGGCTTTCTACCTCCCAGGTGAACCCATTTGTTTTATGCAGTGACTATTCTTGAGGAAAAAATCTGTGTGCAAAGCACTTTATCTTCGCTTTTGTAAAGATGTACCTTATTTTGGTTTATGTAGGAAAAACAGAGTTTAAAAATATATTTGTGAGGCTCTGATCCTGCACATCTTTTGAACCAGGAGGGTTTGCTTTGCTAGGGGAGCTGTGTTATTCCCCTAATTTTTTTCCCACTTTGTTAGCAGCGGAGAAGTGCCCCCAGTTGGCAGCATTGTGTCGAGTAGCACATGAAACCATACGTGCTTCAGATGCTCTGTGCTTTGGGTTTCTTCCAGCCCCTGGGGTTGCAAAACAAGTAAACCCAGGAATTTCATACAGCTTTTTGAAGAACAATAAAGCAAGAGGACAAGAAAGGGCAGTTCAGCTAGGTAAGATAGATCCTGTTCTAGCACTCTAGAACTTGCCACATGGGGGATTTCAGAGCTGTTATCCACAAAAAAAAGAAAAAAAAAAGAAAAAAAAACAACACATTCTAGTGTGGCAGAGTATTTTCATCAGCACGAAAATACGTTTTTACCAAATCCAAGAAATAGGTTGCTCAGAAATAATTCAAAATTGCAGGAAATTTCTCAATTTTTGTTCTTCTTCTTCTGAAGCTGGATGAAGATATTTTTTCAGTATTGCTTTTGTGGGATTTGTAGCTTTGTAAACCAGAGAGAGAAAGAGGGGTGGGGAAGAAAGGCAAACTTCTTTTATCCAGTATTTTTCTTCTTTCTTTTGTGATGATAAATCTTACTGGCTCATATCTCTGATGCATATACATCTTGGTGTGTTTCCTAATGCAGCTGAATATGGCTCTTTCTCTGTGAGTCTGACAACAAATGTGTCTATTGGTCTGTTACCAGGCTTCATGAGAATGAATGTGTTTTTTGCAAAGCTGTGGCCAATTTAGGGACTGGGAGCTACGATTCTGGCAGCAATTATGTTTCAAGACTCAAAGTTCAACATCCTGCAATTTTATAACCCCAGCTCCGCAGAGAATATTTTGAGTCACTGTCATTGTAATCACTTTAGGAATACATTTATTGTGTTATATGTTTCCAGTGAGTGTAACTGGAGTGCCATTAGCTAAAAATTGTTTTGATCTTGCACAACTTGAAAGAATCGATGCCATAAGTTTAAAATTTTAAAAACAAAACTAACATAATAACCCATGGTTTCCCCTGCAAGCTGTACTGCTGGAGTGGGATGTGCTTTTACCTGAAATGAAAGAAGCCAAACTGTGAGTCACTTCTATTAAAAGGCTTCACTTGTGTTTTGAGGGTCTTGAACTTGGAGAGTGCTGTGGGGAAATGAGTCTGCGTGCTGCTGTGGTTTTTGACACATGCTGTTTTACATGTATTATAAGCTACATCATACCTCCAAGTTTTCTGTTGCTGCTTAAGGCTCCTTTATTTCAGGCATAGGCATTCTTGTTTGGTTTTTTTTTCCTTTGTATGTGTGTGAAAAAATAAATAAAGGAAAATAATTGCATGGTCTTATGTTTTTAGGAGAAAGGGATGGATTTTTAGCATTCAGCTATTATGTATTTGTCCTTCTGGCTCACATGGTGTCCAGATTGCACCCATAAATTATCTGTTATGTCTCAAGTAGAATATAAAGCTCAAATATCTTACTAGGTCAAGACATTTTTATGTGTTCTTGCAGAGAGAAAGCAGACACAGTAGGAACAGATAGATCAACTGCAGCAGATTTGCTTTGCAGCATGCTTTGGATTTTGGATCCAAGCTTAAACTACAAAATTGGTTACAAATTGTTTTGGATTCCAGCTGCACAAGATGCAGTTTAAAGCTTCAGACTCACACAGAAAGTAGCACCAGGAGAGAGACATTAATTAATGTGTCTTCTGTGGGAGTCTTCCAAACTGCAGACACTTTGGGGTGAAGTTAAAATCAAAATTAGCTTAAATTTATAGGATAATTTTATGTTTTCCATGAGACTTTAGTCCATCATCTGCAGCAAAACTTGCCAGGTGATGGTCAACTGCATAATGAAAAAAAGGCCAAACATTTTCCTCAGGCAATTGGGCAACCAATTTTAACGCATAACGCCTGGACATGAGAAGCCAGTGTGAACACAGTGCCTCAGAGTAGCGCTCCTCTAGAGGAAGCAGGGTGTAGGGATGGTATTGCGGTGTCCACGTAGGAGGTGACACACCTGGTTGTAATCCAACTGGTACTTGAGTATCTCACACGAGGTAAGGAGCATTTTCAGGAGGAACTGATGGACCTCTGGATCAGGGAGGGCTTTGTTCTGGCTACCAGAAAAGCCTTGCCGTGAATTCCTGCTCTCACTTGTGCTGGGAAGGGATCTCATTATTCAGCCTCCACAACTTGGCCAGTTGTCCTATGCAAGGTTCCCTTTCCTCCTATTTTACAGATAACACAGTGTTAGGGCAATGGTTGGACTTGACGAGTTTAGAGGTCTTTTCCAACCTAAGCAATTCCATGATTCAGTTCTGTGATTCTAAGTCAGTGTTTGATCTTGCTAAATAGCTTGCTTCAGTTTTTTTCTTCCTTCCAGTTTTGCAAGTACTTTGGGATGGACCAGCTCAGAGCTTTTGGTAAAAAAGCAAGCTGTCAAAAACTTTACCAAACATACTGATGTGTCTATGAGTGCACTGTAGTTCTCAAAGGCATTTTTTCTTCTCTAATTATAACTGATCATGGCATTGTAAACTTCTGTGGTGATAAAGTAAAAGCTGCATCCATCCATTTTAATACTTTGCCTATAGCTTATTTTAAAAAGTAAAGGAAAACGTAGCCTAGCAAATTTGTGGGAATAGATACCGATCTTATTCTTCACTCTGCAAAGTGTACTGAGCACTACTCCAGCCAGGGTAAAGTAAACTATATAAATAGACCAGAAATAGCCCTTAGAATATCTACTGTACTCTGGTGAACTCTGCTTGTGGAGCGAACTGAGTGGCATTGCCAGTATGTGATCAAAGGGAGGAGAGACTGGGGAGAGGATCCTGTCTCACATGCAAAAGATTCGTCCCTTTCCTTGGAAGACAGGAAGAGTGTGAAGAGCTACCTGGCTAACATTTTGCTAAGTATTGCAAATCTAGAACATGTGATTTAATAGTCTGACAAATGCTGAACAAAGAGCACATTTTAATCATACCTTTATTACCAGAACTTCTTATTAAACTGATGAATATCTTGTAGCAAGTTGTCCATCCTCATTTTAGTGGTTTCAAGTGATACAAATGTGCTTCCTCTCTAGGTAAATTGCCTTTTTGTTAATTACAGGGTCTGTTGAAACTTTGAATTGTATTTCTAATCTGAACAGTTCTAGGTTTATCTTCCAGCCGTGTAATTTTATTATACCATTTTCTGTTCTGTTCAAGAACTGTTGTTGTGGTTTAACCCCAACCAACAATTCAGCCCCATGCAGCCACTTACTCGCTCTCCCCAGTGGAATGGAGGAGAGAATCAGAAAATTAAAAATCATAAAACTCAGGGGTAGAGATAAAGCCAGTTTAATAGGGAAGGCAAAAGCTGTGTGTGCAAGCAAAGCGAAACAAGGAATCCATTCACCACTTCCCATCGGCAGGCAGGTGTTCAGCCATCCCCAAAAAAGCAGGACTCCATCACACTTAATGGTGACTTGGAAAGACAATCGCCCTCACTCTGAACATTCCCCACTTCCTCCTTCTTCCCTCAGCTTTGTGTGTTGATCATGTTGTCATATAGTCTGAGATATCCCTTTGGTCACTTGGGGTCACATGTCCCAGCTGTGTCCCCTCCCAAATTCTTTGCACACTCCTTGCTGGCAGGGTAGTGCGAGAAGCAGAAAAGGCCTTGGCTCTGTGCAAGCACTGCTGAGCAGTAGCTAAAAAATGCCTGAATTACCAACACTGTTTTCAACACAAATGCAAAACTTAGTCCTATACTTGCTACTAGAAAGAAAATTAACTCTACCCTGGCCTAAAGCGGCACAAGTATCTTTTTGCAGATACCTCTATGTCTTTGGAATAAGTTGAGCAGAGTAAGCTCATTAGGTGTTCAGGGAAGAAGTGCACTTCCTGACTTTGGATCATGTTTTTACCTTGCTCTTACCAGTTTTGAGGAGTCTTCTGATGTTGGACTTGTGTCTGCACCAAGAGTTGGTGCTTGCCCCCCTTGACTTTTCCATGTGAACTCAAATTCAGTCTCTTCCCAGTGCTCCTGGCAGTTGCAGCAGAGACTGAGCTGCTCTATACTGGGGGAGGGAGAGGGAAGGAAAGAAGGGCATGGGGTAGGGCACCAGGTGGCACTGTACTAGTTGTGGAGCAGGCAGGAGCATGACCAGATCTGTGTAGCATTCCACCCAGCCCAGTTACCTCTGCCTGAGATTTCACTTTTGACTCTTTTTTTTGGACTTTGCTTGCCTAAGCCACTGCAGTGTGTTGCCAAGGTACCTGAATTTTAGGTGGCACTGCAGTGAGTGACGTGGAAAGGGAGCAGGTGAGCTCTCAAATCATGTCACATCAAAACCACTCTGATTTTGCATCAGATAGGCTTGGATGCAAGGACTCTGTTCAAGTGGTAAGAGTACAGTAAGATTTGCAGTTCAGGGACTCACACCAGACAGCTGCACTCATCAGACAAAGTGCTGATTACTCTTTACCTGCGGTGCTGATACACGTGTGGCAAAGGCGTCTTGCTAACACATGCTTCAAACCTAAAATGAGCAATGAAATGGTCCCTCCCAACATGGATGTGCCATTCATGAAGGATGTATGCTGAGGCCAGAAGAGCACCAAACACGCCTTAATTACAGCTCTGGGTGACACTACTGGCAGAGGTGTAAAACCAATGCATGTTGTCTTTTGAGCTGCATAGCCTCATTAGGAAATTAAAACATAAGTGGGTCTTCCGTGCAGTCTTTTCTCCCCAGGGCTGTTTAAGTTAGATGACTTTCAGCATGATGATGCGGGCTGTAAAGGTTCAGAGAGTTACCTTGGTGGTATGACGGCCTCTTCCATTTCAGCTGGAATCCAAGGCTCATCTTTCCTCTGAGGCATTCATTGAAATTCTGTGCATGATTGTTCCTCTGGTTGTTTAACAATGTCTCTCATGTTTGCCCTGATTTAAAAAATCCTCCTTTGTAGCAGAGATAACATAGAGCAGGATGATATAATTGCAGTAAAGAGACCCTGGAGCTTGCAGTAATAGGATGGTTCATCCGATGTGTAGTGCCATTAGAAAATAACCCACGTATGTATGTTCTCGGGGGACAGTAAAGAGGCTTTTAAGGATTACTCTTTATGTAGTATGAAAGCTAATGAGCAAAAGAGCAAGTGCAAAGGAAACTATTGCTGCATAAGCATGTTACCACTTCCTCTTCTCATTTCCTTACACCTATGTAGCTCCAAAACATCCACTTCTGCCCAGTAATGCCTGTTTTTTCATGCACTGCAGTCGGTTTTCAAGACTTTTGATAATACTGAATTATTTTCATGTCATTGAAAAGTAAATAGCATGTGAAAAGCATGGCATAGTTGAGGATTGTGCTGTGTGTGTACAAATTAAGTAATTTTGAGGGAATGGCACTCTCTGATAGTCTGTGCCTGAGGAAAGAAAAAAGGAAGATTTTGCTAGAATGATACAGTTTCACAAACTTTGCTGAAAGATTGATATTAGTCTCAATTCTCCCACCTCCATTCTTTTTCCTGGCCAGTGTGTAGAAACATACAAAGACATCAACACACAGTAAATACTGGAGGACCTGTTTCAAATGTTACAGGTAGAATTTGGACTGTGGTAATAGGAAATTCCGAGCAGCTGGTTTCTGATATTAACAACTTCTTGTCCAAAAGGATTGCCACATAGACTGCCAATTGTTCTACTTGCATTTTTGATGAAGCCATTTAGCAGAACAGACATTGGCATCTTTGTTTTGTCCCAGCATTTTTTTTCTTGCTTATAAAGCTTGTCATAGATAAAAAAAAATTAATTCATTTGTTAATATTCTGTACCCTCTCCGAAATGTTGGAATATACTTTTGTACCTTGTCAGGTTTTTATGTTCAATAGAATGGACGAAATTGTATCCTTCATGTATTTAACATAGTAAAGGGTCAGGCTTTGCTATTGGGTAAAATGAAGTGGCAAAACCTTGAAGAAGATGCTGGATTTTGACAAATGCTGTACTGGGGTTCTACAGCAAGGTCTGACATCCATATCTTCGTTTAATTCCAAAGGATACCGATCATAAAAGAAAGAAGTCCATGAATATTAAGTAAGGAAGAGATGACAGCCAGCATCTTTGCAGATACACACAAGCCAGTAACCTTCTTAAACATGCCTGTTTCTGCTCACAAGACAAGGGAGTAAATATTCAAGAGTACCTCCTTGTGGACCAAAGAAGTGACTTATTTACACTTAAAGTCTAAGAAGGTTTGGAATACAACCTTTTTGCTCCATCTAATCAAATTGGAAACATGTTAGAGTGCATATGAAGTATTTTTTTTGCTTGAATTGAGGCTTTTTTGTGTGGTCAGAGCATTGCAAAGGGCTTACAGAGGGAGTAGGAAAAAGGTCTTATTCTAACTTTCAGGGGTGTAAGCAGTACCCTGTGGGTTAGGACAGGAGTGAGGGGTGCACATGCCCCATGAGTAGAAGAAATTGCTAAAGTCCTTGAAGAGTGATAAGATTGTTAAGATAATAATCTGTAGTCTAGTGGACGTCAGCTCTTTAGCCCATCTCCTTTTCGTATTCCTGTACCTAAAATGTGGAGTGGTTATGTCACGTACTAAGCAGTGTTTGCTAGTGCAGAGGAGATTTTCAGGGCAGGGGTGTTTGTGTGTGTATGTGTGCCATTGGAACTAGGTGATCTTTAGGGTCCCTTCCAGCCAAAGCTATTTTATGATTCTGTCTTAGTAATACCCCTAGGAGATCTTGCCTATATGTTCATCATAAGGGTAGCTACTTCAACATTTCCATGATCTTTTGTTTCAGTTTGATAGTCATGTCTGTATTGGGTAATAAATTTGTCGTATCTGGAGAATATGGAACACAAAGCTGAGGTGAAGAGAGAGCTGTGTATTCAAACGTACAGCAGAGCATTAGCAGTAGTCTGACTACAGTAATGGTAATGCAATCATATTCACTAGAGATAACAGAAGGGCTGCTTTCTGCTTGACCCCAGTGGTGTCTGTCTGTCTCTGCAGAGCACCACTCCTCCACCCTGTGTGGTGCATCACAATCCAGTCCTGTGAGCCCAAATCCAATGTTCAATTGCATTTCCCAAATGCGCCATCTGATCACTGGTCCACCATCCATCTATCGTTCTTTACACATCTGGGACTTACTTTTAGAACCACAAGGGACAGGAGATGAATGATCTGTTGCTGCTTCTGCTCTCAGTTGTCACCTCTCTGCTTAAACTTGCAGTCCTGCAAATACCAGAATAGTAGTGCTAAATCTTTTATTTCTGTCCTTCATCCCCTCCCCCCTAATTGGTATACTGGAGCAGAAGAGGACTTGCAATTTTGTTATTGCTGTATAAGCCTTCTGTAAACTCAGTTACAGCACTTTTGATGTTGGTAATTTTTATGACTAAAAAATATGCTGACACAGTGTTTGGGCATAGGAAAAAAGCATATTTGAATGTCAAATAATCTGGTGAATTTGGGAGATGTTTAATGCTATATCCCAGCCAATTTAATCACTCATGGAATTTTATTTTTTTTTATTTTCCTCGGTTGACTGGAGACATTAATCTCATATCTGTGGAAAGGCAGCTTTAATGCCAAAAACTTGACCAGAAATCCTCTGGCATCAGAACAAATTTTGAGGGAAAGCTATCCGTTGACAATAGACCAGCAGAATCAGAGACATTTGTTACTTTATTTTTCTTACATAATGAAGAAATATCCAGATGATGGTTTTCAATTCATGAAGTATATTGAACCATGTATTGTATTCATGAATATAAATTGAGCAGACCCAACACAATTTTTTTCATAAAAAGATGACACAGAGTTGCTCCTTCTGGTAGTTCTTTGTCTGAAATATGCTTATTGTAAGAACATTACTACAGAGTTAATAGTGCACTGCATAACTGCATGTTAGAAATATGAGTAATAAAGAACACAGAATGTGTTAAGGAGAAATTATTCATAGATTTATAATACCTATGTCTGACCACATTTTTCAAGGACCTTCCCTTCCCTTCCCTTCCCTTCCCTTCCCTTCCCCCTTTTTCTGCAAAGTTGTTCATTTCTAAATATTAGCATCACCCATCCAGGCCAGTCCACCTGTCTAGGCTCATTCCCAGGCAAAATTGCATTGCTGCCGAGCAGTGCACCATTTGTGTTTCCCTTCCAATCCACGCTGCTGCCTCATTAGCAGGTTGGCCCTCTGGATCATCCAGTCTCTGCCCATTTCTCAGTTAGTCCTAGAGGAGCTGACCCAGCAGAAAAACTGCAATATTGTGGTGCTTTTGAACACAGAGTTAGTCGCAGGTTAAAACAGAAGCATCAGCTTCTCATCCTTGTGCAGGCACTTGTGTGATAGCAGTGTTCCTACCGAGCAATACAGAGGACACTCCCTAATGTATGATTTTCCTCCCTTGACAAACACAAAACTAGTAGGGTGGAATATGACCCTTAATATGCGGTAATTACATAAAAACCAAAAAACCTTGCAAGTAGCAGCCAGTGTGTATACAGATGTTCTTCCTGATTAAATAAAGGCTTTTCTGTTTACATCATGCTAGGGAGCTGCATTACACGAAAGGTAAGAGGGTGTAAGAGAAGAAATGAGACCTGAAAGAAACTGTCAGGTTAGATTTTGAGGGCCAGATGCTGGTGTCCTTGAAGTTGTTGGGAGTTTTGCCTCTGAGGAAATAGTCAAAAGAAGCACCCTGTGGCACCCTTTTTAGGATTTTATAGTCCTGTGCTGCAGTCAGACATACCTCAAGGTGGTCTCCGCCACAGTGTTAAAAAGCGTAATGAAAGTGTGCTGCCCACTCAGGTCAGCCTGCCAGGGCTGCCAGTTCACAGTATTTGTTTATTGCACTTCAACTTTCATTTCCAGCAATGCTTCTCTAGGAACAAGTAACTTTTTGACTAACGCGGGGATGAATGATGGGATCGTTTGTTTTTCCTTAGAACAGTTGTAATCTTGCCCCTACAAACAACGGGGTGTTTGAAGATGTCTTTCTTCTTCCAGGTTACCAGCCTGTCCTGTCGAACCAGCAGCAGGGGTTCCAGGGTCTCATGGGAATGCAGCAGCCGCCCCAAAGCCAGAACCTGATGAATAATCAACAGGGAAATCAGGTGCAAGGCATGATGGTGCAGTATCCAGCCATGTCGTCTTATCAGGTATTTAGGAGCCGTAAGGAAAGACTGCTTTTCTTGGAGAATGCTTAATTGAATTAAGTTTTTGCATCACACAGTGCTCTTATAACTTCATTTGGACAGTGTGTGGCAGGAAGCCTTCTGATGAATACACTCCTAAGTCAAATAGTTTTCTTTGCTTCCTGTTTACATAGTCTTAGTAACTCCTGATTTTTGTTCTGATTTGGGAATGCTTCAAATGAACTATTTATTACAGCCTGCAGTGAGGGTAAAATGTCACAAAGAACGAAGGAATTAGACTTCTTCCTGTGAAGAAAATTAATTTAAAAAAATATAAGAACATTGTTCATTTCTTCTTTTTTTTGCCAGTGCAGTACTGTTTCCTGTAATGAAGTTGAGGGCTTTGCCTGATCCAGTTAAAAATTACTCATCTGTGCAGACTCCTGCCAAGGATCTCACCATGTCTTCTATAACAAGCTGTAGCCAGATGGATTATTGTTTATTGGGTTCTGGGGAGAGGGAAGGCAGTGGCTTGATTTTTACCAAGTCCGTAAGTTACCCAGACTTATTTCCCCACCTTTATACCTAGTTTCTGTGAGTTACGCCAAGAGCATGTGAGAGGTGGCCTGTGCATACATTTCCTGCTGGTCCCTCTGGAAAGTTAAGAAACTAAATGACATCTAATTCATTTTAATGGATTGCACTGATTGAGCAGCCATTCCCCTTTTCCCTCAGCTTCTCTGAAAAGACTGCAGCGACACAGATGGAAATGAGGGAATTGCTTGTGGGTAAAATTTCCCCTCTACATCTTCAGAATTACTATATTGAAAATGTGTTTTAAAGGTTAATGATCAAGTTAGAAGTTTAGACCTTTTAGATGGCCTAGATATACTAGGGTTGAGTCTTCTGTTTGCACTGATCCCAGTAATTCATATTCTACTAGGTCATGACAGAGTCACTTTCTAGACCTAAAAGCAGAGGGAATTCTCTTTAAACCTTCTCTAACAAAAAAAAAAAAAAATCCTCAGAGATGGTAACCGTTCTGAGCAGCAGAAAATAGCACATTTTGACAGAACATACAGCACAAATTCAGCTAGAAGGAAGATAGGGATACTGGGAACCTACTTTAACTTGCTTAGTAATTGCTATCTTTTTCTCCCTACGTCTTTCCATATTCCTACCTAGGTGCCAATGACCCAGGGTTCTCAAGGATTGCCGCAACAATCATATCAACAACCAATCATGCTACCTAATCAATCAGGTCAAGGAACACTTACAGCCACTGGAATGCCTGTCTACTGTAATGTCATACCTCCTGCCCCACAGAACAACCTCCGGTTGATTGCCCCACACTGCCCCTCCAATAACGTTCCAGTTATTTCTGCCAGCTGCAGGACAAACTGTGCAAGCATCAACAATGCAGGGTGGCAGGTCAAGTACTGACACTGTGGCTTAGATATATGAGGATAGCGGTGCATTATTTGACAAATAAATCATGGCCTTCAAATGAAGAGGAACACAACAGAATAATCAGTTGAGGACATAAGTACTGACTATGCTCAAGTGATTTGCTGCTGGAAAAATCTGTAAAAAAAAATTAAAGTAAAATAAATTTTGAAAAAAAAAAATGTTTGCTGGTTAATGGTGCATATTTTTGTCATGTCTGCTAGGTATGCCTTTATAGCTTAGCTAGTGACATGAATTCATTGAGGTAAGATTTTTTCCTACCACTGAACACCACTGTGTAGATTGTAATATCCCCGATTCGGATTAGTTTTGTACTTTGTGTTGAGTTTGTGAAGCTAAAAGTATTTAAAAATATAATAAAATCACATTGTACCAAAGCTGTAATGGAAATGGAAAAAAATGAAAACAAAAAGAGAATTACTGAATGGAAGGAATAATTTATATACACTATAGAGTTTTTTTATGGATATATACTGTATTGTAGTGCTTAATCACAATAAAGCTATTTGACCTCATGGAGGAAGGTCATGTTTCTACCACCTGCTTGGTCTCCTCTGTTTCTGAGTGAATGAATTTCCTTTTGTTTCTGCATTGTCTTTTTTTCAGGTGAAACTAATGGGGGAGTGGTTCCTAATGGGCTTAGAGGAGTTTGATGAGAAGGCAACATACCTGTGTCTCAGCATGCAGTATCAGAACAGCTAAGACCACTTAGGAATTGTAGCATAGCCACCCAGGATGTATTCAGCAAATGAGGTACCAGTTCACCTTAAACTAAGTTTGCACTTTTCCAATCCCTAGGACCAGGAATGTCACAAACACAATTCATCATTGCTGCAAGCCTCTCCAAGAGACCACACAGCAGTTGTACATGAGAAGACATAGTTGTCCCATGATATTCCATCCTCTGGATGGAAGATCAGTTGCTACTGATGCAGCAACCACAGTACCCAGCAATCCTGCTGCATAGAGATGCTCTACCCAATTATTGGTGCTTCAGCTACAAAGCCATTTTGGCATAAGAAGATGAACCAAGAATCTAGTCCATCATGTTCAAGTAAGTGGGGATGAACAATATATTTGGGGGTTTGGCTTTTAAAACACAGTGGTTTGCCAGAAATTTTTAGAACTTTTTTAATTTCCTGTGGTGTTCTTTATTATTATGTCCATCTTCACTCAAATTCCCAGCTTGTTCTGATAAATTGTTCCTGTTTCATAAATGTGGCATGGAGTTGCTCATTTTGCTTCAATTGTGACAACATTTGAGACACAAATGTGTTTACCAGACAAAAGTCTGTGTTGTTTTTCACTTTAACGTAATTTTTGATCTATTTTGAACACCTTTACAGGAGTTGAGTTGAGCACTCCAGAATTATGCATACACATTATGAAAAAACCTGACATCCTTCTGTGTGTAAAATCTGTATGTGTCATAATACAATTTTAGGTACCCAAGATTACAGCAGCCTACCTGGCCCTTGACCATTGTTAATCTGAATGTGAAACAGCTTTTATTTTACCTTTAGCATAGGTGGCCTTTCCTTTGCTTTCCACTTCAGCTGTGGAAACAGGAACTGGAGGGGCTACAACCCGTGTTTAAAACAAACATTTTTCTTTTCCGTACAATGAACAGATATCTTTCACATTTCAGTCCTTTTTTTACATATGTATCGTAAAGTGTGGAATCCATTCCGGTGGGATCGTAAGAAAGCCAAACACTGAATTTTATGTAGTGTAATCACGATTCATTTGCTGAGAGACAGTCAAGAGCATGAGCAGTTAAGTAAACACAATTCACTCTTCAATTAGAGGTGAAATGCCTTGGGAGAGCCTGCTGATTGATTTTCTTTTTTTCTTTTCCTTTTTTAAAATCAAGATACTGCATTTGAATTTTGCATGTGACCCTCAGCTCTCGTTTCAGATTCCCTGTGTGGTAGAGCTTATTTCCTCTAAGTGTTTAATATACAACCGAGGTTTCTGTTCTAGCATTGCTATAATTACACGTAATTGGGTTTGCTGCCGTGGCATGACTGACAGCTGAATGAATGGGTGTCCTTCTCTGTCAAGGCTCCACAGTCCAGCAGGAAGGACCCACTCACAGGTGACCTTGTCCTGGACAGGTTGTGTGTGCCCAGGCTGGACACGGGGGGAAGGAGGGGGGAATCTCTGTGCTCTGGGTGTCTGGAATGAAGAGACCCTTTGGTCATCACTATATTTAAGTCCCATTTCTTCTCTGAATCACTACTGTTACCTTATTAATCTTCCCTCTTGTCAAGGAACAATGAATGAATTGCCTGGTAAAAAAAAATCTGCTCTCAGCATCATAGATCGATGGCAAGCTGGGCTGTAGATGCTCTCAGTAGAGGTGGGGAAGGGAGTCAAAAAGGAAAGCCTAGGAATCTTGTTTCTGTAAAGACAGAATTTCTTCATGTCCTTAGGCCACTCTAGGGCACGTCCCCTTGGCAAACAGCATATCCCGTGCCTGACCACAGCCGTGCTTTCCCATGATTTACCTGTCTGCTAGTACAATGACCAGCTGGTATGAAACACCTACTTAGCTGCGACAGCAGACATCCTGCTGACTGACAGGGATCCTGCTGACTGATTTCTCTCAGCCATGTGGCAGCAGCACCTACCTGCACATTAATGTGCCTTCCTGCTGTAATGAGACTTTAAGTTTTTATGTAAAATTGAAGTTTTGGGAGGCGGTCACAGCCACCCACCCCAAAATGGCCTACATCCTCTGATTGTCTCGCTCTCCAAGGAGTTCAAATCTCCTTAGGCATATGAGGAAACGGAATCTGTTCTCTCTCAGCTATGGAGAATGCCCTAATTATTACAGTATCATACACGTGGGGGAGACATTTCACATGGTGGTGCATATATTTGTTTTATGCTGGAAGAATTTGTATTTGAAGACAAGTAATTTTTCTATATCAAGTGAAGCACAAAAAATAGTCTCTAATTTTATTTTTTAAAATCCTACTATACTTCTAGGTCTTTCTCCTAAATTTTTTGTTCATTAGTAAAAGTATTATGAGCTGGATTGCTTAGCACCCTTGTGCTATTAAACCAGAGATGTTTCAGCACTATTAGAAGGGGAGGAGAAGGAAAAGAAAAGTGACACAAATACATATAACAAAAATGGGTAGGTGAAGCTAGTGCTTTTTCCTCAGTCCTTTGGAATATTTGTAGGGAATCTCCATAAGAGGAGTGCTGTTAGATTCACATGGCCAAACTTAATTCAAGCAACTCAATAATTGTTCACCATGAGTTCAGAGTCCAGCTTATAGGAGTGAAATGATTTACAGGACAGGTGCCTCTCCTGTGGGGATGCTCTGCCACTGTGGGCCAGTTTTTCTCTGGTTTTCCCTTGGAATCTGGCAGACTCAGGCAGCTACTCTGTGGCAGCCCTGTTGTGGTGCTAGGGTCTGTTTGTTGCTTTTTCCCTTTGCCTACTGCACACTCGCCTTGTTAATTATATATTGCTTTCTCCTTCTTTTTTATATTCTATAGCTGATGGAAAGTTCTGCCAGGGCCCCATACATATTTAATTTGCCACTTTTTTTTTCTAATTTATACTGCACTGAGAAACCAAAGAGGCATAGCCTGAATTAAGCTGAATCCATCAGATGACACTGATCAGCCTTTTGGATGGGTCTAATTCATTTGGGCCATAATTTGCAGAGGCTGTACGTCCTAACAGAAGCCAGATGACATTTGCTATTGTTTTGCCCTTTGTGCTGCCCAAGAAGTCAGTGATTTCCTTCTAAGACTGTATTCCCTTATGTTTCTGTTTAACTCTGTGTGAAAAGCTTCTGAAGGAAGCTGCACAAATGATCCTGGCAGCAAGGAATGGAAATGTGCAGGGAAGCTCTAAAATAGCCAGATCGTATTGTTCTCTGCCCTCTTAGCTGCTCTGTAGCGTGGCAACCTTCCCTGACATGGCTACTGAATGCTTCAATACAATTGTTTCACTTGGTGTTCCTAAAATGTGCACAGGTCAGTGTCCTTGCAGCCCCTCCGTTCACTGGACTGTTGAGCTGTGACCTGTGTTGTCCCTTTGGGCCGACTGCAGAGAAACCAGCTTCCTCCCTTAATGCTCAGTGGAGAGACTCTGATGTAGGGTGATGCCCAGGCAGGGCCAGGGGGCATGTTGTCCCTCAGAGTTCCTCTTGACTGGTAAGAGAGAGGGAGACAAGTTTCCTTAATCTTCACAAGTATACCACCCATGCTTAGCCCAGAGACCATGCTTCAGAAATGCTCACAGCTTCAACACGTGCTTAGCTCACGTTGTCTAAAACCACATTTCTGGTGTAGGGCATCACCATCACCTTGGGCAGTGGCCAGCTTAGGGCGAACGTTGAGGGAAGCTCTGACTGGTGCTGACAGCAAACCTACAAGCTTCAAGGAGGTTGTAGCGGGGCGAGGGTCAATCTCCTTTCCAAGGTAACAATGTACAGGACGAGAGGAAATGGCCTCAAATTGCACCAAAGTTTAGACTGGATATCAGGAAAAATTTCTCGCTGAAAGTGTAGTCATGCGTTAGAATAGGCTGCCAAGAGAAGTGGGGAAATCACCATCCCTGAAAGTGTTCAAAAGGCATATGGATGTGGCACTTGGGAATATGTTTTAGTGGTGAATACAGTGCTGCTAGATTAATGGTTGGACTCGATAATCTTAAAGGTCTTTTCCAACCTTAATGATTCTATGATTCATATTTGTGTAGCAGGATATAGAAATGCCTTGAGTGTTTTGGAGGAGTGGAGTGGAGTGCACTGAATGCACTGTGCCTGCACCTACCACGGTATGGGTGATGCAGCAATTTGGAGGATGCTTGTTCCCATATCAGAGCAAAAGATGACCATTTTCACTTGAATTTCTGCCCGTAGTTTCCTTTAAGAATTGACTGTCTTCCCCGCTGGTTACTTTCATTCTTTAGAAAAGTGCTTATAATGAGCCTTTTCGGCAGTGGATTGATAGTTAAATATTTAATGCCACAGAGTGTTTCTGAGGATAGTTGTCCCTGCATTCAGTGAATGGCGTGAACTATTGCTGTAGTGCTGTACATTTTGCAGACCTTGGTCCTGAAAATACAGCCTTCCAGTGCGCATCAGAGCGGGGACTCGACCCCCAGATTTCTGGCTCTTTTTACAATATCCTATCAGCTGTGGAAGGGCATGACTCCTCATTATCTCTCCTGATATAAAGACAAGGGGACATAAAAGAAATTTTGCCTATTAAACCAGCAGTCTCCAAACAAAGGAAACATGAGAAGAGCTCTTTTTTCCCTCCACAGAATATATAAGCAACCTGTAGCTTTCCTTGCAGCAGGATGCTAGGTGCTATTTCAGAGATGGGTGGACATGGTCAGAGAAGAATGCTGTACTGAAGGCTGCTAAATACATCCAGCCAGTGTTTAGTCCACAGAGCAGAGAACAGCCTGAAGAAATGTCACCATACCATTGCCCCATTTATAAACACTTTCCCCAGACAGTCTTAGATATGAGTATTGGACTGGGAATGAACCTTTGCCCTGATGGAATATTGGAATGTGCAGTTCATAAAGCATTATTCATATAATAATAATAATAATAATAGTAGTAGTAGTAATAATAATATCTATCACTTGACAGAGTCCATCCTGTAAGAAAACTCTAAGGATCAAAAGGAGGGGGTGAGGCTAACTTTGGGTTAATTTTCTCTGGTTTGTTTAGTGTCATATGCCCCTGACTGCATGAGTGGCCTTACACAGCTGCTTGTTCTGCTATTCAAAGTAGGATGTACTACCACACTGAGAATGAAATAAACCTTACAGTGGAAGCGCTTCATGATCTTTTCATCATCTTTCATTTCTTCTTTGTAGCATGTAATTGTTCATCATTGTTGTAAAGGTTAATTATTCACAAGCAACGCTTTTGTGCCAAGAGTGGTTTGCTTCACTTGATAATAATTGAAATTTTTTTTAGGTGGCTTTTGGTACATAATCTCTTATTTCATGTCAAAAGTCCTGGCTTTTCTGAGCATCAGGTGTAATTGCTACTGAGAATGGGTTTTACAGTATTTTTTCATTGACTTAAGAGGGGTTAATTGATGTAGGAATTACAGAAAAAGACCTGCAAGAGAGGAACTGTGATTAGCTTTCAAGCTGAAGAATAACAGGTGTTCAAGGTAAACTTATGGATAGCTTGTTGAAAAGTTATATTAAATTCTTCCCTGATTTTCATTTGGAGAGATCAGCAGCAAATCTACACTTAAGGAAGCACTATATTCCAGTTCATCTTTGTGCTTTTAAGGAATAGTTTTGGAAAATAAGTCAAAAAAATACTGGCTTTTATGCTGTGGGTACAATTTTACAAAAGGCATGTAGAAAATGGAAATGTAAGACAAAGATAATGTATGGCAAAGATATATACTTCCCAGTACGGAAATTATATCCATTGAACTCTACTAATATATCCCCAAAGACATGCTTTAAAAAGGCCCCCTCAAAGAGTATCTTGAGATAAAAAGCAGGCTTCACAGATTTCGAGGCTGCATGGTTTTTTTAACCCTAAGGATAAATCATATGAGTGTGAATCAAGGTATTTGCCATAGCCAAGCTTTGCTTGCAAATCTGTGCCAGATCATCTCTGCCACCGGGAAAAAATGCTTTTATCTGCATGAAGAACAGATGTATATGTACTCCTTTGACAATTTTTTTTATCTTTTTTTAGGCAGTGTCTTAGTATGATAGGAAGAACAAGTGAATTGATAGTAAACAAGACTGAAAATTTTCTGCTTAGTTTCCATTAATTTTGATCTCACCAGGATCAAATCCTATGCTAGGTGGAGCTTGTGGAGGGAAAGGGATTCTGTGCATGTGTGTGCATGTGAGTAAAAATTTTTGTGATTAAGAAAAATGAATTGTTTGGATTTTTCTAAAGCTTTCAATTGAAACAAGTTTTTACAAAATTTCTCACGGGCTGTGCTCCTGTATTTCAAACTAAGTGTTATTGATTCTTTGAGGGCATGATTTAGACATGATACACAATGTCAGGAGGAGGGTGGTTACAGTACAGTCCTTTGATATGCAACATTTCGTACAGTTGCTTGCAGGACAAGTGATCTTATCTAGGAACCAAGGAGGGAACAAATTGACATTGAGGTCAAACCTTGATTGGTAAATCTGGACAAATTCTGCCTTTGAGATAAAACCTTCTAAAGTACATTAGAGAATATTTCCACAGGGGGTGGAAAAAAAAGGAATTACTTTCAACATCTCGACACCTATTGTAAAGACCAGGAGGTCAGACCTTAAAGCAAAGTACTGGATATTTGCAGCTTTCTATAAATAACAGTTTAGAGCAATTCACACATACATTCTCAACTAATTTCATTAACAGTAAATAAAACAGAGGCCAGCAAGCATTCAGAATCTTCCTGGCCCAAATTTTCGTTGAGGGTCTAGCCTTGGCTACACATAAGCTTGAGGTGAGGTTTCTTTCATGGGAAGCAAGAAGGCATGCATTTGCCTGAAGCTCACATGTGGCACTTGAACCAAGCTCCTGTGTGTGTTAATGGCCACCCTTTCATTTTGTTTCATCTCTACAGATGAAACACTGAGATAGACAGTGTGCTGTAATTCAGAACTGCTTCAGGCATGCACAGTCCTGCTCCCTACTGGGTGCATGAGCCTGTTGGGCAACATACTCCCATGACTATGGGCTGTGCACAGCTTGATGCCTCGTTTATTGGCATGGATATCAGAAAACCACACGTCATGGGGCTTGCTTTCATTTTTCACTAGGCTGGAATTAACAGGGTGTGTTTCAGAAACTACAAAGGGTTCCAAATTATATGGAAGACACTTGGGTAAGTCTGGATATGTAGATAAATCTGGATCCTTCCTGCTATCCCGGAGATGGAGAGAGGGGTTAAAAAAGACTGGTTTAAGTATTTCTTGAACATATTATATTTTCCCAGTTCATTGGGACTTGAAGATTATATGTAGTTGGCATGTGGTGGAGGGAGTTACTGCTGATGTGTGAATAAAGATGTTGCAGACATCAGAGCTGTCACACAGCACTGGAATGAGCTCTGGACATGAAGCGTTCATACAGCATGGAAAAAAATTTTGATCTGAGTGTTGTTCTATTATTTATTGATGTGCTTCTCTGCTCCCCTGGACTGGGGCTGTATTTTTTAGAAACCTGTCTTGCACTACAGCAGATGTTCTATGGTGCAAAGCTGGAATCATTTCCTCTCTTTGCTTAAGAAATAATTGGTGTTTGGATCTATTTTTTTTTTCTTTTTTGAGTGGAAAAGCAAATTTTCTGAACAGATTTAAGTATCTCTTTAGCAAAAAATATCTGTTAGTTAGAGTAACTAGCATTGTCCCAGTACAAGTGTGTAAAGGGAAGCTGCAATTTTTTCAAACCACTCATCCAACACAGAAAGCTGCTGGTATAACATTCTTCTCATCTATAAAGCATGGGGTTTTTAAAAAAACAGGAGGTAATAACTACAAGTGTACCACTGGCTCTTTAAAAACATTTTTGTGCAAATAAATAAGCCCTTTTTTGGGGGGTGGGGACCTGATAATTTCTTCTGCATTCAAAAGCATCAGAAATAGCTGAGAGCAAGCTGCAGTGGCAGGGCCTTTTTTTGCTCAGCTCTGTGTGATGAGCTGTTTGGATGCTGCAAGACAGGGACCAGTGTCTAAAAGAGAATTTTTACTGCATTTTTTTTCTCCCTTTTCTCTTCCTCTTTGTGCTGCCCAGTTTTATTCCAAGTAAATAAGCTCATACTACTGGAAGCTGAGTGTAGCCTCTGAAATATTTTACACAGGAAACAAATGGCTAGCAGATTCAGTGAGAGAGGTGTGATGGCAGCTGGGTTTTGGAGCACATGAGGAGGTTCAGAGCAGATAAAATGATGCTGTGTACTTCAGGAGTGTGTACTGAGGCACTGGAGCTTAGTGTGTTGAAATCTCTGAAGCTGCTGGCTAAAACTTGTGAGTTTAGAGGAGCCTGCACTTGTGCTGGTTTGTGAAGTTGCACCAGCACCAGCATGAGAGATGTGTGTGACCTGGTACCAATGTGGCTCACAAATGAAGTCATGCAATGGCCGCTTATTCCCTGTGCATATTATGGGCAGTGTGAGAGTGGTCTTTGAACAGCAGAAGCATGAGAAAACCAGCTGTGGCAGTACACAAGGTGCCAGGGAAGGCATTTTTAACACCAGCAATATGTATAATGTCAGTAGAAAAAAGATGCCTAATGCTCTGGCATCCTTGAGATCCAGAAGGAAGATGAAACAGATGCTAATAACCACACTACAAGACTGGTTCTGTGGGAGAGGACTGATCTTTTGAGCTCACAGAGAAACACAGGCAGAAAAGTCACCATTTGAGATTCTCAACCTGTGCTAGTGACAAAGAATATTCCCTTTTGCTGATGCTGGTTTCATTTAAAAGAAGAGCTATTATCCTCAGTTTTTCATGATAAAGACATATCCTTTACAGAGATCTGTTAGGATGCAATATTCTAGGGTGGCATGAATCTCTCTGTGCAAGTCCCCATTCCTCTCTCTAGGGGAGCCAAGGTAATTAGTGCAGCTTGACATCTAACTTCTAGACAGCAGGATGTGGGAAAAATGACACCCAGGGCACAGAAATCATTCCAGGTACACCTATGGCAACTACTGGATTGCCAATGCCCTGTGATGACTCTCGTTAGAACACACACTTCACCACCAAGTGGAGCACAGCCTTTCTGAAATGAATCCATGAAATGTGTGTCATGGGTAGTAGTTGGAGAAAAGGCCTGAAGGTATGAGATGCCAGAATGGCTTCTTTCTCCAGAATTAGTGACATGTTGGGCTGAGGAAAGACTAAGGGGAATTCTGGGGTGTGATCTTTGCCACTGACAGATAATGGAGCAAGGGCTTTCAATTCAGTGTGGTGTGTCTGTGAGTCCCATAAAACCAAGGGTCACAACTGTTCTGTTTCTCAGCCTGTTACTCACTGTATTTCTTCATAACAGTAATTTTTCTCTGTCTGGCTTCTCAGCTGGTCCATTTAAGGGTGAAATGGTGGCTGTCACCTTATAAGAGAAGCTGGGTCCTGCACCAGCCTGTGGAGGAGTTAAAACACTGACAGCAGAGATCAGCATTGTTGGTGGCTTTCAGATAATAACAAATATCATCTGCTGGCCCAACTGCCTCAACAGATGCACATTCCTGTCAGTCAACTTTGGTTCACATCCACATTTAACTTGCAAATAGTGCCTAATGCTGATGGCCTCAGGCATGCAGCTATGTGACCTTCTGGTCGCTTGTGTGGACCAAGTCATCTTGGTATCTGTGAAGCTCAGAGTCATGATAAAGCAGGCATCCCTCTCAGTAATCTGCTGCCACACTTAATCCTGCATTTGTTTCTTGCTTACTTACAGCAGCCAAAGTGGCATTAAGAGCCCCCTGTGTCAGTGGCACTGGAATCTGGAGCTGGGATCCAGCACATACCGGTGTTGCCTCCTCCCAGCCAGCACTCAGAACTGCTGGGCAAAGTCCAGCGCTGAAGCGAGCAGATATGACCAGTATAAATACTGCACATGCTCAGCTTTTAGGAGAGGCAGAACAATCCAGGGAATTGACAGAACTTTGCCAGCTTTTTTTTCCCAATCTCAGTCACAGTAGATGCATTCTCCCCAAAAATGTGTCCTCTCCTGCAAACTGGAGCGGTGTCCTGATGTGTTGGTGGTGAGGCAGACGTGATAGTCTCCTGCACAGGCATGCTGCTGGACTCCAGTCATGCCTCTCTTTGCTCTTAAACAAGCTCAGTCCACCTTTTAGAGAACACTAACTTTAGCTCTCCTCAGGAATGTTAGACTGCAAGTTAGGGGGGGTAAGAGTGACACTGGTACACGTTTGTGTTTAATGCACTGAATGCTACTCTATAAAGTAGAAGAATTATTTATCCTTGTCATTTCCATCATGATTCTATAGAAAGAGGTAGGACACATATGGAAGTTATTTTATACCGATATTAAGTCCCCCTGAAAACGTAGCTAATTAAAGTTGTGTTGTGTTCCAGTTTTGTTATGTCTCTGCTACCACATGAGATAGTGTCAAACACCAAAAGCAACATGGACAAGTGAAAATAATTAGCTAATTTAGGGGTGTAGTTGAATGCTTTTTATTTATCCACTCATTTTTTTTGCTCCTTCTGGGTGCTTTCACAGTTGTGTATTTTTCTTAAAATGCCATTTACTGTTGAACATGAATTAGAAAGAAGGGAGGAGTTATTTTTTTAAGCACTGACACCATCTATGAATTTCTTTCTGAATTTTGTATATTTTAAATTCACAATTTCCTAAACTTAATTAATTTATATTTTTTTAAAACCAGTCTTCATAGCTACAAAATGCTCTTGGAAATAGAATGTGGAATTAAGAGTATAAAAACATATTTTCTCCATAAACTAAGTTCTCTTACCTGCTGTTGGCACTCAGGCCGGCTTTTGGTTAAAATACATAAGATACCAAATGTGATTCTAATTGGCACGTCTCTTTGAAAGAGCATTCTGAATGTGTGCAGTAGAGCTGTCCATTGCAAAACACAGGTGGGCAGGAAAACTGCCGTCTCAGAGACTGGATTTGCAAAGCCCTCACAATTCCCTTTTTTACACAAGGTAATAGCAGCGTAAGGCAGAGCCACGAACTTGCACTAAGGTCTCACTGGTTTGCTCGTGTCACCATCCACGTGCACAGATTCAACTTCTAGTGCCTGCTGGTATCCAGAAATAGCAGTATCGATATACAGGAAAATGACAATAGTTTCAGATGTTGACAATGTGGAGCTTCTTGACTCAAATATGCTTTTTCCTGTTCTCTCTCGTTAAAAGTCTTAACATTTCTACCCTCTCTCAAGGAAATGTGCTGATCCTATAGGAAACCCTCTCCAACAGTACCAAACTCTTGATAATAATTTTCCCCAGATGTTTCATTGTATACTCTCTGTATAAGAAGAGTAGCCTCATCATTTCTTAGCAGATGGAGCCTCTTGGGTGAAGGGGTTTGACCAAGATCATACAGAAAGTTAGCAGAGAGCAAAAGAAAAAACAACCAAAAGACAAAAAGAGTGCAAGAGTTCAAGAGAAACACAAATTTCCTCCATGTAGCTGATGTTAAAACTAGGAGACATCAGCATGGTAATGCTCAAGGCTTTAATGAATTTCTCATCCTCACTGTTGCAGAAGAAGGTGCAGGATGAATCCCAGAGGTAGGAATCATGCTTTGCTCATTCAGAGCAGGTTAGCTTCAAAGGCAAGAAGGAAAACCTGTGTGGTTCCACCCCTGCCTTCTCGTACCATGCTTTCTTCCTCAATTCATTTTTTCTCATAAGAGGTGGATAACAGGGTTGTTGATATATTGGCAACAAGAGAAATCCAGCTCAGGCAGATTATAGAATTATAGAACCTGACTTCTCAAGGTGTCAGAGGCTTACATATATATATATATTCTTTTGGTTATCACTGAAATTAAGTTGTCCAAAGTTGGGAGTGTTGTAGGGCCTGAGAGGGCTGGCAAATCTCAAAAAAAGATGGACAGATCTGATTCTTTTTTAACTACCACAGCTCTAGTGAAACAAATCGAATACAGCTTTAAAACTTCCCTGCTTGAACTTCTCCTCTTTCCCTTCCTTCTCCCTAGGGTTTCTCTTTTAGAGCTCTTGAACTGATTTGTTGAGACAGATCAAAGTATAAAGTATTTCTCAGCTGGTCTTATTTCTCTCACTGGATTGTAGTGGCAGGAGACAGGCAGCTCATTACAACTGGGAGAGTGCTCCTATGAAACCAACTTTATTACAGAAGGTAAGAAAAATAAGATTCTGCTGAAGCTATAGTTCTGTCTCACCATCACAGAAATAAATTATTTTAGAATGAATAAATAATGTCACACTCCTTCTCATTAGAGTATAAGGCTGAGTAGTAACATGATGTTAAACACATCTGAACTGTACTGGCATTGTGAAGGCTTTGAAGCACATCTTTGGTTTGTCCAATTTTAAGCATGTTTGCCCTATGCTTGTTCAATATTCTCCCCCTTCAACAGTGCTTCAGTGAATGGAGAGGATGGGAGGGGTTATGTATATCAACAGCCTGTCAGCCTTCTCCAGCTGCTGGCTGTATTTAGTAAGGCACCAGAAAATATTGGGGCTGGGTATGTTTTCAGGGTGAATGGACATGGTTAACTGAACCCAGCTGTGGCTCCTTAATTTTTCCAAGAGTGCATCATGTATAAATCATGAAGTGCAGGCCTGGTGCCAGCTTGAGAGCAGCTTGGAGTAGGCAGGTTAGGAGGCTGCTTCTTGCTGAAGACTGTAAATGTGAGCTGTCTTTTCACAAGCTCCTGTCAGTCAAGGGGCAGGACAAGGTTTCTGCCTTTTTCCCTCTGCTCTTTTTGCTCGTTGCTCCCAGCTCTCCCTCTTGCTTGTTCCGGCACTATCCCTTAGCAGATCCAAAACCAGAAAAAAGCCTCACGTTCTTTTGACCAGGTCAATGACATGGTTTGCTGACCGCTATGCAGACTTTGTGGGTAAGGCAAGGCAGAATGATGGCTCCATTCCACTGCAGAGTGGGTTTGTGAAATTATTCCTGATTTTAATCTCAGAAAGAAGTGGAAAGAGAAGAAAAAAGAGAAGAGAAACAACCCAACATGGTTCAGTAGCAGGTATAGAAACATTTCAGGTCTCCTGACTGCCATGAAATCATGGGAATTCTGAATTCATGAAATTCTGAAATACATTTGAGAGGCACAGGGCTTTACAGGTAAGCTGAGACACAACATGCAGAAATCAGAATGGAAGTGCCTTTAATTGGAAAGGGACTCTCCTCCTGGGGGCTTGTGCTTATGTTTCTGCTTAAATGCAGCATGATAGATGTTGTGGGCTCTTTTGCCTTCCTTTTCCCCTCCCATAAGACCAAAGAGAGCCAGAGAAGGAGATGTCCCTGTAGGGAAATGTAACTATATTACATGTCAGCTAGTGATAATTTTTAGAGTGGCAGGACTGGTCATTTTGGACAGGTATGGCTAGAGCACAGGAGACATCCTGGGCAGTGAGGCAAGAGGCACTAATGCTGTCAGAGGAGCTAGTCTGGCCTAGGTGGGCATGTGGCTCTATTTAAAACCAGTGCAGCTGTTCCATCTACCCAAATGTTAAACATTGCTCAGGCTCTGCTGCAAGTTCCCTTGCAGAGCAAAGCAAGATATGGGATAGAAGTGAGGTCAGATCCAGAGCTTGCTTGCTAAAGGAAAAGGTTGAGTGTGGACAAGAGACAGTAAAGTGCTAAGACAGATTTCCAAAGCTGCACTTTCTGCCCCTTGTGCGGCTGCTGGGGAATGGGACGAAAAGAGCTAGAGGATCCAAGTCCATGAGACAATAACTTTTTCTTTCTGTGCCCCAATGTTCTTCTCATCAGCAGAAACTGTGTGGTTTCCTAGATTTGTGGTATAGAAAAAGCAAACAGTTTCTTAACAGGATTGAAAATGCAACATGGCTTCCTGCTTTCCCCATAGTGTATGCAGAGATTTCAATAGCTGTACCATAAATGGGGAATTCTTTGGCCAGGTACTTGCAAGACATAACAAAATAAATCCGTGTTTTGTGAGCCCAGATGTAGTGCACTCCACTCTGGAAAGAAAGGACCAACAAAGATCTGACATGAATGCACGCTACTGAGGAAGGGCTGAAAAACCTCCCCACCCCTGTCTCAGCAGGCCTACCATGAAATTAAATTTCCTGAACAAGGCAAGGTTTGAAGAACATAAAGCACATGAAGTCTCCTGGGGAGGCGGTATTTGAAAATTGTGTCCTCAGTCTACTGTAGTTTAACAGCATAAGAGTGGGCTCGTTGGGATTTCCTGTATGGTAATGTCAGTCTTTGATAGCTCACTCATCTCACCTTTCCATGGTGCTCCCGCATGGACACACGCGTTCCGCGTCTCTGTGGAACCTGTGACCAAAGTCAGTGTCCTGGTGCCACATTTTAAGCATGTGGAATAGCTAAGCATCATGTTGTAAAAGCTTGTGTAAAAACAAACCTAAGCACAAAATCAGAGGAAGTATAGCCCAAAAGGGACCTTCCATGTCAAGACAGCTTGTCCAAAGCAGTGTGTCAGCCTGTTGATTCATTCATGCATGACTATAAAACTCCACAGAAATTTTGTACCCCCATCCCTGTGTGTGTGGTTTGGAGCCATGCCCATCCAGGGTTTTGAGACCTCCTGTTCTCCAAACATCTGGCAAGATTTTCTGAGGTGACTATAGCATAGAAAGATTTGGGCTGGTATTAAACACAGGTGGTGGGGCCCCTGTAGCTACAGGGATTGATCCAGATCTCTGTTTTCCTGTTTCACAGTTGGTGTTTCACTTACTTAGAGGACACCATTTTATGTAACTGAGCTGGCAAATTTGAGGCTTGAAAAGTTATGTCGGGAGCCTGTACCCATTTCATGTGGTTTTGTTTGTCCAAACCCACTTTTTTTGGTCTTTCCACAAGTCACAACCGCTTTCCATAGCTGAGAGTTGACCTGTATTGCAGCACCCTGTTGTTTCCTGAATGGTTTTTTCTCCACGAGCTCTTCTACAGGATGCTGAGGAAGGGAACAAAGATTTAGCTGGCAGCAAATATGTCAGTGTCCCTACACACTGTAACTCCAGTCTTAAAGGAATGCTCCAAAATAAGTAAAAGATGGACAAATTTCTTATTCTGTTGTCATGCTTTTGCTCATGAACTAAAACTTTGATCAGATATACCTCACAGACAAACTCGAATAAGCAAAGAAAAAGTCTGTATTCCACAAACATCCTTAAGAATTTTATTATTAATTCAAGGAGGCTTGGGCTTCATATTCTCTGATTAAGTCTTGGCTTCGTTAGGTAATGGCTGGGAATTACTTACAGTCATTGGTGGTCGTGCTGGGGCAGCTGAGTATAATTGATCTTCCTGATGGCTGACATTCTTTCCTCTGGAAGGAAGGAAAAGGGTGGGCAGAGAAGAGTGCTGGGAGTTAGTACTGGTGAGTACTAATCCTACGTGTTACTGTATTATGTAGTTCTGGTATCTGAGAAGTTGTGATTGTTTTGGATTGGTTTCCATGTTGGTAAACAGAATTAAGCTTTTCCTACTGTAATGAATAGGGGAACTGCAACAACCAATTTGCTAATGTTGTGAAATGTTTTGAAGGTGATAACGTGTGCTGGGGAGACCGGAATGTGAGCAGGGGTGGTAAAAAGTTCCTGCATATTTGCAAAGCTCTTCTATGCATCTCCCCCAAATTATGTCCCTACCTTTTTCTCCTAGTTCCTCAGTCCTTTGATGACAGCTCTTATGACATCTCAGTACAGAGGTTCTACTCCTATTGCTGTGTAGCCTGACTCTCAGATTAAGACCCCTCCTAAATCCTTGAGCTGTGCCATACTAAAGTTCTTGTCTCATGCACGCCCTAAGTGTTTGCTCCTGTTTGTTTTGCCTTGGTCCAGCTGCTGGGCAGAGAAACCCACTGCAGAGGGTCGATGATGCCTGCACAGAGGGTAAATACACTGCAGCTGTGAGGTACTTAGCAACACAGAAGTTATTACTACAATGTGAACATTGTTTCTTCAACAAGATCTCTTAAATGTAATGTTAGCTTAGGGAAGTATTGCTTCCCTTAAGAACAGTATGGCAAGGAAGCAATACCTTCTTTGGAGTGTGGGAAAGCTTGTTGTGCTTTCACTCTGTTGCTAGAGATGGCTTAGTGAATGCCCCAGTGGCTGTATGCCAGTTGTATAACCTGCACATGACAGTCTGATAGAACACTGGAAACATATCTGGGTCAAATAGGCCTTGTAGGTTTGTTCTCTGTCTTCAGTGTTGTCCACGACCAAGGAGTTTGCTTACACTGGAAAGCAGGATGTTCTTCATCAACACCCACTTCTGTCACTGATAAAGACCTCGCAGAGATTATGCTCTTTGGCATACCAAGTGCCATCCTGTCACCTATGCCCTGCTAGCTCAAGTACCTTTTCTGTTGGAGAATCTCAGTTTTTTCTGAGAGGCACAAACTTCTGTAGTGAAGCAGTGCAAAGGTAATGTCAGAGATGACAGCACACCCAGAAACAGCAGAAATGGTGTTCCTTGAGATAACTGCCTGCTGCTTGTGTACATTAGATTGCATGAATGGTTACAGGAGTGAGACTGCAGATCTATATTCACTTATTTCTTGTACATCTGCTGTTGTGGTATGGGCTGGCATGCTCTGCTGCCATGTATCTATGGATTGATTATGCAGGTCCTGAATGTTTCACTGTGTCTTACTCATCAAGTACCCATAAATAAGAGGTCTTTTGGCAGTGTTTTGGTTAATATTGTCTTGTTTTTGTAACACTGCAATTAGTAATTTCTTTACACAGCAGAAAATTCTACTATGTAGTGGGAGGTTGATGGTATACAGACAGCTTCCTGTCTGAGAATAATTTTTGGAGGCTCCTTCCTTGGTTTATTTCTGGTTTAGTCCAGAAAGATTTTTCTTTTTTAATCACATGAATTGAAATTCTGTGATTCTTTGCCACTATAGCCAATGCTGCTATTGATGACCACAATTTATAGGCAAACTTCTGGAAGAAAAATTTGGTTATATTTAGCCAAAGGCATAGTCTCTGGTTTGAAACGTCCCCTGAGCCTTAGATCCCGAGAAGGAACAGGATATGTTTTCCCAGTGTTAGGCTCTTCCTAAAATGTTTCCTTTTGGGCCCAGTCAGAGGCAGAACTAAGTGCTGAATTGAGTTTGCTCTGCTTCACTACAGCCTGTTTTCTCCTTTGGTCTCTGCAGGTACCACATTATTGTTTAATTTGCAGTAAGATCTTTGTTCTTGTGATAATGTGATATGAATCTTGATATGTTCCTGGTTTTGATAATGTATAATTTTAAGACTTTATTAATGTTATCTTCTGTGCCTGTAGGGCACATAGTGAAAAATAGATGAAACCTCATTTCTGACTATGTCCTTTCAAAAATGTTTATTTACAAGTCCATGAGTCTGAAAATTATTCTCCTGATAATACAGAATATTTACCTTAGATAAGATAACCATATGGATTGTTAATAACTTTACACATCCAGACCAATTAAGGTGGTAGCTGATAAAACAGGACTTATTTCAGACCTCATTATATTTTTGCCCTGGGTAGCAAGCAAAAGTAATTTAGTTTAAATCATATTGCTTTTTTTTTTTTTTTTTAACTTCACTCCTAGTCCTTATGTTCTACCCAAATCAATAAGAGGGAGAGTCACTAAACAAGGTCCTGTTAAAACAGTGACCTTGCACTTCAATGCTATTCAGATGGGTTTAATAAATCAAGCAGTTGTTTCTCTGAGGTGTTTTGACCCTGTGTTCACAACAGGCAGATGCAAAACATGCCATGAGCAATCTGAAGAGTCACCTTTATACAAATTTGTACTGGATGAAACTAATATGTAGGATCTTTGCCATTTTTCAGACTTGTTTTAAAGGCCTCACCTTGCCATAAAGCACTTCCTAAATATTGAACTTCTGCTGTGCGAGGACCACAAGTAAAAGATACATAGATGCAGCACTTAGAGATGGGGCTTAGTGGTGGACTTGGCAGTGTTAGGTTAATGGTTGAATTTGATGACCTTTAAAGGCCTTTTCCAACTGAAATAATTCTATGAAGTATATCCAGTCAGAAATTTCCCAACAGATTGTTCTCTCATTCAGAAATACCGATTAATCAGAGGTTGAACTAAGCCCTAGTTTGAGTTAGATCAATAAAATCCCCAAAATAAACACCCCAACCATCTTTCCAAAACCTGAACAGAGCCTTGTGAAAACAGGAGTAAGGAGCACACTTTGAATTTTACCTTCAGATACATGTGGCCTGAAATTCCAAATTGTGGTTTATGACTGCGGAAGTTGAATTCACAATGTTGTGCTTTTGTCATTTTTAACTGACTAGTTTGGTCTGGACATTTTATGATGAGATGGCTGGGGTTTTTTTGACTGTTACTAATTTTATTACTTTTTTGATTTTGTTACTTGTGTTGAGCTTTTTTAAATTTTTCTGATTTGAATCAGAAACATTTTGTGGAGGAGAGATAAAATGGAGATCCTGGAGTTCCTTGAGTAAAGTAGAGCTGTATTTCTGCCCAGGTGAGAGGAATAGCTATCTAGGACATCAAAGAGAGGATGCCACTAAAAGGAATGGCCTTCCACTGGCTCTTTTATAGCAATAAGTTTTCCTTGTCCAAGCAAAGCAGTGAAGGTGAAGCAGGGAAGGATAGAGCCTACATGGGTGCCAAGAAAAAGTGGAGAAGGGGGAGTATGTAGCTGTGCAGGACATAATTACATCCCAACCATCTTTCTTAAGCAAGAAATCTGTATCTGGGTGATGCAGTTTGGGCACAAACTCCTCTGTTGTGGTGATTTTTAGAACAGTAGACCCACCTTTGATGTTTTTCCTTCACAAGGCTACCCAGGGTCCTCCTGTTTGTACCTTTGCATGCCAGGTGAGAACTGGGGCTCCTGGTCATACATCTGTCCTATGAGAACTATTGTATTCTGTAAATCAGCTATGTTATGACCTTAGGTATTCTATATAGCAGTCATAAAGCAGAAAATTCCAGTCTATTTCTTATCCAACTGTCTGCCTTATAGAAAATGAGTGTGTCTGTAATTGGGCATGAAGTATTTTAAATTGGGCCATCAACCAGACTGCATCTGTTGTTCTCTTTATTATTATTCATTACACGTCACAGACACTGATGTTGTGTTTTCATTAATTTTTCTATTAACTTTTCCCCATCAATGTGATTAAAGATTCATTAATCTGAAGCAGAGTAAAACAACCTGCCACCACCTCCCAAACCTGAGATCAAATCAAAACCATCCTGCATATGACATTAGACAAAAACTGATTCAACCTTGTAAAAATGAGATCATATCTCTGAGAACAGATATGTTAGCAAAGGATTAGTTGTTCAAATGGTGAAGTCAAACAAGGTGTAATCAGGGCTAACTTTACAGCTCCTCCTTATTTCATTTCTCCCATCTGTGATTTCACAATCCTTTAGATGGGAATTTAACTTAGTACCAATTTTCTTGTGCCAATTATCTATGTATTTAATTTGGCCATGTAATTGGCAGATATTTCCAACTTTGCTAGTTTTTTATATGCTATGTATTTAATGGAGCTGAAGGATTTTTTATTCGCTCTTGTTATGATCTTTTAAGAAATATGTGAGCTCTCCTGCCTCCTGTCTCTTTCTGACTGTTATAAGCAATATTCCCTTTCAGTCGAAAAGTACTCTTTCTAGCAGCTTATAAAGAATAAGAAAATTATGGAAACAGAAGTTAGACTATCTTTAGATGTGGTGTGTTCATGTGGACTAGCAAATGTAAATTTTAGGAACCCACTGATGACTGTGGATTCATAGTATTATTATTCTGGTATATAGAAAAATGCAGGCAGGAGTGTTTCCTTGATATAAGCCCTTTTCCCCCCTCCATAAACTGCTAGTGAGTACCTTAAATATGTTTTGTGTTTTTCCAGAATGTGGACATGGTGATTAAATGGCTCGTTTCAACCTGTATGGAACACGGTGGGTGTGTGTGTGTATGGGTTGTCCTTCGTTTTGAGACCCATGAGAATGCAATGCTTGTTACTGTTCTCTTCTCCTGGGAACCATGTGAGAATTGAGGCCATAAACAAAATGCTTTTAACCTGAAATTGCAATGTGGTGGGGAGAAGAAAGCTTTTGTTTGGGCCATGGCTGCATAAGAAAGCCGAAAGGAAGAAGCTGCGCCAAGGTCATATTGAATTAGGGAATTAGTCCATCTAGGTGTTGTGTAGCACCTGTGTCCCAGCTTTGAGCTTTACTCCACCCAAATACTTTGCATGTGTGTAATGGTAACTGACATGCCTTCAGGAAAAAAAAAATCTAGCCAGATCTTGCCGCAGATGCTTCTCTTGGAGCTCCCTCTCTTTGCCAAGTCAGCTTCTGAAGCCAGGATTTTCAAAGGGTCCTGAATTCAAAGGAGTTGCTTAAAGTACTCTAATGATAACCTGCTGCTACCAGTAGTGGCCTGGCTAATAGGATCGTCCCATACCGATTTTCAGACATCTCAGTTCACAAACTGGTCAGCAAATAACCAGTGAAAGAGCCGTGGTGTGTACTTAATGCCTCTGAAAGGTGTGAATGGTGACTTCAGCCTCTGTATGAACTGCTCTTCCTGGACACAGGGACCTCCATCCATGTCCTGTGGTTGGTACCAGCTCATTTGAAACAACATTTTAATAGACCGACGTCATGGTTCTAGAAGAGAATAAATTTAATTTACTGTGAGGCAAAATTGACAAAACTTAGGTCTGCAGGCGCAGGCAGAGACCAGTGAGAAAAAAGCAGGCTTGATAGCAACATATTCTGCAAGTTATCTTTAGTTTCACCTGTCTTTCTGGTTGGGATTCATGTTCCTTTCAAAACTTCAGATAATGTTTTTGATAATGTTTTCATTGTCCATGTTTGGTGAGAAGTCTCTGCTGTTTTCTCCTTGGAGAGGCCATCAGCTTTCAGAGTTTGTAATTCATAAAGGCAATATTTAATTAAGGCATCAGGAGGAGGTAAGTGAGGAAACTTCTTATTTCTTGCACTTTTTTGTCCCCAGGTGTGCTTCTTGTCCCTGCTTAATTTTGAAAGAAGAAAAAAAATGTTGTTGTCCTCCAGACGTGGCTGTATAGGGCCATCTTCTGGTCAGGCAATAAATAAAACTGTTTACTGAGTGTTAATGCAGCCCAATCACTGGCTAGGCAGTAACTTGGCAGCAAACACTTTTATGCAGATAAATAAATGAGACGAATTTATGCTCCATGTTCCTCTCTTAAGATGGGATATGATGGTAGTCCACAGGTTTGAGGTGACATATTTTGCATAGGAAAATTCTTTAGGGGGATCTTAGATCTTATTCATATATACTTCAAGTGAGGTGCAGTGTTGCATTTTTATACATGCATTTTTCATTCCATTTTTTTGAGACAAGCATGAGATGCATGTAGTGGGAGTACTCAACTGAAATTTATTCAGTCTACTTGAGACAGTCAAGCACAGTAGACCTGGAAGAAAGATAGACCTGAGGGAATGGCCTGAAATTATGTCAGAGGAGGTTTAGGTTGGGTATTGGGAAAAGGTTCTTCACTCGGAGGGTGGTCAGGCACTGGAACAGGCTCTCCAGGGAAGTGGTCACAGCACCAAGCCTGAGACAGTTCAAGAAGTGTTTGAACAATGCTCTCGAGCACAGGGTGTGACTCTTGGGGATGGTGCTGTGCAGGGCCAGGACTTGCACTCAATGATTCTTCTGGGTCCCTTCCAACTCAGCACATTCTATAATTCTTTGATAGTTCTATCTGAATTTACACTGTAATGCTAAGGATGGAGGAGAATTGTCTGGAAGCTTCTTAATTTCATCATAATTGAGTACTGCAGAAAAGGCTATGTGGACTAGCTCTGGTCAAGTGGAAATGCCAGAGAAGCTGATTTTTTCATATATACGTATTTAAGGTTTTAGTTGATCTGATGCCTGTGGGTACATTTGGCACACAAGTAGAACACTTCAAAGTGATGTGCTATTAGACTGGAAAGAATAACAGTTTAAGACAGAATTGAAGATATGAGATGCAAACAAAATTGTTTACAAATCTAAGAAAATGTCTAGCACTTGGATGATGAAAAGTTAAATCACAAATTTTAGGAGGAAATCTTGCAGTCAAGAGAGGTATTGTTTCCCCTGGAGACAAGCCAGTAGGAGTTACCTGTATTGCTCTTCAGAGATGATGTCTTTTTATGCTCTCTTGTTCTTCATGAGGAAAATGCACTGTCTGAAAATGACATGTCCAACTGTGACCCTTTTAACTTGACTAATTGCCAGAGATTGTGCTCTCTATACCATTTGTTTCTCATGCTTATTCTATGTAAATGCTATGTGGTACAAGATGGCTGCATTGGAGTTTGATACAGTCATGCAGGGAAGGAGTCCATCTCCTGGAGCAAAAGACAAGGAGGGCAGAGCAGGCTGCTGCAAGGGGTAGGTTGGTGAGGGGTGTGGTGCATGGCGAAGTCTGGAAGTTCACACTGACTAGAAATGATGTTGCCTTCAAGTTAAAGCGGTTTGAATGCAGTATCCAACTTTTGGTGTGTATAACTTTGCTTGGATTTATTGCTTTTCTATGTGGAGCTACAAATGTAAACAAAAATGTTGGTACCTGTCTTATTGGAGTGTTTTAACAGATAGTAAAAGGTGACCTGGAAAATGCTGCATCTTTTATGTCCATAAACTCACCTCCACTCCTCCCTTATCCACCTCCCTTCTTACTCCTTTAGCAATCCAATACCGAAACAATTCTGTAACTTGTAAGTGCGTCATAAATTATCTATTTTACAGCTTATAAAGAGGAACACAGAAGGACTCATGAATTCAGAAAGATTATTTTTGTATTTTCATCAAATGAAAGCAAATTGATCAAACAGTTTATCCAACTCATTAAGTGAACTGACCCCTGAAGGTTAATGTAGAGTTTCTGAAAGTGCCCAAGCGATTAAGAGAGAGCAGTATCAGAATGACTATGGCATGTGCAACAATTTATTGCCTCTGTGCAGAGAGGGCTGTGGGGTGGGATTTGGTGGAATGACTTCTGGTTTTTTGCCTCACTTCCTCCATAGCAGAAAACCTTGTGCTCCAAAATATACCCCTGGTGGTAGTGCGCAGCTTCTCCCACCTATTCTCCAAAAGGCCGTAAGTCTGAAATGTGATGAGTTATACTCATCACAGGGAAATGCATCATTCATTGAACATGGAAGAAAAAAGCACACCACATGTGAAGTAATCACAGAATCACAGAATGATTTGGGTTGGAAAGGACCTTAGAGATCATATAGTTCTAACCTGCCTGCTGTGTGCAGGGACACCTCCCACTAGACCAGCTCAAAGCTCCATCCAGCCTGGCCTTGAACACTGCCAGGGTTGGACCATCCACAGCTTCTCTGGACAACCTGTTTCAATGCCTCATAGTAAAGAATTTCTTCCTGATATCTAACCTAAACCTCCTGTCAGTTTGAATCCATTCTCCCTTGTTCTGTCAACACATGCTAATGTAAGGAGTCTCTCTCCATCTTTCTTTTAGGCTCCCTTCAGGATTTTGGAAAGTTGCAATTAGGTCATCCCAAAATAACAGTAATAATAACTGTTAACTACATGTGGTAAACAGGTCAGTGGCAGCATACAATGGGTATTTCGCCTCCCAAATATAACAGTTCTAGAGTGGTGTAATTTTACTATATGCCTAAACTTAACTGGTTTATCTGAATAAAAGAAGCCACTGGATATTTCATGACATGCCCAACAAAACAACTTCCTATGCAGTAGACATTTTATTCAATATGAAGTTGTCTGACTTATCTGACATGAGACAACAATAATCATCTGCACCTTGTCTCTGACAATAATCCATTAACTTGGGATGTCTTTTGGTAGAGATGTCCACTACCTATTTACTCCTCTAGCCCTGGTATCCATAAAGATACTTGTGGATCTTCCATACTGCAGAAAAGAGGTAGAGAAAGTGTTACTTGTTCGATGCAGCACCTGCTTAAAAGGTTGCTGCCTCAATTCAGTTTGCAGAAAGCAGGGGGTGGTGTGGGAGCAGGAAGGATGGGATGTCTCCAGCTGTTTGAAGAATTTCTGCCATTAGGCATATACCTGAGGTCTGAAGATAAACTTTTTAAAGTGCACTTCGTGTTGATCTCTATTTCACTTAGGCTGATGTTCAATGCCGACAACAAGCTGTTCTGTAGTAGCTCTTGTTATTTTCCCAGACAGCAGCCTTAGGACTGTATAAATGGCAACCACAGGAAAAAAATATTGAGAACATCATTATTCTCTAAGTGAGTTTCTATTGTTGTTATGGAACTTGGAGACTCAGGAGCACTGAGACTCATAAAGGTGTCTTTGATTATTAGTTCTTATTATTTCATCTTTTTTTTTTTTTTTTGTATGTTGGAAATGAGCTGGGATCCTGAATGAAACATGCATTTAAGATGATGGTATTTCCTGGAGTTTATGGAACATATGCTACAGCATGATGAATTGTTATAATATGTTTATCTTGAGTATTCATAAGATAGAAATACTTATTTGCTGCTTACATAAAGAAAATTAGAGGCAGTTTAGGACTAAATCTAATGCCTGAAAAAAAAAAGAAAAATATCTTACAGGACACAAAGCAAGGAAAAATGTTGAAGAGAGGATTTTTTTTTTCCTTAAAACCACTGAAAAATCATAGTACTCTGTTTTGGTTTATTTTCCTCACAGATTTAGCAGTATATTAACATTCCTTTGTGCAAAATCCAAACATAAGAAGTACTTGGTAATGCACCTACCTGCTTATGTTTCCAAGTGTCACAGCTATAGTTTAAGCTAGCTTGTGATGATGCACATATGGCCAATATTACTGATGGCATCAGCACAACTGGCTCGAGAATTTAATTTTCTGCTTGCAAAGGATTTAGGTAAGGCTTATAATGCTGAGCAAGCCACCAAATCTGTTTCTGAAGACAGAAAGCTTTTTTTTTTTTTAAACTTGACTGCATGGAGATGGAGCAGTTAAGTTTAAGGAGTGGAGGAACTGCCCTGTATGACAAGGGACTTGCAATGTTCATGGGCACCTCACACCATCCATAACACCTCAAGATACCAGATGCCATCTGGGCGCTGACTAAACATTCAGTGGGTACACCATGAGTTATAACTGGGCTGCAACTTTCTATAGGTGCACTCCTGGTCACCAGGAAATATGAGGTAATTCACTGCTGCCCAGCTTGCAAAGGAAGAGTGTATAGTTGAGCTGTATTACCTTGCTTCTCCTGTGGGCTAATAGCACGCATGTAGCTTATCAGATCTTGTCAAGAAACAGGTTTTTCACTTCTTGAGAATTATCTAGGCTCTTTCTAATGCAAAACAGGAAAAATGTATCTTGAGATTTTCCTGTCCTCACAGGTCTTAGAGCACCTTGTTATCTGATCATGCTTTTACAGATTCATTGATGTCATACTTAGAGATGTAGTTAAATAATTATACAAACTCTTCCTGAGGCAAAATTAGAGACTTATCAGGTTTGACAGAACCTCTCAGGCTCTTTCTCCGCAAGGAGTTTTGGGCAGGCAAATCTTTCTCTCCATGTTATTTCCATATGAAATGCTGCTCTGTATGTGCTCCTGTCCCTCTCACAGGGTGTTGCACAGAAAATACCTAGATCCAGAGCATGCTATTGCAGTCCAGTCACGGGAAATGCCGGCTCATTTCTGTCATATGGACAAGTGACTGGACTGACAGTCTGAAGCCTCTATTACTGGGTTATAACCAACCCGATAATTCAGTAGTCTCAATCTCTTCTTGCATGTTAAACTTCTTCAGAAAAAGTGTTGGCTTTCCTGCATATTTATTTCCAGCCTTATCTTGCCAATTATTTAAGCTTTGTCATTAAACATCTTGTCTGTAACTCGACAAAGTCCTGAGGACAAATCTCTTCAGGGCTTGCTAATGCAATGGAAAGCAGTTCAGAGACTCTTGCCCTCGTACCAAAAGGGATGGTTTTGAAACCAAAACTGGCATAAGTATGCCCCTAAAGACAGTGAGTTGTCTGGGGCACAGAAATAGTCTGCTGTGTTTCTGAGATGTGCTGTCTGCAAAAGCAGCAGGCACACTTGAGAGGGTCTGGAGAGCTTCTGTGGTATGTCACAGACGTATCTGTAAAGGTATCAACACCCTATCAGAGAAACAAATTGCCAGACAAAAACTGAACCTGAAGAAACATGATTGCTGCAATTTGGGGTTGTACTGGAAGTCATTTCCCCATAAATTTGGGGTAAAGTTGTAAAACTTAGTTACTATCTGTCACCATAGACTGCTGAACTGGCTGTTTTCCTTTAGCATGACTTCATAAAGGGTACTGATAGAGCAAGACCTTCTCCAACTGTCTGTTTACTTGGCCTATATTTCTCAGGCTCCTGTAGTCCTTGCAATATTTCCTCGCAAACAAGCTCTAGATGGCCAACAGTCAGTTATTGCAGGAGGGACCCAGAACCAAGGCAGCAAAACCTTAGGTCCATGCTACCAGTGTAATGGATGTAGCAGTGAGTCCCCTGTTGCAGAGAGGGATGGAGCAGAATGAAAGCTATTGTTCATCATGATGACATAGGAAAAGTGGATAACTGATTACAAATATCATTGCAAAGCAGGGTGATTGCTGTTTCTGTAGATGTATAGAAGGCGTCCTGAGGTGCTGTCAGTGACTAGTCCTCATGCTTTTAGGTACTCCATGTTTAAATGTACATACAGGAGAGAGGACTTGTTTTTTTTATTATTTCCCTTGATCAAAAGCATAATTGTGTAGTCTATTGCAAAGGAAATAGGTGGATAAGATATTGTAAAGGCTGTGCAGGAGTTTCTTTTTATGATGAGGTGCAGATATATCTGCAGGAGTTCATTAGATAAAGTAGTAAGATGATGCTTCTTGAAGAAATTCCTCTTGCTGGGAAAGGCCAGTTGGTAGGGGAATGATACAGTGGATACACTTGGTTGTATGTTTTTGGGAGGAGAAAGTACACTACTGGAATTTGTCAGGAAAGGGAAACTAGAACTACAGTATTAAAGAAATGAGTGAGCCAAACTCTGACATCTGCTACAGGCTTGTTCCTAGAGAAAGTGCTAAGAAAATAACTGTTAAGCAAAAGCAAAGTTTGCAAAGCAAACTTTCTTGACAGATAAGTACAAACCTGAATATAGCAAATGTTGCTATAGAACAACATATGTTCCTGAATATATGAAAGGTTGCTGTAGAACCCCAGACAATCGTCCCGCTTGGCGCAGGGTAACAATGTGGCAATATCCATTTGAATGGCTGCCCTCTTGACTTGGTGTTCTTGAAGCTGTAGTAGAAGAATTAGATCATGCCATCAATGAAGAGGCAAGGAGAGATACTGCAAGGTGGTGTCAGCTGGCTTCAGGCTCAGACTGGAGAAGCATTGTGGCATCTTTTCCATCTGGAAGACCCTGGGAGGATGTGATGTGCTAGACCAGACACAATACAGTGAAGTCAGGTCCCTTCCTTGCAGGGGATTTAGTGTGACTGGCAATGCTTGGTGAGCCTGGTTCGTATCTGTAGTTCACCACAAAAAGCCACTCAGTGGCAGAAGGCTTTGTGTTGTCTTTTGCTGCCATCTTTGAGTTTTCAGCTTCTGCTTGACCTCGAGCACTTTAAGTGCTCTGCTGCAATCTTGGTGAGTGGAAATCAGACTTTGCTGGGGGAGCAAATAATTTTTTTGGAGTAACTCTGCATGAAAAGCCTTTATACAAACAATAAACTGAACCATTGCTAAATTGAAAGCTGCAACTTCCCATTTGAAGAGAAACTGGGTAAGAATTGGGTTCTGTGAAATCCTTTTCCTTGTCTTAAATTATTTGATCTTATTTTTCCTTCAAGCTACAAAGAAGCATGTGGGCAGGGTAGATGACTCATGTCTGTGCTCTTTGTTTTCTTGTTAGAAGATGTAAGATCAGAGATCTGATCAGTAATTCTTCCTTGGCCTCTTATCATCACTTGTTTTGCATTGACTATGATTACAATGTTAGGATTTCCCACTATACTCCAAAAAAAATTGAGCAGTTTGCTGGAAGCTTGGGAAAGCTGACTTCTTTCTCCAATACTGACCCCAAGTCCAAGCTCTTCTTGTAATGCTGTACTATGAAGAAAGCCTGGAGTTGTCTGGTTGCTTCATCATTCTGCTGTGCAGTGACAGACAGTTAACCATTTCCTGATTAAAGGGACAACATCCTTCACACACTCTGTTTGCTTTCAAAGACTGAATGTCATCCATCTTCACCCTGAAAAATCAAGATAGTAACTGCAGCTCAGCAAGCTACTAACACGGGGGAATGGGCTGACTCTTTCTTGGCTGTAATAGTCTGCAAAGTAGTACATGTCACTTCCAATTTTACACCAGATGAAAAATCTTTGGTGTTTTGTGTCTTGCAGTTATTCCCAGTGTGGGAATCCTTCTTCCCACGTGTTTTTGTCTTGATTGGTAGTGGGAGAGGTTGGGTTGCTTTGGTGCTGGTGAGCAAATGAGGATAAGAATGCAATCATTACTAAACCAGACTCAACACCTTCCCTTCCAGGCCTTTTGATGTGCTTCTTTCCTCCCCATGTTAGGATTCCTACACTTGACCACATTAATTGTTTTGTTGGGAGTTTTTTGTTGTTGTTTTTTTTTTAACCTGGTGACTGATTTATTGACACTACAATCAAATAATCTCCAGGAGAATCACTGTAGTGTACTTCAGCAGAAAAAGAATTTAATATGTCAGTTTTTATTAAGCAAGACTGATTATGTAGTTAAATACTTGAGTAAAGAATTCCATGTAACACTGAGTGCAGTGTGTTTTCCTAGAAACCGTACTGGTGCCCTAAAGAATGGATTTAAAAGTTTAAAGTGAATGGAAAAAATGGGAACAGCCTCTTTCTGCCAAGGAGGAAGAGGAGAAAAATCCAACTTCAGTGGTAGAGACAGCGTCCTGTAAGCAAGTGTCCTTGGTTGCCTATAAAATAAAACTTGTGCAGTACATGAGCTTGTGCTAGCTCTGTGCACAGGCTAGAATTGGAATTTCTACCAAGAGCAGCACCTAAAGAGGCATATAAAACCTGTGGGAGTGAGCAGTGACAGCATTCTTTGAAACAGAATAAAAGGTTTGGTGGGACAACATCCAACAAAACTGACAAAGTCCTGTAGTTTAGCTAAGTCAGTGTGTTGGTTTTGCAGGGCCTGGCTTTTGGTAGCAGGGGGAGGCACAGAGGTGGCTTCTGTGAGAAGCTGCTGGAAGCTTCTACCATGTCCAGCAGAGCCAATCCCTGATGGCTCTGATGATGGACGTGCTGCTGGCCAAGGCTGGGCTGATTAGAGATGGTGGTAACGCCTCTGAGATAACAGATTTAAGAAGAAACCAAAACAAAGTTGGGTGGACAGTTGTAATTGTTCCAGCTAGAGAAGAGTAGGAGTGAGAATACGTGAGGGGAACAACAATGGAGGCACCAAGGTCAGTGCAGAAGGAGGGGGAGGAGGTGCTCCAGGCGCCGGAGCCGAGATGTCCCTGCAGCCTGTGGTGAGGCCCATGGTGAGGCAGGTTGTCCCCCTGCAGCCCATGGAGGTCCACGGGGGTTGCCGAGATCCACTCGCAGCCTGTGGGGGGGGAGGTGCCCACCCTGGAGTGTGTGGATACCAGGACACTGTGACCCAGAGAAAGTCCCAGTGGAGAGAGAGGCCTTGCTTCCAGGCTGGNTGGACAGTTGTAATTGTTCCAGCTAGAGAAGAGTAGGAGTGAGAATACGTGAGGGGAACAACAATGGAGGCACCAAGGTCAGTGCAGAAGGAGGGGGAGGAGGTGCTCCAGGCGCCGGAGCCGAGATGTCCCTGCAGCCTGTGGTGAGGCCCATGGTGAGGCAGGTTGTCCCCCTGCAGCCCATGGGAGTCCACGGGGGATGCAGAGATCCACTCGCAGCCTGTGGGGGGGGAGGTGCCCACCCTGGAGTGTGTGGATACCAGGACACTGTGACCCAGAGAAAGTCCCAGTGGAGAGAGAGGCCTTGCTTCCAGGCTGGAGCAGCCGTCCTTGGAGGACTGCAGCCCGTGGCAGAGTGACCCACGCCGCAGCAGTTTTGAGAGGACTGTCTGCCCGTGGGATGGACTCACATTGCAGCAGTTGTGGGAGTGCTGCTGCTCGTGAGAGTGGACCCACGCTGGAGGNGACCCACGCTGGAGGAGTTTGCAGAGAACTGCCTCCTGTGGGAGGGACCCCATGGTGCAGCGGGGAAATGACTCCTCTCCCTGAGCAGCAGAAAGAAAATCTTGGCTGATGAACTGACCAAAACCCCCCTCCCCGTCTCTCTGCGCCATCAGTTGGAAGGGAGAGAGGGATTGGAGGGAGACAAGGGTGTTTTTAAAAGCTTATTTTAACTTCTCATTCTCCTACTCTGATCTTGTTAGTAATAAATTCACTTTACATCATTAAGTTGAGCCTGGTTTTGCCCTTGAAGGGTTTTCTCCTGGTCCTTAACTCATGAACCCTTGGTTAAAATTTTCTCTCCTCTCTCCAGCTGCAAAGCAGAGGAGGGCGAGTGGCTTTTTAATGCGTGCCTGGTGTTTGGCCAGTCTCAAACCACGACAGTCAGCCTCCTGTTCTGAATCAACCTTTGGAAAGGTCTCTGTCTCCACTGATGATAGTGGGAATCTAGGGAGACTAGACAGTCAGAAGAGTGATTTTTTTTTTCTTTTTAATTATTATTATAATTATTATTATTTTCCCCCTTCCCCACATTGTGAAGCTGCAAGAAGTTGAAGCTGGGATTATCCCATCACAGCAAATACTTTAAAGGAAGCACACTAAAAAGAAAGGCATTTTTAATGTCTGGACACAGCAATGGAATCAAACTAATGACTAATGTTTCTTCTCTGGTGGGCCAGGCCCCATGCTTGCTGGATTTCTGCACCTCCACAGATGCATACTTCAAATGTGGCTTCCTGCATTGTTCACATGCATAGAAGCTTCTTTGCTATGCCTCCTTATGCTTGGGATAAACACCATCACAAGGCAGATCTACAGCCACCTAAGGGTCAGGACTTTGGATGGTGAGGCCCAGAAGACCCAACCAGTCTGACACTTTAAACCACTGGATCATACTCTGTGTCAAATCAAAGATAGTTTCTAATTTTCATAGCAATGGTGTTGTTTTATATTTACATGTAAAACACTGAAGAATAGCATAAGACACCCAAATTTTGTACCATCATTTTTGAGTTCATAGATTGTCAAGATGCAGGACATCTTTAATCACTTTTTTTTCCAGCTAAAGTAAAATGTTCTCTTTGAAGTTAGCTGGAAACTATTAGGGTTCAGCACTTCCCTTTTTTACTAAAAATAAGAGTGATGATCATCTTTGAGATCTCCTTGACTAAGAAACCCAGCTCCTATTTCCAGGATGGATGTGGTAGTATGCGATATTTCTGTGTACAGTAATCAATGCTGAACTGGGGTTCTTTGCAGCATCACTTCTGGGAATCCCATGGCTGCTACAACAACAACCCTAGCTGTTGAACCAGTCTCTTAGGTAATCAGACTCTCCCTTATATCATGTGCAGTCTTTCTTTTTAATTAGAAAAAAATGCTGTTTCTTACAAGCAAAAGGCTTCTGTCATTAGCAGTGTGTGTCTGTCTGGGCATTTGGTCCCAGATTAATTTAGAAGCTGAAGCAAGAGCAGTCTCATGAGCGAATTGAGGTTTCTCCCCTGTCATCATGAAAGATCAGTGCTGCTCTAAAACACTTTCAGGAAGGTCCCGCTTTGAAATGGCCTTTAATACCACTGATTTCTAATGGGATGCTGAAATATGACAGCAGGAATGTGTGCAATGACTTCCAAAAGTCTAATGACAGTCTAACATTTATCTTTTGTGTTGCTAATCTCTTTGCTGCCAGCAGAATAATTTTCAGTATGTTGAAATAAAAGCCCATTCACCCTTTCAGTTCCCAATGCTGTATGATTGGAACATGGGTTCTGCTTGCTATTTTCTTTCTCTGGGTACCTTAAGCTGAACCTTATTATGTTTCTTTTTGCTTTTCGTGCTGTTTTTCTACCATCTTTGTTCCTCTGCTATCTCTTTCACATGGCAAATCAGTATGGATCCACCTCAATTTGCCATCTTCCAGTTTCCAGCTTGTTTTGATGTCTCCTTTACACCTGACTCTATTTCTTTATGGCTCCACCTTTCTATGGCAAAATCTACCCCATCCCACAGCTCTTGTCCTGTGCTCACCACCAGCAGACACCGTCTTAGTAGAATTTTGCCCAGGACTCACTGCAGCTCCAAATATCGCATCAGTGTACCTGAGAAAAGTGGCTTTCTGCTCTCTGCTCATCTGACAATGTTTGTGTCTTCCTGCCTCTCAAGGAATTCAGATGGAAAGAGGTTAAATGGCAGCTACAGTAGGATTATACCCTTTTCTTCATAAAACTGGTTTACAAACCCATGTTATGCCATGATTAATTTGACAGTATTACTTGGCTGAGGAAACTAAAAACAATGTGCTTTGCACGCAGCTCATATTCTTCAGAATGTTCTTCATTTAGGTTTTTCCTGCAATATTGTCTTCGGATGTTTGGTTTTATTTGTGTCACTTGGCAGAGATTAACGACACTGCAGCTCTGAATAATTTCATTTCCTACTACTGTGTATTGATGCTAATGAATTATGTTATTTCTGCACCATTATGTGCTATCATCCTTCAGTACAATTGAGACACAATGTATCTGTACTTGAAAGATGTCCTGCCACTTCTTGTGACTTGAACTGTATTTTATTTCCAATGGTTTAGATCTTAAACTTTCCTTGATTTATGTTGCTCATCTGATGGTACATTGTGAAGTCCCTGAATTACTGCCTAGAAATTATTTCTTTCAGAAAAAATACAGATTACAAAACATTTAAGACCATGTCCAGACTTGCCCCATGTATTTCCATCAACCCAGTGGTGAAGAAATGCATTCATTCCCAGAAATGGTTTTTGGAATTATTCACTACATATATTTGGAGTCACGTACTAGAGATAGTGTGCAAGGTTATATGTTTTAGGCACCACAAAGTCAATTGGATTAACCAATATGAAGATCCTTAAGGATCATCTAGGTATTTAAAAACCTGAGAATTAAACAAGTTCTTTCACCTTAAGTTGTCATTGTCGATACCCTTGTGCTTTTGCTTGCTGTTTATTGCAGAATATGCTAACAGATTTTTGCTTGTTCAGTAAACTGGAACTTAAAAGTCAGTTACCTGGCATCTTTTCTCATGTATGACCCTTCTTATACTGTGAACTACATTCTGTTTGTGGTCTGTATTTATAACAAAAGCTTTTATTCTGCATTTACCTTGGTATGAAGAAATTGAATTAATCAATTGGCATATAAAATCTCTTAACATCTGCAGTCATACTGGTCTGTAACAAAAAGAGTGCTATTTTTACTGGGGAAGTGTGGAGAACAGTAAATAAATTATACTGCTGCTGTAATAACTGTCTTGATTTGTTTTGTTGTTGTTTAGTGTCCTTCAGAATATATCATTTGAGCAGTATTGCTAGTAAGAAATCAATTTGCTCAGACAATTACCAAAATAGGGCAGTCCTGTAAGATAGGTTGTGTAGGTAGTCATAAATAGAATGAAACACTGTCTCTAAAGGCAATAAAACTCTGCCATGAAAAGCCTGGCTAATTATGTTTCCCTGCAATTTCAGTTGACAAAACCCCCTCAATAGGTATTAAACTTCAGAATGAGTAAAGTAATTTGGGCAAGAGAGATGAAATCAACAGAACTTACTAGGTTAGGAGGTCATATAGGGATAGTATTAATTTTAGGTAAGGCCTGCTGTCACATGGAGTATCAGCCTAGGTAGGTTTGCTTAGGTGAAATGTAAATGTTCTTGTTCAGCTTGACAAAATTTTTATTAAAAAAAGGTGAACCACATAAATCACTAGCTCAACTGTCAATCTTCCGTAAATGCATCCCTACCTGTGATCCTAGACAGCATACTAGCAATAAAGTTTGATTTTTAGGACAGGTGGTCTTTAAATTCTAGGTGTTTGCAGCATGTTTGAAGTGGTAGGTTTCTTTCTACAACCAAATAAATATTAAGTCCTGGGGCAGGGATCTGGGAGATAAGTCGTGAACTGTGTTTCTTAGCTGCCTGTTCCCTCCCAGCTGGGTCTGCAAAGCGCTTTTCGTCAGAACTTGGCATTTGCAGCATCAAATTTCCCTGCAAATTTTCAGCTTATCAAGGTGCATGTGCAAATTTCCGATGCTTTCAAACCCCTCTGAACTTGCAGGCATAGTGTACTTGCCTGTTGTTTTCTACCAGACTCCTTATCTCCGAGGAAGTATCAGGCAGCCTCACCTAAACCCCTGTAGTCCTTCATAACACTGCCAGTTATTTTATTAAAGTCAATGTACTCCTGAGCACAGTGCTGGAAATTAAAGTTATGAATTCAATAAAAACTTCCAGAATTAACCTCTCTTCAACCTGTAATTAACATGTTATAGCCAGATTTATGAGTTTATCCCTTGCCTTCCCTTTATGAATTTTGGACATTTAGGACGAACTAGGTGCTACCTAGCATCTTTCTAGATGTGTAAGCCTGTGAACTCTGCAGTATAAGGAAACCTCCATGAGCTAGACCACTAATGTAACCTTCAATTGAATAAGGTGGTTGGTTGGAGGTTTTTTGTGGTGGGTTTTTTTTTTTATATTTTGCTTGTTTTTTTGTTTTATTTAAATGTCTGGGTGATGCCCATGCTTCTAGTTTCAAGACATTAGCATTCAAAATTATTTAACAAGTTGTCTGTGTGAGCATATTCCAACCTGTTAGGTGTTTCTGCTACTGCATTTGCAACGAGATTTTAATGGTGAGCAAGAGGTTGAGTACTGATTGAATTTCCTGGTTACAGCAATCCAGCCAATGTATTATGGCTGTTTTAATATGATTTCCCATTTCCCTGGACAGGGCAAATAAGAATACTTTGTCCATGGACATTTCTAAAGATGAAATCCACCAGAGAGCAGTAGATACCAAATACATGGAGAGGGAAGTTCTAGCCAGTACTTTTTTCACCAGTAAGTAGTCACAAACATTAGACTTTGTAGAATTTCCTAGAAGCATTGAAAGTTTTGATATGTAGGGATATATAGGTATTTCACAAAAGAGCTGGATATTAAAACCTTTAAGGCACAAGTTGTAACTTCACAGATGACCACATCAAATGAAGAGGATTTAGAGCTAAAAGCAGGATTTAATGCTAAGACTTGGAGCAGAACAAAGAACAGATAGTCTTAAAGAACTAATCAGAAGAGAAAAAGGGATTCAGAGGGAAAACGGAGCAGTTAGAAGAATAAGGACTGTTACCACCTTCATGTTCATAACTGGTATTACACGTAAGATATGTCCTAGTGCAAAACCACACAGGTATATAGCGTATAATTTACTCCAATCCCTTCCAGAATCCCTTTTGTGATTTAAGTTTGCTGCTTCATTTCAGCGCTGGCCAGCATTCTTCTAGGTCCATGGATACTGTTTTATACATTCATGTCCTTCACATACACTCACCATGGTCTCCTCGAGTTCCTTTTTAAAAAGTTTTTTTCCAGTTATCTATTTTTTTATATATAAACATTCATCCACCCATCCATCTCACCCCCTCTAAATGCCTCTTTTCTCTCTCCTCCTATTTTTCCACTTCTTTCCATGCGGCTGCATGTGACAGAGCCATCTTTCACAGTTTCCGTCTTTCCCTGCTGCTTTTTTTACCTTGCCATTGCAATTTTTTGCCCTGCAGTTGTGTCTATCCCTCCTGTAGCAACTGGACAGTCAGAGGGATGCAGACTAGATGTAGTATTTCTTTCATCCCTTTCCAGGAACAGTCTAATTTCCTACCTGATCCACAGCATGACCCCATAAACAGTGTTACCAGCAGAGCTGAGGGGTCAGGGAATTGTGATGTAAAGGCTTGGACTTTGCAATTTTCAATGATATGTTATGCCTGGAATTTTTTCTCTCCATGACCCCTACCTTCCAGAGTCAGCCATCATGACTCACGTGGAAAACATCATTGCAGGTTCTTCTGTTGTTTTCTGTAGCAATAGAGTAGAGACCCTTTTAAATAAAGGCTAGAAATGTCTAACCTTGATGATCCAGCCAGCCAGATCAGTACAGCATTATCCCAGGCAAGTCTTTTAAAATCAGACTTTGATAATGTGTCTCTATCCAGACATTCCATTATAATTATATTTTTTAACCGCCTCTCTATTCTATATCCACTTCTCTTTCCAGCCAGAAGCTATTTCTCATAGGCACCCTAGAAGTTCTCTTAATAGCATTTACCTTGTGTATATAATTAATCCATTCTTCTTGCTTTCTCATTCCTCGTATTTGTAGTTATAGAATGAAGTCTACTTCTTTGTCCAGCTGAAACTGAACCCCAACAGATAATGCTCAAAAAAGAGCATAAGTACAGTCTTGTCAACAAAACTTTTCCTTGACAGACATGTGCATACAAGAGTGCATTCAAAGGAATCACACTGAACCTTCAGACACTAGCAATAGAGTACTTCCTATTTAAATTCAAACTTTACCTTCATTGCTATTGTACTTACTCCAGTAAAATAAAAAAGATCAAGCACATAATGCTGAACTACTGAAAAGCGATAGGAATGAGGATGAACATCTGATGTCTCTGGAAGAAGGAAATTCAGCATAGTCCATGTATATTTGGATAGACTCCCTCAGAAACCAAAGCAGAGTCTGCCTAAGAGAAGAACAAAACAAGAGCATAACTAAGTGCAGTTATTAAAGTGCTGCAGTATTCCACTGATTTATGTAATCCTGACACTAAGTAATTCACTGCAGATTTCCTTAATCTTGCATTTAGTATTAAACTATGTAATAACCATTTCCAGTAAAAATTTGAAGTTCATTAAATCTGATCTACTGTACGGTTTTCTTGATGCTTTAAGAGACTTTTTTTAAAAAAAAAACAAAGTCATGAGCTCACAGCTGTGAATATAACACCTATTTTAGCAGGATGGTCTTTCAGCAGTAAGTCTTTTTTAGAGATTGCTATAATGTTTTGCAATCATCATAGATTACAGAAGTACAGAAAAGCCAAGAGGATAATATGTTTGTGCTTACACCTCCTCCCTCTTCCAACTCCTCCATTTCATAGCAGGGTACACGGGAACACGATGTAAGTTTTAAAGAATTGTGTTGCTGTGTGAAGCCAGTAGAAAACCAGTAGAGAGGGCAGCTAGCAGGATAAGTAGATATGATCAAATGGTTGGAGCAGTGTGTCTTGTCAGATGACGACAAATGGAAGGTGGTGTGATTAAAAAGTAGAGGCTGAACCTGGTCCTCTTGCCTTCTCTGTATGCCTTCCTACTCTCCAAGGCCATGGCTAATCAGCTTGCATCCAAAGCAAACCTACTACTTTCCAACTTCTTCACAGAGTGAACATCCAAATAATGTGGACTTTTGTAGAATGATCTTTACTTCATAGAGAATGATGCTAGAAAGTGTCTTAAGATCCCTTTTCTTCTAACATCTCCTTTGAGACTAGAGAAGGATAATGCATAGTATTTTAAACAGGTGACCTCGATCTTGGGTAAAGCATGGCATCCTTTTTCCATGTATACAGGATGCCTTTCACTATGTATACAGGATTTTCTTATTTTTCCTCTTTTTTTAACTCCTTGTATGTTCCTTCAACATTTTCCTGTGGGCATAATTTGATTTCAGTGTATGCATACATATTTATGGTATTAAAAATTTCCAGTGCACTTCCTAGGTTTCAAATGATTTTGAGATGGTGTCTGTTTTCCAAGAGCAGCAAGAAGTCTGAGTACCTCGGATACTGGGAGCTTTGGGAAGTTGGGTTTTTTTGGTACTTTTTCTTTTTTTAACAGTGGTAGTGCCAGTCATTTCATGTGGCTTTGATAGACACTAAGGGTGAATGTAAAGATACTGTCAAAGCACTGCAATCACAGATTTAATGGCCATCTGTGAAAACCTATATGCTTAAAAAGTCTGCCACTTGATAAAAAGACTTCTCTAGACCAGATGACAAATCTTTTTCATGACCTCCATCTTCAAGGACCCATTGCAGTGTCTGGAGACTTGTCATGCACCTCTGGCATCCCCAGATGTGTCAAGCCTGTGTTGGCCAGGTGACAAGTCCTCAGCAAGCTCTGGGCCTGTAGCACCTCGTCCAGGCTCACAGGGCCGTGTCTCTCTCTTTCCCCCGGACTCTGCCAGGCACCTCACCACCACCATCCAATAAGGGATCCAAATTGTTCTGTACTGATCTCTTCCTGTAACAATTTCTCTGTGCTGGTACATTCTGTGTCAGCTGCAACCTGTGTAACACCATGAGAGACAGAAGAAAGCAGGATGCATGTCCAGGTGGCAGGAAGTCTGCTGCTGTCTCTTCCTTGTTCTTTTTTTCTTGCTTCTCCTTGTTTATCTATCTTCCCTCCTCTCCACACCCTTGCAGCACTGCTGAATGACAGTGATACAGCTGGTCAGATAAAAGGAGGATTACCTGCACCACTTCCTCAATTTTCTTTGGGGGATGGCTTTTAAGTGATATGCCTCACTAGTTTCTTCACCTTCCTCATGTTAATAAATCATTGCTGTGGTAGTGGCTGCATGTTATTTGAAATTAATCTCTTTGGTAGCACTGAATATTATTTTTAATCTTAAACAAGATTGCTCAAAACATTTAAAATATTTCCTGTGGCAAGTAGCAGAGTAAGTCAACATAATTATAGGTTCTTGCATACTTAATATTAAAGAAACTTAGTTTTTGTAAATTGGATTTTCCAAATATATGTATAGTCCCATAGTTAACGATAAACCCAAAGGATTTAAAATACAAATAAAAGGAAGTCTTAGACTAATGAACTTGGAATCAAATAGGGCCAGAAGATCATTTGAACTGGTGACACATGTTTAGCAGCATGTTCTGAGCCATTTAGCTATCTGCTGACCCCTGGCAGCTGAGAAAAAGACTGGGCTGAATAGCCCCTTAATGAGTGTGGCTACATTGTTTGATATGATGCTATGATGAGGCTGTGATTTGGGCTTGCCAGCTGAAACAGCTCCACAAAACTGATGCTGTTTATCTGGTCTAAGGGATCAACTTGGCAGGTGAACTGAATGTCATTAATATTTCTTGTCATCACCATTAGGGATCATCATTGATAGTGAGTTGTGGAGTTAATTAAATGCTCGGTCTGATAAGTTTTCCTGACAGTTTTGCAAGGTTAATTCAGGCCTGTAGCTGCAATGAATGAAGCAGCACTTGAAATGAGCCTTCTCTCTCTGAAGTTTCTCGTCTATTGGGTTGACTTGTTATCACTGCCAGCAGGTGTTTGTTGTCTCTGATGTAACACGGCTTTGACAGCTGGATCATTGACCACAGAATGCCTCCCAAAACCAACTGTGGTTTCCCCAGCAAAGGCACCTAGAAGTGGTCGTTTTCTTTCATAGAGAATATAAGTGTAAAGAGCTGCAATAGCATTTGCTTCTTCAATAGACTGAATCCTGGTTTCTTAAAAAGACATGGTGAATATGCTGCCGATGTCAAGTATTACATTTTTATTATCTAAATCTAGTTGTGATGTTGCAGCAGATGACCATAGCTAGAGTTCTGCTTGACTCCATCTGTGAGATGAAATACATTATTTGAATCTTAGAATTTTCCTTCCTTCCTCAGGAGTTTAAAATGTGAGATTTGTCTTAGGTTGACCTAATCATAATCAAATATCTTGAATACCCCCAATGATATTGTATCAGGAATATGTACACAGGCCGTTGGGCAATGCAGGGTTAGCCATTGGTTGCTTCATGTTTATAAAGCAATAACAAAGTGTTGTTTCCTGACAGTGAAAGAGGGCTTGGTTTCCCTTGGTTTTTACTGCAACCATGTATTTCTGTTAGCCTCACTGTTGGGAGTGCAGGTAGGAAAGCACAGAGATCCCACCATGAAGGAGAACATGCACCACACTAGGCAGTGACAACATCCCTTCTCCTTCCCAGATGTGAGCATATGAGGTTAACTCAGATTCAGGCCTGTCACAAATTGGGGTAATGGGTAGTTTTAATAAGTGCTGTGTACAGCTCTGTGAGCAGTGGTGTTCAAAGCCAGGAAATATCACCTAACTTGTTTTCATATATGTATCTACAGGAACATATCACCAGAGGCAGACAGCGTGCTACAGCCCTTGTCCACGTGGCAGAACTAGGTTAAATTGATTATTTGGGCACAGCAGCATTATGCTGTCTTTCATTGGCATCTTTCTGAGGTGTACACAGTGGTGGATGTAGTTGAATTTTGCTCTGTGCAGCAATATATACATTCAAAGTGTTGGTGGGCAAATGCTTACCTGGTATAAATGGATGTGGCTTCATTACCTTCAGTGAGACCATGCTGATTTAGAGCCACAGAGGAACTGGCTCTGTGAAGCAGTCAAATTTATAAATGACTGCATAATCTACTAGGAAGTCAAGTCAGGCCAACCTCTGTGCTATGACATTTCCTCTGAAATTCACTTTAATAAGGTAATATTTTCTTCCAGTTCCATAAATGCAAATCAGCTGAACTGCACTTCACATACTTCCTCGTTTAATTAGAAACTCTTAGTCCAACTATACTGCAAATGCAAGTGAAAGTGAATGATTCTAACAATTACTCATTTTAATTATCTTGATTAACTTTTTCTTCTTTGCAATTTTATTATATTTCATTTCAGAAATGTCCTTTAATTGAAGACAATAAACTTTTATTTAGCAAGCTGGGGAAACTAGAGGATATGATGCGAAGAGGATTTAACTCATTAAGCATTAATGTTACTAATATTCTTCCACTAATTATTCATTAAGTTGATTGTCTTAGCAGAAAAGTAGGCTTGGCTTCTCTTGTGGATCACCACATTTTATTTGCATATGGCACAAAAAAAGGTAGAAATAGCAAAGCTTACCAAAGTTAATGCTGAAATACTTCAGAGGACATAATGCATGTAATGGATTTCTCATCACTAGATTTATTTAAGAGCTCCCATTTGATTTTTAGCTAAAAAATTCCAGATATGTCCTTTAACAGTGATAGCTATTCCTTCCTGGTTCCGTTGTTTTTGACAAGAAAAAAAGAATGAGTATGTACAAAGGGAGGAAAAGGTCAAAAAAATACATGCAGTCTCCCTCTCCAGTCTCCTAAAAATCCTGCTATCAACAGAATTATTACTAGAAAGAAAAAAAACCCCAACCCCCAAACCAAAACAAAAACCCAACTGAAAAACTGGAAGATTTTACCATTTCCACTAAGGATTTTGTTGCTATGTATTTTACATGGGCACTAGTGTACCTCTCTTTTCCCAGTAAGTTCACATTTCTTCAATTTCAAAAACAGCTTCAAGAATGGAGCATGGGAAAGAAGACTAAACCTGAACTCAGCCTGTTTATGTAATCCAGGAGGAAAGTTTAAGGATGCCTTGATTATGGAACCTGTAGAGTTTCTAGCTACTAAAATGCCTGATATAGAATGCATGTGGAATTCAGATCTCCACATCTAAACCCGCACTCTTCTAAACCCTCCTCTCCTCTGCTGTAGTGCGTGGAGATGCCTGTCTTTCTAAGCTCTCCGCAGGACTGCAGATTGGTATTGTCTCTCTCTTGGTAGGAGAATGGTGCCAAGCCTGTGTCTCAGCCTGACAAACATCCTCAACATCTGATCTCCCTATCTGTGCCCCAGAGGTATCACTGGTGAGAGCCGTAAGAGTGACGGATGAAAGTACCCAGTGCTGGGCTCCATGTTAAATGCAGGGAGGTTTGTGTTAGTGTAACTGGCAACTAAGTTGTGCACTTGCCTGGGAAGGGCAGGACTGAAGTTCACTCTGATTTCGTTTCCTAGAACAGTGCCATAATTGCAAGACTAACTTGAGAGGTTTCTGGTGATGGGAAGAACTTTTTGCCTGGTTTCTGAAATTGCGCCACTCTGCAGGAAATGATTCAAGAATTGAGAGGCTAGGGAGCGAGAAAACAAAATGGAATACAGCTCTCCATATCTACCGGTGTTGGGCACATTTTTTAAAGATGAAAATGTTGTTGTGAATGTGAACTTCCTCTGTTCTCTGCTCCAGGGATGGATTTAAACTTGCATTTCCAAGTTCCCATGTGAGCACTCTGTCAGTGAGCTGATTTAAAAGCCAATCACCACTCCTGCATTCATTTTGGAAGAAGGCTGAATCCTCCATAGCTCTTCCATGGAAAAGACACTGACTTTTACCTTTAGGGGGATGATTCTCTCCTGGAGCTGTGGATCGTCAAAAGCCAGAGGTGACTAATTCCCAGCTATCAGAGATGCGGATGTGACTCTGTTCTAGACATTTCCTCCTGACTAGCCTTCTATTGCATACCAGCACTATGTATCATTCTGGGACAAGAGACTACCCTTACCTATTGTGTAGGGAAGCTACTGCATTTTACTCCCACTTATGGATTTCACTCTGGGAAGGATTAAATTTTGCAACCTTTTTGTGGTTTGACCCACAGCGGGTTAAAATAAGAAAAAGTTTTCCGAAAGATAAGCCAAAGACTGAAACCTGAAATTAGTGAATATCAGTAGCAAATAATGGCACAACTGTTTCTGTTAGAGCATGTAACTGCTGGAACTATTTTGGATGCTGTAGTAGGGTGTCTGTGGTAGAAGGTCTTTAAATTAATCATTGGGAGTCTTCCTAGGTGATCTGAGATGATATGCTGTGAGTGACAAATTCTTGGCCTCAGATAAAACCTCATATCAGAACTGCTATGGATGTATTTATTGGTTTCTGCACAATTTTATGCAGTCAGGCTTTTGAAATTGAGGTTCCTGGCCCTCAACAGACAAAGGGGGAATTGGAATTGTATTCATATGCAGTGTTGTGTAAGGTCGTATTCATGTGATGCTGCTTAATGTGTCAGGGAAACAGCTGAAATCAAATAACAAAGACAACATTCTACTCTTTGAATAGGTTTTCCACTCTTGTTCTGTAGTGCTGGACTCTTTTACAACTTCAGAGCTGTTGCCTGAACTACAATACAGGGCCTGGATAATCTGGCAAAAAAAGTCAAAACTCTACTCTGGCTATGTTGGGTGAGCATAAAGGGAGACCCTTGTCCCATTCTAGCAACAAGGCGTGTCTCGCTCTTGAGATCTCATCTCACTCTTGAGATGGTCAAGATGCAGAAGGAGAGTCTGACTCAGTCTGTCTTGGGAGAATATCTTTCTAAGAGTTGTTTTTGAAAATCAAGAGAGACTTTAGAAAACCATCTTGATGATAAAAAGTGTGTTTGGGTCACCATAAGACTGGAAAAGATATACACTAAAATTCATAGAAGAGGAGTTTCTTTTCAGTAGCTGATATTTGCCATCACTTCTAGCTTTGACTCAGCATGACTTTGTCCACAATGCCAAGGTTCCTGTGCATGTCTAAAATCAGCATTTGGAAAAATGTTTTTCATCAATTTTCTACTTTTATAAAACAAGGTAAAGTGAAAATTTGGTAATAAATAAAACTTATGCTTTGACACACAATTTTCAAACAGTGAAAATTAAATTTGCTGTCTATACAGAATCTTTCAACCTTCTGAGCATCCCATGCTTACAAAATCCTGCCATAGATTTGCAAGCTTCTTTCTCAAATTGGCTCTGTTTCATCAGTCTTTTAGATTTTCACTCAGTTTCTGCTCCTGACTACTGCTGGAAACAATCCCAGGCTCCTAGTTAGACTTTGGCCTCTGAGACTTTTTTTCCCCCTGCTGTTGTTGGAACTAATGCACACAAGGTCATTTAGTATTTCAAATGCTTCTTCTAAGGAAAAGCTGGCTCCCAGTACCATTGAAGGTGGTCGGAAGTTTTTTAAGAGGTTCTCGTAGTGGATAACACTCAGCCTCTTAGGAGCTCTGAGCATGACTGGCCCTGGCCTTTGAAGAGGTGGCCCAAAGGCATCCATGGTAGAGATGTATCCCATGTTGCTTTTGTCTTTGAATTTAAATAATGCATATCTGAGAGAGCTTTTAAAAAGCAAATGGACCTTGGCTTCTGTGCAAGGATGGTGAGGACAGCTAACAGTCCTACTCAGAAATATTAATTACTGGCTAGTTTTAACTTCTGTGTTTGCCTTTGCCTCCTAGTTCTCCCCTTTTAAACCTTGCTACTGATGGCTTTTATTCATCCACCTTCTTTACAGCCTTCATCACTAGTGGAAGAGGATCAGCAGGCCCATTTTTCTTCAACACTCTTCACCCTCATCTGATCTGTTCTTGTTTAGAACTAATTGCCCACTGAGAAGGTGAGAGCAGGGCTCAGGAGAAGCTCATTTCTCACACAGATTTGTTCACTGAGAGGTAGCTCTCTTTTCATTTTCATATTTGACCTGGTTTTATATCATGAATTATTTCTAGAGCCATGAGGCAGCAGTTTCAGCTGCTCTTACAGTCACGAAGGATCCCGTTAAACTAGGAGTTTTAACAGTAATTTATTTCGCTTAAATATCTGCTATATTAATTTCTCAGAATTCTCTTAAGTGTAGGTTCTATGCTTTGTACTCCTTGTGGTTCCCCAAACCACTTCTTTTAAAGCTTGTGTTAAACCTAAGCTTTAGGTTTCTTGAAGAAAACACCGGAAATATCTATGTGCCTTGGGTATAGACAATATAGAACAATATTGCCATTTTGTTCTATATGGGCAAGGAAACTCTTTTCTCTGGTTCCTGTGGGCTTAGATCTGTATTGGGGCATCTCAGCCTGGCATTAACTTTTTACTGGCTGGAAAGAAAACTTCAGCTCCAGACATACACTTGCTTTCAGGAAGAACGTATCTGACAGGTTGGGTCCATCCAGTCGTAAATATTACCAGCTGCCAAATGACAGGTTTAGAGTTGTGCTGTGGAGCTGGCCAAGGCAGCAATTACTTGAATTTTAGCTAGTGCTGCACATTGACTGTGGATACATTAGCTTTAGTGGAGATTATTTAGAGGCTCAGTGGCTTAAAAGCAGAAATCACTTACACTCATATTGGATATTATTACGGATTCAGGAGAGTTGGCCATAAAACCACTTAGCTTCCTGTAACAAAAGGACTCCTAGCCAAGCAAGTAAAATGTTAATGAGACAGCAAGCACTCATTTTCGTGTCTGTAGCCTTTCCCTCCAAGGTTTTGCTGCTTCATACTGAGGTTCATTAGAGTGGAAATGCTTGACTTTAAAAAAGAAACACCAGCTAAATTGCTAGGGTGTAGAATTTGCTTTCAGATCATAATTATACGTGATCAACGGAGTGTGTAATTAGTAAGTTGGGTGAAGGATATTTCCAGAACAATCAGAAGCAATTTCCTCTCTGCTGTTCCTTTCTCTGCTCTGAGGACCTTTTGTCTGCTTTGGTAGCTGTGGCTTTATTTTAAGCCCAGAAAATACAGAAATAAAAACTTATGTCAGGTAAGAGTGACACAATAAATCATAATAAGATGAAAAAACCCCTGCAACAGGATATTTTGTCTTCACTGTAACAGGTCTTACTGATTTTCACTATGTGTTCAGCACTGGAGCACAGAGGAAAACAGACAGGCTCATTTCTGGCCTCCCTTGACAAACCTGGGAGACTCTTGCTGGAGCCTGGATTTGCAGTTGCACAGCAAAAATGTGAGAAGCTGTCATTGTCTTCAAATATCATAGGAATGCCCAAGCTGTTTCTTGGTGCTATGAATAATTCATGGAATAATTCAATGAATCTGTCCAGCATGGCTAAAAATAGCTGAGTAAACTGAGTGGTTTTGACCTTAAGAAACAAAATCTGTCTCAAATTTAAAATAAATAAATGAAAAGCCATTAAAAAATCATATGGAAGCAAAGATGTGAGTCTGTAAAGATATGTTTGGTATTGCATCCTGAAATGAAATATGTCTCATCTTTCCCCTCTTAAAAAGAGGCTTTCATCAACTCCACACGGCTGTTTGGTTAGAAGAATGAACATTTCCCATAATTAGAGTGGGTTGAGGCTTTTGCTCATCTCTCTTTGTCCCTGCAGCTAACAGGCACTCTGGTAGGGCATGGCTTTACTGTGTTCCTGAATAAGAGCTGTCCTCTCATCCCCTGTTGATCCTCAGTGGATGAGTGATGCAGGAATGATGGCTGTAAAAAGGTCAGGGATGGCATCCAGTGCAGAGATCCCGGCCGCAGCCCGAGTGGTGCCTGCGTGTGATGTTGTGGGGCTAAAGGCCCTCAGTGCTGCTGTCTGAGGTCAGGGCTGTGGACACACTCAACCTGCCCCCTCTGCCTCTGACAGCAAGCACTGTGCCTTGTCTACAGGGCAACTCCAGTGATCCTTCTGCTGCCAGAGATGTCCTGCCACCCATGCACTGAGAGGGCTTTTCCTCTTTTAGTTCCACCAGTTTTATTTTGGAAGCTATGGATGTGCCTGCTCCTGATAGACTTATTTTGTCCCCTAGACTGCTTTGGCACTCTCCATTGTATGTGACAAGGCCACATTTTAATTTGATATTGTGGTAATAATAATGATAATAGTACTTGCTTAAGTTAAACTTTTAGTTCTTCTATCTGGTGACATCTCTAGGTGGCCTTTCATGGCCCCTCCTACTTCTTTTGTAATATGAGAGTATCTTCCTTTGACACAAAGAACTGGGCCTCAATTTGGTTGTTGTGTTCAATCAGTCTCAGTCTACCTTCTGATCAGAATATATCCTGAGCTGCTATAGAGTTTTGCCAGACTACCACAACAAGCTCTTGCAACGTCTGCAGATTGTGGAAACTGAATACTGTGGTCCTCACTAATCTGGTTTGTGAGGTGCACAGAAACAGCAGGCTTGAAAAACTGTCCTGGACTTGCTGCAGGAGGGCCAGACTCTCGTGTTCAGGACTACACTGTGCAACATCTTCAAACAGCTGGTTTAAAACTTTGTTTATGAGGGAAAATCTCAACCTTAATTATCAGGTCCTCTAGGTGAGAATACATTCCCTTAAAAATGTTTTTCTGTCTATATAAATATGGGCATAATTTTTGGAAATAATATTTTGCTGTTCTTATCAGTGTTGGATGGTAATCCATTGTCAAAAGTGAGGTTGAACACAAAGCCTCTAGATTTTCATTTCTGTGCTGATACAATGGTCATATTAATCTTTTGCACCAGCTGATACAAGGACAGAAACAAAAAGATCCCATATCTGATTCTGCAGATGTGTCAGGCTACTTGTATAGGCTCTCGTGTGGGTTCCAGGAAAACAGCTGGTACTGCTCCTACCTGTTCCTCTCCCACCATGTACAGAGTACACAGCGCTCAGATCAGCCGCTGGTTATGAACAACTGTAATGGTGACTTTCTTCTAATCTCTTGAAATAGCAAGAAAGGGAGCATTTGGGGCACAGATGCTACACTATTCAACCAGACCATCCCGGTGCAAGTGTGAGCACACTGTACTGGCACTCCTTGTTTGGCAGAGATAATCAGAATTTTTCTCTTCAAGCAATTAATAAAAATAAAAGTCCATAGCAAATGCATGCTCTTTCCATACGAAAGCGTTTCTTGCACTTTCATTGAAAACCTAGATTCAATAAAATCAGAAACTGTAAACCTGACTAGGAGAAAAAATCATGGTTTTTGTGTAGTTGCTTGGTTTCAACATGGAAAGTTTTCAACACACTTTTAATCTTCTGGAGAAAACATGAATAAATGGCAATTTCTATTGGCATGGTAAGTGTATTGCAGGGGGAAAATGTGGAGGGAGGGTAGAGATGTACTTTGGTCATCACTCTAATATTTGTACTTTGACATAGGGTTTCTGAGTGTGAGGTGAACAGACAAGTTGAGCTGCATGTTCACCCTGTGGGGCCTCCAAGGGAGAGATGTAGAATATGTTTTTAAATAAATGGCACCTTCATTATTTATTCATAACTAGCATGGTAACTGAAAAATGAAAACAGCTACACCAGTTATTTCAACAAAACTTTGGCTGATTTCAAATACAATTCCTGTCAGTAAAAAATATAGGACCTAATAATTCTGACCGCTTCAGAGCTTTGCTCAAAAGATCTGTTTACTCAGTGACTGGTATAGTTTCTAGATATATGTGTTTTGTTTTTGTTTTAATGTGGGGGTTTTTTTCAATTTGCATTAATAGTTAAAACTGCAAATTTGGTACATGGCTGATTCAGCAGCATAAATTATATATGTATAATTCAGCAGCTACTGATCTCTTTATGCAACATGGGATCATGAGTTGTGTTTTTCTGTTCTAAGCTTATCGTGAGTCTCAGTCTCTCTGCCACTTTGAATCAAAATTTCTTTTTCAAGGAGTATGTGTTTAACCTGTTTCCCTTGAGCTAGAACTTGAGCACCTGACAGTGACAGGGCTTGACTGCATTTGTGACTCCTTTCTGGAGCTCACAGAGAAAAAGTTAATGTTGCTGAAACTGAGACCCTGACTGTGTCACTTAGTATTTTCCTCAATATCTGTGCTGGGGGGCTAACATGAGCTAATGTAAAATATTTTTTTTTATGGATCTGCCACTCAGAGTCAGTCTCTTTGGGGCAGAAATTGCCACATAGAGATCTGAGACAAATTCCCTGAAATTTGGCCTATGCTTTGAGCAGGAAATGTTTGATTATCCTGTCTTGGCTCAGAGATGAATTCTTGGACAGAGTACCTGTGGATGTGGCAATATTGCATAAGTACCAGGGACTCTGGAGGTGAAGGTTTTGTTCCTGGTGGTGTCCTTGACTTACTTTGCGGCTTTGGAAAAGGCACATAATCTCCACAGCTGTGGGATCCTTTATGTAATCAATATAAATACTCCCCTCTCAAATAGGGCCTATCCAGTATGGCAATTTTGATTCACTGAAAGTTTTGGTTGACTCTGGCTTTACATGGCAGGTGTGGAAATACACACTGCCCATCTGCACTTCATAGGGTTGTTGCTTTCGTGCTCCCCAGCCCCAGGTGCATCTTACTGAGGACAGATATCTTGATTTGCAGTTCAGGAGGCACTAGCACTGGTTTCAGAGTCCCTGTAAACAGAGGGTCTGCAGAAGATCTGTGTGGACTTATTGCCCTTCCTCATTTTTCTTTTTTTTTGCATCAACACCAGATAAAACTTCCTGCCCATGACCTGATGCTGCTTTTGTCTCCAGATCAAGAAATTAAGCTCTTGAGAGGCTTTCTTCAAGGTGGGCTATGTGTCAAAAACTACACCATGAATGGCAAAGTCCTATCTGCTCCTTCTTTCATATATCCTAAAGACTCTCAGGATGCAGTGTCCTTTCCCTAGTTTCATCCTGATAACATTTTGAGTCCAATGCTTGGGTTCCCCTTAGAGGGCCCAAATGGATTCAAGATAGAGGTGGCCGGCTAGAGCAATGTGGAGTTTCTGTGGTCGACAGCTGACAATCTGCCTGATGGACTTGGCAGTAGCACGGTCCTTTAGGCAAAGGAGCATGCAGAGCACTCTTAGAAGGCTCAATGCCTAGAGGGAGGGGAGCAGAAAGAGCCTCTGTGTCCCATGGTGGAAGATTGCTACTCCAGCAGCCCTCAAAGTCTGCTTAGAGCACTGGTGTGGGGTTTTCTTTAATGGCTTTTCTGTGAATGTATGCCTGTGTAAAAATAGTTCTGCAAAAAATTCATCATTTAACAAGGGAGAAGTAGTGTCTGTTTTACTGCCTGAAGCCACCATTAGTCCTCTTGCCTCTTTTGCTTCTGGTAAGGTAGAACACATAAAAATGTGTTACTGCCTAGAAATAAAATTGCTGCTTTTTGCTGAGGGGAGAGCTGAGCACTTCCAGGGTATCACACTGGGCTTGCAGCGGGCCAGGACTGTGGACAGCATGGAGGATTGCCGCCCTCTGTTGTTGTAAGGAAAAATAAATATCTGCACTAGCACAGCTAGTACTGTTCTTTCTCTGTCCTTTCTTTGACTTTTTTTCTTTTGTGGTTTGGTGCAGTTTTTTTCCTCCCTTTTGATTTCTACCTTTTCATGCAGTGGCTGGCTGCATATTCACAGCTGACAGATGGCTGGTTTCATCTGGCCACCTGAGGGTCTCTGTTGCCAAGTGAATTCTTGTCACAAGTGGTCAGCAGGTCAAGGCTGCTCGTCTCTGCTGCCCTCACCAAAGCATGGAGCAGAAAATCAGTCATGCAAATCTTTGTGCATTTTGTTTCCAGCATGAGTGCGTGCTGACAGAGTTCCAGATGGCTGAGGGACACGTCCTCTGGCTTGCTGGTACCTAAAGGGCAGCATTGCCACCTGCTCTGAGAAACTCGGCTTGGCCTAGGGAGTCTGGTTTGCAGAGATGAACTTTAATGCAATGTATAGCATGAAAATGACCTTGTACATTCCTCTCTTAGTGAAGTTTTGTGGTAGTTTTTTTCTTGTTTCACTGTAGTTAACTGGTGGCAGTTAATTTCTTTTTCTTTTCCCCTCCTGCAGCTTATTTGCAGAAAAGCTGTTTTGCAGTTTCAAGTCATGAAGCCTTACCTGCTCCTACTTTTATTCTGAACACAAAGGCTTGCACTTCATCAGCATTAACTGATCCTGATGCATTCCAGACAATGAAATGATGTCTGTTGGGGCTATTAGGAGAAGCATCCCTGAGCTGCTAGATGCAGAATTTATAGAGTCTGTCTTTAACCTTTTGGAAAATGGAGAAATGTCTCATTATCTAAAATGATAGCCTTGTACACTGGAGAGTTTAGCTATTTGAACTACTTAACCAACTCTACTTCTAATATATATATTACATATTTAAAAACCTGAAGCTGCAAGGATTGTTATTTCTGCAGGTGAGAAGATTTTCACCACACTTACAGGGTAGGGCTATACCCGTGTGTATTCCGATCTGTCATTCAAAGTGATCTGTTCTCTTGCTCTGCTTCATACGCCATCTCTTAATAGCAGCTCTTTCAAAATCTCACCTGCAGAAGAATAACTGTTACATAGTGAAGGCTTCACCTGGTGGAATTGAGTGATCTACCCAGGAAGAGGCATAGATAATCAGTAAGGGTATTGTTACAGGATTCGTCTAAGGAGCACACTCTCACTTTGGAGGAATTTTGTGGCTTGCCAGTTTGGTGCTGGGCATGCCCTGAGGCAGCAAGAGTCACAGAGATCAGATCTGCTTGCTGCTTGGCCAGCTTTTGGGCAGAGAAGGTAAATGCAAATAATCACAGTAGAGGATAAAACCAGAGGCATAAAGGGATTTGTGCAAAATCTCATAGGGATCATGTGAGTTAGGGATTATAGCTCAAGCTGTGGAATCTTGGGTTAGCGTCTCAGACAAAAGCTCATCATTCCTTTGGGAACAGCAAAATACACTGCAGTACAATCAACATGGGAGAGGTGAGGTGAGCCCCTGGGACCAGACCCCCAGGCTAGTGCTGGGGGACACTAGAAGAAAGCTAATTTGACCTCAAGTGTGACGATGCCAGAGTGACGTGCTGAGCTTGACATCTGCGTATTCTGCCTTGGCATAGGCTGTACCACACAGAAGATAGACCTCCTTCTCTTGCAGAACAAGGGTTGGCAATACAGCTCTATATGCTGCTCTGGGAAATACTAATAAGCAATGCAACTGCAGCCATTTTTTCTTTCCCCTCTCCCTGGATTTGTCCTTGACTGGCCTTTGTATGCCCTTGCTGTCATTAAAAAAGAGACATCAAAATTGTGGGAAAATCCAATGCCTCAACAGAAAGGAGCCCAGACAGATCATGCTGCTATTCTAAATAGGCTTAATTTTATATATTCTTTTGCTTTATGTGCTGCAGTGACTTTTGCTTTGAGGAAATTCTCATACAACTGTTTGTTTTATTATAGTACTTACTCTTAGAGGAAGCTGCCAGTCCTTAAAACCTCTTTGCTCCCAGAGACCTTGGGGCAGTAATATTTGGATTGAGACTGGCTCCCACTGCGGAGATATCCTGCTAGCCCTGTAACATCTGAAATGGCACAGACATTGTTGCATAAGCAACACGTGTCAAGGTCCTCCTTCACAGTTCTATTTGAATAGTTAATTGCTCATAAATTGCTGTTGTGCTGCTTTGATTTCCTTGCTGAGGAGCTCTTAGCTGAGAAAACTTACAGTGAAAAGAAAGCAAGGAGAAACGTCACTTTCTGCAGTGGAATACAATCAACCTGTACTGCAGTTTTACAGGTGGGTGATCGAAACTGCTGGGTTCTCATATGTTTTCAGAGGGCACCTACTTGACAAACGCTCCCTACAGATCCACCAGCCTTGTGCTGGGCATTTAAAAGTAGATGATAGTGGTTTTTACTTTCCCAGGCTATGAAACAGTCTTAACTATCTTCAGTGTCAAACTTTGAATGCACTGTGTGGCATATGAGAATTACATAACTCCTGGCTCTGCAGGGTTGAGTTTTTATCTTGCTGACTCATCTGATGTGAAATAATAGACTGACAACAGCACTGAGCCTTACAAAAAAATACAGAATAGACTCGTTGCATCCCATATATACATGATTCCATGGTACACACAGAACTTTACTATGAGTACCATAAGGGTACAAGCAGGATTTCAGCCTGTTCCAGGCTCCTGTTCCAGCAGCAGTTGAGAAGCCTACCTCTGGTCCAGCAAGCAGACTGTATCTTGAGATAGAGTTCCTCAAGAGGGTATGAACTCCCAGAAGGGGGTACTTGGTTTCCAGCCTGCAAGCGCAAGCAGTGCATCACCTACCTCTCTTGAAAGATTTAAGAGGCTCAGCATAAGTTATCTTGCGTTTGCCAGCAGGCTGATGGAGCGGTATAGAATGACTGGAATGCCTACATCTCCATTGCAATTTATAGACAAATAAATTAAGCCTTTAGGGCCCTTTTTCTTTCTGCCAACCTCTGCCAACTTCTCCCATTCATAAGTCATCTGCCTTCTATTTGAATGCTATGTTATTGTGGTATAGGTTAAATGCAGATGTAAAAACATCCAAGGAGGTTGTAACCGGCAAATGATAAAGGTAGTTAGTACATAAGTAGCAAAAGGATCTATTTAACAGCTGTGAAACCTTTCACCGTGATCTTGAAAGTCAAGTATCTACTGGGGTTTGTGCTCTTCTGTGGTTAGGTGTTAAATGGAGGAAAGCCTGTGCTTGGTCCCACACGGAAGAAGTTGTATTTATGCTTACATTTTTTCAATAAGTAGACAAAAATAAGTGATGAGATACAGATACAAAATAGTTATTTCTTTATTAATAGACTTCAGTAAAATCCTGCCTGTAAAAATTTACTTCTGTCAACATTTGAAACATAGGTCTTGGTTGTTATCCAATGCTCTGGAAGTATAGATGTCTTACAGGCACCAGAGGGGTGCAAAATTTGTACTGAATGGTAATGGGGTCACAATTCCATGCAAACCCCTGCACTACAAAGAATAATGAATCTGGTGGCTTCACAGTGATATGGGAAAGACTGAGTTTTCCTTCTCCATTTGCAGTACTGCTTAAAGACCAAAAAACTGCCTTGTTCAAGTGGAAGGATACAGCTTTAAAATTTATTGATGGGTTTGAAAGTGACTACCTGAATCTTTCTGAACCAACTCAGTGGATGTGCCATTGTGTAATACACACTTGAGTCCCTTGAGTGGGGTACAACCCCACTTTCCTATCATCGTCTTGAATTCTGCATGTGGTTTGACTCTCACCTTCCCACTCCTGGAAGTAGACTGTCAATTAGTCTTGTCTAAAAAGGCTTACTTTATCTTTCCTGCCAGAGCTGCAGATAGAGGCTCCTTTCTGTCATCCTGGATGGGCAGAAGGAGAATTTCGCCACTGCTGTCAGTGATAGGACAAGTCCTCTCACACAGGTGAATTAGTAGAAGAATGAAAAGGTGCTGTCCTGCATGGCTTCTGTGTCAGCCTAGCTATTGATATAGGACAGGCTGCTTGATGGATAGCAGAGCTCTCCCTACTTGCTGCTTTAAAATAATATGTTGGGAAGAGTACAAGTATTGCACCCGTTTCCTAACTCTTTTTGTTTGACTGCAAGGAAAAACTTTGCAATAAGATTTATGACAAAAATCCAATTTGCTTCATCTAAACATCCAGTGAGATAACTATGTTCCTGAAGAGATTGGAAAAGCACCCAAGATTGGCCATGTTATGGAGCAAAAGCTTTAAAGCACTCTCCAAAATTGTGAACAAAGGCTGCAGCACAGAACGTAGGACAGATTTATATTCCAAACATATGACACTTTTTAGGGGGTAGCTGAGAACATCCCTCATCATCATTTCTTATGATGCCTTGACAAATAGGAACATCTTTCTCTTAGCAGCTACTTGAACATTTTTTGTGAATGCTCCATCCCAGCAAGACAAAAGGGGTATTTAAATGTTTATATGAGAGGGATTTAATTTTGTAGACATAAGCTTGAATTTTATTTTCTCTTTGAAGACTCTTAAAGAGCTGCTGTGGAATGGTTTTTTCTTACTTATTTTTTTTAATTAGGATTTTGAGGGCTTCTGTATGCAGAACAGGAGATGGAGCTATTTCCTAGCATGAAACACATTTTGCAGTTTTGTTAAGCACTGGCAGTAGTTGCATGTCGTCCTCAATACAGTTCTTACATTATCATGATTGCAGTCCTCCTCTAATCCCTCTTTTTAAAAGCTAAGTAGTAGTTGCCAGCACATCAAGATGACATTTTATTCACAGTCTGGATTTGTGGGTAATGGAATCAATAACCAGCAATCCTTTGCTTATGTCAGTGGGGTTAGCAGCTCTCAGAGGTGCCAGCTGCTTGTTTTGAGGTGAAAGACGTTATTTGCAAGGCTCACAGTTGTGTGTCCATTTCACGTCATTTTACCACGCTAAACATGAATTTCTCTTGACATCCTTTTCTGTTTTGTTTCTAGTCTTCTCTTACACAAGGTCATATATTTATTCTCAAGTATCTAAATTAAATTTAGCTATTTTTTGTTTGCTTTCCTAAGGAAATGAGGCTTTTGGAATCATGTTCCATGTCTGTGTGTCTGTCAGATTGTTGCAATTAACTTTTGAACCACTGGTCAATTCTAGTGGCATTTGGCAGAGGGGCAGAGGACTTGAAAACAATTATATTCGTGCAAATGGCACAGAAATTGACAGCTGGGTGATGGAGAGAAACCCTGTTAACATTCTTTTGGGGGAGAAAGAGTTAGCATTCATCTGTTACCAAACACAAGGAAATCCACTCAGAAACACACATCTCTTGGAATATTGGCTTCATTGGTTTTGCTGTCCCTGGAATGCTTTTTGTTTGTTTATTTGCACTCAAGGCATATAAAAAACATGTGAAATAAATATATTTTATTTTTATGCTAAGAGTTGTAAGGTTGTTTGGGGAGAAAAAGCTGAAACAGAATTAATAGTTGATTTGGGGGGTGGTTGTTTTTGTTTGTTTGTTTGTTTGTTTGCTTGGAAGATGTGCCAGAGAAATAAATCATGCTCTCCACTTCCTGGTTCTGGTAGGAAATGGAAACAGAGTATAAAGAGAGACTGTCATTTCCAGATTGCCTGGAAGCAGAAAGGCCCAACAAGTAAGAGAATCTGTTAACATATAGCTATCCTATGCCATCTCTGTTATTCCTGGGAACAGATGCACAGACCCTGAAATAATTTCTTAGGTTATCTTTCTCCTTTCTTCCAAAGCCCCTGTGGGCTTTACCTGATCTATGAACAAAACAACAGCAGTGTCTAGCACAGGTCTATTTTCCTTTTCTTGTTGTCATTGTGCTTTCCTGCAGGGTACTCATTGTTCTTGTCAGACATGGAAGTGTCTCTTGGCATCACTACTCTCCTCATAGCTGCCATCCCAAGTCATGCCACAAATAGCACGATACTGGTGCCTGCCCTGAGCATGCTTTGGATCAGCAAGTCAAAGACCTGTAGGTTTGTGGAATTTGGGATATGGCCAAAGGAATCTGAGCTAGGTAGGCAGATTTCTCTGTCTGCTAGGAAACATCAGCCTTGTTAGGCAAGGAAGGGTCCTGCCTCCTCTCCCTGGGGAGATGAGCTAGGAGATAAGAAAGGAGGTATTAGTTTACTTCATGTTCATGTGTGGCAGAATAGAAAAAAGAAAATGCCAAGCAGTTCAATGTAATTTGTTTTCTACTGTGAAATATGGGTTGCTATTTTTTGTGATTTCCATGTGCTCATCCCAGCTATGAAGTTAGGAAATGTTCTGTTTCTTTGGATGTGTCTTTCCCTCTTGCCTATCAATGCAGATGCCTGTCCTAACCCTTGATATTTCCCACAGGCTGCCTCACCCACCATTGTGTCTGTTCAGCACCATTCTCAAATCTATTGTCTGCCATTAATTGATTCTGGCTACAATACTCCAAACACTTGACAAATGCAACAAGAGTAGTTCACATCTCATCTAACCTAATAAGAAGCAGTCTTTCATATCCTATAAACTTCAGTGTCATTAAACTGAAGACCAATCTACAAACATTACTAGAGGCTTTCTTATTCAATTTGTGGCAGGGACAAATGAGATATTTTTGTATGGAGTTTGGCACTATTCAGGCTTTGTCTGCATAATATAACTAGATCTCCTTTTGTTTATCCTGAGCCCAGATAACTACCTTTTCAAATGTCTGGTTTATATCCATCCAAAAAGTATTTAACCAAAAATGTATACATATAAAGAAGAGCTAAAGGGAAGGGATAGTTCATGAAAACATCCTAAGGTTGTATTTTCTCACAGATCAGTTAAATGTAGTGTATGAAATCTATGCAATTATGGATATTGTATTTACCATGAATTTCTTGTTGTTTTGTTGGGGATTTTATGCCTTGAGTTAATGAGGCATTAACTTGGGAAGCAGTCCTGAATAAGTAGGTAGTTTTAAAAAAAAAGCCACCTGAAATTTTTTTGAGTATCAGAGCATGCACAGTTTCAGCACTATTCATTAGAGTAAGTTCGATTGACTGAAGAATATTTGAAGATGGGATGAATACATGTTTTCTTCCAAACGGAGTGGGTATTACATAATAAGAGCAAACAGCAAAGACAATACAAGCTTTCCTTTTCTCCCAGAAAAATATTTTAAGTCCTTGTTTCCAGCACTAAAGATGCTGACCAATGCAGTTATATTTTAGAATATGTTTTGGAATTATTCACCAGGTAATTTGACATATTCTGACATATCCTCACAAATGGTGTCACAGAGTAAGAAATAGAGCACGTACTTTCAGGATATTTTGAGCTCGCCTCTTCCTATTTCCAGGTTGTAAGAGAAAAAGAGTATCTCAACTAGCCAAAATAGTCAAGACCTTGCTGATCATCCATATTACCAACAGTGAAGGTCTCCACCTTGCCTGGTCCACGTATGCAAGAAAATGTCTGATTGAGGGCAGAGCTCTTCATGCTGTTACTATACTGCATAAGAGCAGATATGCATTAGAAACAGTCTGAATTCCTACAATGGACACAGGAGGGAAAGAGATGGCAGGTGTTCACAGGTGTTCTGGAAGCATATTGTATTGTTGCTGGGAAAGGAAAAGACGAAAGCTGGAAGATGTGGAAACTGCCAAATTTGGGCTGTACTGCCTTAATCCTTTTGTGGTTTTTTTTTTCATAGCTGATCCTGTTTTTGTCAGAGATTTTTGTTTTGGCAAATCCTTCATTTCTTAAGACAGCTGAACTCTATGACACAAGGATTGATGACAGACAGAGGTCTACTTATGCTAAGGAAGCATAAATATGCCTAAAATAAGAAAGATCACATAGCTGTCCAAGAGGCTGTCCATCTTCCCTGAAGTAAAATTTTTCCCCAGAATCTTAGAGTTGTCAGGCTAAAACACAGAAGCTTAATGTTTTATTAGAGTTATGGTCTTAATGTGGACACAAGAATATGAGTGAGATGATGCAGGTTTCCTTGCCTTATACACTCGGGCTAGTTTCCCACAAAAGCCTGGTTCTGGTATGTTTTCTCCATTCTTTAAAGCAGAATAACTTTTCTCCCACTATGATGGTAAATCTGCCTGAATGACAAACATGTAGCCTTTAATCAGTGGCATTACTACAGCTCAAAATTAAAGTTGGTTTGAGCAATTTCTGAAATCAAACTGATATTTTAAGTCTTGAACTCAAATGGGACGAAATATGAAAACGTCCCAGCTGTGATGTAGCTGAACTCAAAACTTGTGATGTTGCCTCCCTGACTGAGATGTTTGATTGCTCTGGCTGCTGGGGGACCACTCCATCTTTCAAGCTTCAATGTACTTAGCTCTAGCATACAGCAAATTTAATTTTCTTACCTTCTCATCAACAGAGTCAGCAAGTCCCCTGCCATTAAACATTTTCACCAAGTGAAAGCACTGATACACAGTGATCAAATTACTTCTCAGTCTTCACTTTGATAGGCTGAATAGATTAAACTTCTTAATCTGCAAAACAGCACTTCTGCAGTCCTCTTTTGCTCTCTTTCATATTTCCACAGTCTTCTCCAGTGTGGACACCAAACCGGAATAATCTAGTGCTGTGTATTTAAGCCAGACCACTTCCTTTCCTGGAAGTGCAAGATAAAGTTATCAGTAGATGGTATTGGTTTTCAGTTTGTATTTTTGAGTCGTATTATTTAGAATAAATGTTCTGTTTAAAAACCAAGCTATATGAAAACGAAATTCACTGGAGGAATGTGTTCTTTTAAAACAGGTCAGTGCAAAGATACAGGAAAGGAGGAGGAACAACAACTGCAACCAGCATGTTTAAATGCAAATTTCATTTTTAATAACAAAACTGGGAGCTATAGAAAGTTCAAGTGACCCCTGAGAATGCCAGTAGTGTTATATGGGGTTTGTCATTGGTTCTGTGTACAAATAATCAATAATAGGAAATGTTGTTTAATTTAGGATCTGTGGATTCTGATTCTTAAAACAGTTGTGTTACTTAATCCTTATTTTGAAAACTTTTACTGTGACTTGATGTTTCCGTCCTTGAAGGGAGATCAACAGAGGTTTTCAGTGCATGCTTCCAATAAATTTGTAGTTTATTATAGTGGTATTTGCCAGACATGTTAGTAGAGTAGTATTTACTTTTTCCAAGAAGTACATAAGCTTGACCTAATATTTATTTTTATGTCTTCTCATTCAACAATTCAGGTTATGTTTCCTGAAATGTTACGTTGAAGGAAGAGGCTATTATTTGTTTCCAATTAATACCTCCATATTCAAGTGTGGCATACATCTTTCAAGTCTCTGTCACTTGAATCAAACTACTTCCTCAGCATGCTTCTGTACTACTTCCACCTACTCACAAATTAAATTAATCTGTGCTTCCTCTTGTTACTAATTAAACTCCCCCTCTTTTTCAGACAAACTGTCTTTTATGCTTATCGTCATGTCTGGGTTTCTATCTTCCAAGTTTTCCATAACATCTGTTTTATAATTACTGTCTCATTTGATAGTAAAATAGCTGTTAGCATAGGTAGCACTATTCCCTGGCTGATAGTTATCTTCTTGGCTTCTCCTGCTACCTGTCACAGCCACAAATATTTCATTACTTTGTGGTTTCCTCACTTCCCACCTCTCCTGCCACCCCCCTAGTTTTACAGGAACTGTCAGTCACACAGCAAATGAATGCTGCAGGAAATCCACAGTGCCTTCTCATATAATCCAGCAGTGTAATTTCCTCGTCTACACCCAGTACTGTTAAAAAACCAACAAACACTATGTGGTGTTCTTAAGCCTGCTTTATTCTTGTGACTAGCCAGAGAGGGCTTTTCACTGAAGGACCATTTACTGCGTGGTGCTGTGATTTAATCTGAATGGCTTTGACAGGGAGAAGTTTTGTGGCTCTGAAACTTAATGGAAGCCCACAAAAAAAAGGTTGTGGGAGGAGGTATCTGAGTCAGGAGGGAGTTTTCTGAGGTTCTCTGTTGAGCAGAAAATGAACTCACCCAATATTTGAAAGATTTCTTCGGATGCTGAGTTGATATGCCGCCAGAAGCTTCCTAGTTTTTTTTCTGTAACACATCAGCATGTCAAGGACAGGTAACAGTGATCAACTTTGAATTTAGAGGTTTTCACTTCCAATGTGGATGGTAGTGTGTAACCATTCTTCCCTGCTCTAGTAGGGCTGCTTTTACATATTGCAGCACACCATCCTTGCATGGGCGTCCTTTAGGGATGTGAGTTTGTTTTCCTCTGACACTGCAGAAAATCATTTTAGTTGAAGTAAAACAGGAGACAATGCAGTCATGAGCTCTGAGTACATTTGAAACTATTTGTCTTCATTAGTCCAATATTCTGGAATTATCTTTTCCCCACTGCCAGCATTTGATTAACAATATTTCAAATTTCAGGTTCCCCTGCCACCTCCTGTAAAACCCTCAGAGTTGATTCTCTGATGTCTAATAAGTGTGTGTGTGTGTGTGTGGCAGAGGCATATGTGGAGGTTTTCCCCACTATAGATGCATCAGTAGGATTTCTGACTTGATAAGGGCCACCTATTTCTTTAAACAATAGGACTTTATTTCTGAGACTTTTACAGAGCATTCATAATCCAGAGCTAGCTAAAACACGTTTAACCATGTTTTCCACCCTTTTATTCCTTAATATTTTCTCTCTTGCTCTTGAAAGAGGCTGGTAATGAAAGCAGACTGGCACGTTCAGAGGGAGAGCTACCTGGATGTGCAGGAGGGGAAAGAGCTGCACATGAAAACTAGTCTTCATATTCAGCTTAGTGATCTTTCTTCTTTCCCACTCAAGTGAGGGGCTTGGAGATTAATAACCACAGTGAGTACCTGGAACACAAAACACTGTGATGTTAGCCTGAAAAAAGCAGCAAGGTGCATTGCGTGGTAGGTGAGGAACAAGACTCCTTCTTTGATCTCTGCCCAATTCTCCCATGAAGTGCTAGAGATGTATTTGACTTCATGCTCTTCTTCTTGCACCTGCAGGCACAGGGCAAAGGGACACACTGTAGGATTTGTTCTGAAAAAGGACGAGTTTGCGACACTTTCACATTGCGAAATGTTAGGTTTCCTCACTTCCTTGGAAATTAGCTACTACCATTAAAGACCTAACCTATCCCTAACTGCACTTGAAGAAACAAGTCCTAACTGTATTGATAATGAATGTGACATTATGCCTTAAAGAGCTTGCACTGCCACCAGACATTTCTCTGTCACAATTATTCTAACTAGACTTATCCTAATAGCAGACTGGCTACCTCAACAAGTTGCTAATTAGTTCGTATTTATTTTAAAAGGGCATGTTAGTGTTGCTTTATGTGTTTTCCCATGTTCTTAAGGCTTGAATAAAAATTTTAAGGCTTTTTCTATAAAAAGATCCTTAATTGGGTTACGCTGTGCCAATTAGTAGAGATTTGAAAGTAAGTTCCTTGCATTGCTGTCCTCCTTACAATTGAAAGAGGCAATGACAATAACATATTTGCATTATGTGGATACCATGTAGCAGATTATACATTGGAGTTTTGAACAGCAGCTAATTTTATTTTTTGTGATTCCTGATATGCCTTTGCTAGCAGTATGAGATTAAATCCATTTCCTTGGTCAGCTGCTTACAGCTATAGAGAACTTTTCCACCTGAGAAGTAATCCTCCTGTAGAGATGGCTGGTTTCTCTCAGAACTTTCCATGAAACAAACCTAATGCTCAGACTACCTGAAAGGCTAGTGGTGCTCTGGGAATCAGCATACCTCAGATTCTGCCGAGGATGCAGAAGGGTGAGGGTCTGACTGTGACTGTATGTCACACAAAAATAATGCACAAAAAACTGCCCTGTGTTTCAGACAATTAGTGGAATGGCTTGAGTGTGTACAAGTGCCATACAGAAAAATTATCATTGTCCACCATCACATTGAGTGAAGCAAAATGGAGTTCCAGAGCTGCAGCTCTGTTGTTCAGAGGTTTGACTTCTCCCCTACCCTCCCCATTGATCATATATAATTATGATCTGAAAGGAAATTCTACACCCTAGCAATTTCGCTGGTGTTTCTCTTTTAAAGTCAAAAGTTTGCAGCGCACCTCTACCAGGGATCATTGGTGTAGCTGTGGCGTTGGTGGTAGTCCTTGAAAACACAACTTTTAGTTGTGTTAAGAGAGATGTTGGAAGTTTACACAGAAATTAAAATATCTATGTGTGTGTACAGACACACAAGTATTATTGTTGGGGCTGTATTCACAATCAGTTGAGATCATCTAGGGGAAATTGTTGTTCCCATTGCTCTTTCAACTGAATTTAGTTTGTGCTAGTATTGGTCAGACCTGTGACATTTATGGTAGAAAAAAAATAATGGGGAACTGTGATATCACATGCTGTAGCTCGTCTTTTGTTTTGGGGGCCTTTCTTCCCTTTTAAAAATAGTGCTGCTCCTCAGAGTAACTTGGATGGGCTTTTTGAGGAGAAAATGTTCTTTGTGTTGTTTCTTTCCTGTCTCTTTCCCTTCAGTACCACTCAAATAAAAACCAGAGGCAGGATGGTGGGAAAAATAGCTGCTACTGAAAAAAACAGTGTGATTAGTGTGCTGGATGCTTTCCTGTTAGCGTGGAGTGAGAAACAAACTTGTTAGCAGAGCTCAGGCTGTCAGGCCAACCACTTGCTATCTATCCTGGTTATTCACAGGCAGAAGACATGGACGCATGTTGCAAAAAAAAAAAACCAAACAAGCAAATATCAGCTTCTGTTTAGAACTTCCAGGTTATAAATCTTCACTAAAACAAGAAAACTTGTCACTAAAACTAAGTAGTTCACATTATTCAACTGAACTAGCAAAATTTGTAATCACTAATAGTGAAACACTGTCTGTGTCAAAATCAACACAGTAAGCAAATTAGTTTCAGCACTTGATTAGTTATATCGCCATGCTAATATGGCAGAATAATCAATCCTTGTTTACCGTTGTGTATAAATCTCACTAGGAAACCTTATTACAGTCAGTCAATCCTCTAATTGGAATCTAGAAAAGTATCCTCTTCCGTCTTCAAAGGAGCTGTCATGATCTTGTCAGGATCAGATATCTTAAATTATGTTATAGTCTTAGAAAAAAATTCCAATTTAAGATAACTATAAAAACATCTAAAAAATATGCTGGCATAATAAAAACACTGTCTCAATGTTCAATTGCCAACTAAAAAAGCCATCAGACTGGGACACACATTAGTTATTCTATGTATTAAAGACAATGTTCTTACTGATTTTGGCAAGCAAGGAAATTAAAAATAATATATTTTTGAACATTAAGACAGACAGCTTTAAATCTTGATAGAGAGCATTTCTCTATTTAACATGGCAAGATGAAAAAAATAACCCACTAAAAAATGTTCGGTTTCGTAGATTTGCATGCTCTGTAAGTATTTCCTTCGCAGCAATCAATTTGTTTGGAATTTTAAAACAGGTTGTAATTTCCTTTTGGCTTTTCAAGAAAAAATATCTAGATATTTAATGTCTCATTATGTCTTGTATTTATTTTTCGTTCTCAGATCTCCCTTTCAACATAAGAATTTAAAATAGTATCTTGCATTGTCTAAGTAACGGTGAATTAGATCCAAGTTAGCTGAGCAATGATTGCAAGCACCTGGCAAATGTGTTGAGAACCAATTAGTCCTGTATTGAACACGTGGTGACAATTTGTACTGTACTACGGATTTCTTCAGTGACAGGAAGGTTTCGTGACAGGTGACGTTCTGCCATTTCTCAAAAGCAAGTAGAGCTTGTACCTATGTTTTACGAAGGCAAGAGCTGAAAGCAGCATTATTGTTGACTTAGCAGAGGTCTATAGTCAAGACAATCTTAATGTGAGACCTGAAGTCTCCAAATTCATTGACGAGATATTTGATTCAACCTGTATTTACCCCTTTCCTCTGTGAGCAGTGCAGTGATTTGTAATTTTGAAAACCACATGTAAAATATGGAAGAGAAGAATTCTATTTTGAGGGCATTTTGCACAGACTTGCTCACAAGAGTGATCTTGGAGAAGTTCTGGGCTGCTGAATTGCAGCAGCAAGCAGAATGAAAAAACACTTCTTCCTGTTTCCTCCAAAATACCATGTGTGAGAAATCATAGTGGGGAGAAAATAGCTGCAACAAAATGTTACATTATTTTTGTCAGACATATTGAGTTTGTACTGCGTGTATTCTCTAATTTTAAAACTATGCAAAGCGCCTGTGTGACAACACTATTTCCTGCTTAACATAAATAATTTGGTGAAGACTAGGTATTTTCTTTCATGTCTCTTACAGCTGGAGTCACAAAAATATCAGATGTGACTGATCAGATGTAAATCATAGGGATGGAAGACATGTCCCTAATTTCTAGTTTCCTGGAAAGACTGGAATTTATTGAACTTTAGAATTTGAAAGGAATCTCAAAACTTTCCATGTGCAACTAAGTTACACGTGAAATAATGCTGAGGAATTGTTACACTTTGATCAGCTGGAGTGAAGTGTTATTTGGATTTTGACTTTTCATCATATTCCATTACAGGTATATGCTCTCTGGTTTAGTTTTCCAGAAAGTTTTAATTTACTGATAATTTTGGAGGTTGTGGTTGGAAGTGGAGGACTTTTGATAAGAAATTTTTGGTAATATCTAACCTTCATTTTTTCCTCTCTCGTTTGGTTCCAAATTCATGTCACTTTCAGTGCAATGCTGATGCTCTGCCCTGACAAAGGAGTATGTGGAGTGAACTCAGATATAATGTGTGATTTGCAGCAAGAGGAGCAGACCATTCATGGCTAGAATCAGTGGTGCAACTCTGGTAGGTATAACATGCACCTTTTTAACTTTCTCTGTACCTGTGTTACATCCTGATGTGGCTGATCAGCCTTGGAAAGTGATAGATTAATTAGGAAGGCAGTAGGTGAGGGAGAAGGAGGAGGACAGTCCCTCAGCTGGCATAAACCTGCCTTAACTCATCCATCATAATTAATTGACTTCACAACCACGACATCAATTCATCTAGCTGAGCACCTAAGCCTTTCTTAAAAAAGATTACAGTGACTTTAGCAAAGCTGTGATGATTTATTCCTATTTTAAATCTGCCCTCTGCAACAATGCATGCCTGATCTTATCTTAATATGCACACAGAAACTTGTTTGAAAAGGAGATAGAGCTGCTGCTGGTGCGTAGTGACTGCAAAGAAGACAGAAATAGCATGTAAGCCACAATCAGTATCTCAGTGTGTAACTTGCTCGCTATCCATAAATGCATTTTTCTCAACTACAGCTCTAGCAGTACAACTCTTTGTCAACTGAGCACTCTTTTACACAAAAGTTCTGTCATATTTTCCCCTTTCCTCACAATCAATACTAGTTGTGGATGATTAGAATAACAACAGATTGCATTTATCCAGAGTGGAAAAAAGTACTGAAGGTGTTGTGGTGTGACTGTGTGACTGGATTTTTAAGGGTGTGGAGGACTGACCAGACCTCATCCAGACCTGGTTCTTTGCGCACAGCCCTACCTTTCCTCTCTGCTTCCCTACATCCCTAATGAGGTCTGAGTACGCCTGCTCTTGAATTGCTAGTTGCACCAGTGTGGACTGGAATCAGACAGCCATTAAGTAGAAGCATTATTTATCCTTCACCAGCATTCAGGCCTTGAACATGCAGAGCTTGGTCTGCTGTCACCAGATGGGATGCATCTTTCTCAGAGGGGAAAAAGGATTTTAGCAGTGGAGCCAGCAGGGCTCATTGATAGAGCCTTAAACTAGATCAGAAGGGGGAAAGGGACAAAGTCTCAATGCAGAAGGCTGGTTTGGCTGAGCAGGGATCTTCTTTTGGAGATGAAGCCAATAAAGGAGGGTATATGCCCAGTGGAAGCAAGGTCAGGTGACCAGGAGGAATACAGAGATGCTGCTTGTCACAGTAGGGAGAAAATTCATGTAGTCAAAGCTCAACTGGAGATGAAGCTTATCAGAACTGAGGGAGACAATAAAAAGAGTTTTTTCAAATACATTAATGGCAAAAGGCCATAAAAAATAACATCAGCCCAGTAGAGGATGAGGGTGATCAGCTCACAGACAGGGATATGGACAAGGCAGACATGTTTAATATTTATTTTGCCTCTGTCTTCAATACTGGTGATGGATCAAGGGGTTCTCAGTGCCCTGAGCTGGAGGACCATGATGGCAAGAAAGACAAACTCCCAGCTGACCCTGAACTTGTGCAGTACCTGCTGCTCCAAATGCATCCCTAAAAGTCTATGAGGCCAGATGGGGTTTGTCTGAGAATACTCAAACAGCTGGCTGATGTCATTGTGAGGACTCTCTCAAAGATTTTTGAACAGTCTTGGAAATCTGGAGCTGACTGGAAGCTGGCTCGTCCCAGTTTTCAAGAAAGGCAAAAAGGATGACCCTGGTAACTATGGGCCTGTCAGTCTCACCTCAGTGACTGGTAAAATTATGGAGAAAATAACTCTGGGAGGTATTGAAAAAACACCTGGAGGACAATGCAGTCATTGGTCACAGCCAGCACAGCTTCAGGAGGGGAAAGTCCTGCTTGTCAAACTTAATTTCCTTTTTTGGACAAGGTAATACAGCTAGTTGATTAAGGGAAGCCAGTTGATGTAATCTTTTTGGACTTCAGTAAAGCTTTTGAAACTGTCTCTCAGAGTAACATTCTGGACAAAACGTCCAGCACACAGCTGGATAAACACATCATGTGATGGGTGAGCAACTGGCTCCGGGGTCAGGCACAAAGGGTAAATGTAGTTACATCAGACTGGCGACATGTCGGGTGGGCTTCTGCAATGACCAGCGACAGGACCTGAGGGAATGTTGTGTCAGGGGAGGTTTAGGTTGGATATTAGAAAAAGGTTCTTCAGCCAGAGGATGATTGGGCACTGGAATAAGCCCCTCAGGGCAGTGGTGACAGCCCCAAGCCTGGCAGAGTCTAAGAAGCATTTGAACAATGCTGTCAGGCCCATGGTGTGACTCTTGGGGCTGTCCTGTGCAGGGCCAGGAGTTGGACTTCGATGATCCTTGTGTGTCCATTCCAGCTCAGGATATTCTATGATTTCAGTTCTCTCTCGAGTCACAGTTGTTACCAGCCCAAGCCCAACTGTTTAAAGATATGCACATAGTAACAAGGTATAAACCTTCCTCTCATGGAACTACTGCAAGCAGACTTTGACCTTGGACAGTTCTGGTGTGCCCTTGGCTCAAAATGTGGTCTTAAAGGAGGAACATTTAACATGGGAGCCAACTATAAGGGCTACAATGCTTTCTAGCTCTGTATTAATCTATTATGTTGTATTTTTGAGAAGTGAAAAGAAATCATGTGATGATCCAATTATCAATGCCTTTCAGAAAGTCTAGGGTTGCTGAATATGTTTGTTGTTCCTTGTTTAGACAGATAATATAGCTTTGCGGTAATTTTTTTTCCCCCCCTCAGTTAAGTAAGGATGCTAAGAACATGAGGTGTATTTTCTGTCAAAATTGTTTTTTCTCTTCTGATGTTTTTTCCCAAGGTAATTTGTAATCGTTTGTCTGGAAATACAGCACAGCACTGCTATATTGTCTCACCTGTTTTCAACTGTTTGTTCAAGAACAAGCTATATTCATTATTTTTCAATATGTTTGTAAATTCTCATTGTACTGAACGTCCCCTAAACCCTCCCTGGTACCTTAGAAGTTAACTGGATTGTCTCTCACTCAATGGCAGAAGAAACAATATAATTATGATTACATAGATTGAATGTTACTTAGCAAGTGTCAGTTTACTTCTCAGAATAAACTTCAACCCGGCATACTCTGTATAGTCATATCACATTTGTGTTTTCTGGGAGGGAGTGTTTGTATTAACTTAGAAATATGTAGTCGGGTACAAGATACATGTAAAATCTGAACACTCTGAAGAAGATTCCTCTGTGACTTTGAGATTGAACTGAAATTCTCCATCAGAAGGGAGAAACTCTTAGTTGAACTTCTTGTATTGGGTGTTTGACTGCTCAGATATAGAAATTATTCCCTAATGGTCATGAACAAGCAGGCAGAGCTCTTTTAACTAGGTCCCTCAAGTGTGCGTATAGACAAACAGAGGTGTGTGCTCTTCAGATTACTCCCTTTCTTGTGGTAAGAGAAGGAAAAAGAAGTCTGGAAAAAAGTTTAAAGAGTTGAAGGTTCAGATATGAACTGAATTCATCACTTTCCTCAAGATCCTGATTATACTGCTCTGCCAGAGGCTGTATTTTATGGCGCTCCATTGCAGCCTCTGATGGATTTACAGAAACACATGCACCGTCTGTGGAATCATGCAAGCTTTTCTTATCGAAACAGCCTCAGCCAGAAATATTTGTGTTGGATACAGCTCTAGTAGGGAGAAACTGTTCCATCTTGTTGAGGAGGGAATTGGCTCGTCATTATTCAAAAATCACTCAAGATGAGCCGCCATGGGGTGTAAACCCCTCCATGTTGAGGTGGCTAAGCATTTCTCAGGACCAGGGTTATAGTCATCAGTTTTATCAACTTTCTGTGGTAATTTCCTGTATTGAAAGCTAGATGACAATGACCACTTTTGAAAAAGCCTAGACATAATTTTTTTCCTTCCATAATAGTTGTATTCTCTTTTGCAGTGAAACACAATCAACATACATTTACATATTTCATGTAATCAGGACAAGTGGAGGTGCATGATAAAAGAGGGATATTATGGTCACAGTGTACAGCTTTATCTTGGTATAATGCAACTAATTACAAAAAGCAAACTGCAAAAATTGACCAAAACTGTCAAAAAGCTTAACTGTGCACCCTTTTTTATTCATGTGTACTTTAATCTGTAAGTGTATTCTTTTATACCACAGTCCTAGAAACTTTGGAAAAATAGCAAATTCTTGCTAGAATGACAAGCTCACAATGCATTGTCAGCTCTGCCAGCTTTAGCAATGTAAATAATTCTTACTGATTTTCACTATGTTCGGCTATTTGGAACAGTTCAGATGAGACTAAGCTGAATTCTTCTTCATGTAATGAATTATCATCTAAGCACTTAATAAATTTCAATTAATGATTAATATTTTCAAATCCTTTTGAAGAAAATGTGCTAGGACAGGTACTGTCTAGGATGTAATTAGAATATAACAGGATTGCACACTTGTAACTCCTTAATTTATGAACTTCTATGAACTATTCTACTGCTGAGAATTATGAAAGGGAAAGAACACATTTGGTTTTCTCAAAGAGACTTCAAAAAACCCAACATAAATTATACAGGTGTCTAATTCCTGACAGTTCTCAAATTGATGAACAGAACAATCCATTTCATAGACTTGAGATAAACTCCATGTTTCTAGTGATGAGAACTCTTGTACTCCTTGGATGCTTTTCCATGCAGAGGTGTTTTATTTAACTATAAAAATGTAGTGGGCTAGAGGAACCTATGATTTTTTTTTCCTTCTACCAGTGCACTGTCCAAGGAGCAAGTAGGTAAACATTTTTTAAGATGTTCTTTTTTTATATAACTATACATATGTAAGTATACAAGCATATATATTTTATCCATATATGCTTAATATATAAAGTGTATGAGTTTTATAAATATGTATCTTTTACATGAAATGTATGGACAGATATACCTCAGAAAATAAAACCAGTCAGCAGAATTCACAAAATCTCATTAGATTTGAGCAGCCTGTCCTAAAGTCCATAACATACATCCTGATATCTGGTCTTGGTGATAGAGGGGTTAGATTCATTCAGTGGAGTAATAAATTAACTGCCATAATTTTTTTCTTATTTTTTTTCTTTTAAAGTACCCCACTCTGTCTTTTCTTTTGCGCCAGCAGAAGCAATGTTGCATCTCCTCAGCTTTGGTGTCTGTGAGCAAGAGTCAGCTACACCACCTGCTCCTTCCTGTCCAGATGATGTGGCTGGGGCTTGTTTCATGGGTAGGAGCATGCCAGGGCCCTCCACGCTCATTTTGCGGATACACGTCAGCAATCTGAATCTGCTCTCCTAGTCCCTGCACAGGAACAGCTCAGCTTGTTACCATTTCTAGCACATCTTCATCTGTTGCTTGGTTTACTGCAGCCATAAAGCAGCAATTTCCTTCTTTTTCTATGGCAGGGGAAAAAAAGGAGGCATCGTTATAGCTTTAAAAGTCACCAGAAGTTATTCACGTCAGCATTATGCTGTGTTTTTGCATTCACCACTTATCTGTTTGTCAAAGCAGAATGCTTTCCCATGTAGGAAGACCTTGTTTTCTGGTAACTTCCAGCACCTGCTTTCTAGTAACTATGAGCGAAGAGTTTAATAATAGTTTAGTTAATAAGCTGTGATGAATTCTCTCATGATCAGTGAAATTATGGAAGTAGTTTCCTACAGAATGTGTTCCAAAGCTCAGTTAGTTGAGGTGTCAACCAAGAAGCTAGAAGGTCAAACAGAAGTTTTTCTCATAATTAAAATACACATGAGGGTGCCCTAAGGACTCTCTGCTGCCTAATGAGGTGCACCCTCACACTCCAATAGTTTCCTTGATTGCAGCACCAAAGTAACCCCTTTTCAATCTGCCTATTTTTTCATACGAAAAATGGAAAAATTCAATATGGTTGAGTTCTCCTCCTTGCTCAAATCTTCTTGAATTTTGGCGGTAGGTTCAAAAGTTGATAACAAAGAGAGAGGTGAAGTACAAAAAAAACTCCCAAAACCAAACCCCAAATCTCTTTTTGAATAAGTTCTTTTCTCTGTCCAGGAGTTAGCAGCTCTCATTTGTGCTTGCTGTGCTTCATGGCCCAGGATGGGTAATGCAGTGTGGAAGCAGAGAGGGTAATTGGGAATATGTACCACCAGTGGCAATGCTTGTAACAAATCCCTTCATTATATAAGCATGGCAGAAGTGTCCTTTAAAGAAGGTCTTAAAAACTGTAACTAGTACAAAGAGCAGAACTGGCAAAAATTACTGTACCCAATTATTATGTGATTGGAAACTATGGCCCCAGATGAATCCAAAATGTTTCACTGGGAGGGGTGGAGTGATCCTGAAAGAAATCTGAGTTTTCTAGCACAGGAAAAAATATGGTTTCTTTGTATTTGCTGGAATGGTTTGGTTTAAATAGGGCATTTCAATTATTTCTTGCACAAAAATGTCAATTAAACAAATCTTTTCCTTCATCACAGCTCAGTGTCACTGAATCAGCATTTTCCAGTGAAAAAGTAATTTACTAAAAAATATCTAGTTTTGATCTTTTTAATACTTTCCATCAGGCTAAGATGAGGTTTGTTTTGAAAAGGGCGGTCCAAGATTCTTTCCATAAACACTTTTTGTATTAAATTGGCTATGCTGTCATGAAGGAAGAAGTTAGTAAATGTAATAGTCTTAAATGCATTGAGGTAGGGATTGAAAAAATGCTCTCATATCCTTATTCTGTCTCCCTCCAATTCCTGTTGTTTCTGAGGGGAAGAGTGTGTTTTTGCTTCATACTAAGAGAGGTCTGTCTCACTTCATTGTTACGAAATAATAACTCTGCCTGCTTTGTTTTTAATTTTTTTTCTTTTTTTCCTTTTTTTTTACCCACTTATTAGTTAGTCTCCCTTATGAGAAGTAGGTACACTCAGAACTGTGGGTTGAGGGATTGTTTTGATCCCTACCTATCATTAGTGGATTTTTTTCTTGAAAATAAAATTAAATGTTAAACGAAGGGTAAAAGGCAGGCAGCATTTTAAGTAGTTCTTAACACTAATTGCAATCTGTGGCTCCGTTGATGTTTTGTTAGGGAAGAAAATAAATCCAGAAAACACTGACCAACAGGGAACAGCAGGTACTTATTAGAAGTGTTAAACTGAACATTAATAACACCATTGTGTGCTTGGAAACCATGGCAACAGTAGGGAGTGGCAATAAAGATAATTTTCTAATATCTAAATACATTATTTAAAAACTGTTTTTCCCTCTACTCTTGATCCTAATGGCAGATAACTCCTCTAAAATTATGTTTATGGCATGTGGATGTGAAAGAGGAAAATGTCACAGAATAACTGGTAAAAAAAGAAGTGTGAAGCCAAGGTGAGGCATTTAATTTCTTTTCCCCTAAGTTTCTAAGCTGAAGATAAAAAATATTTGGAAATTTTTGGTCATGATGGAGGTACAAAAGCCTCAACCAACTGACTAAAGGCTCAGTAGTCACTAAAATCTACTAATAGTAAATTTCAGGAATGGTTTGCCTGAGAAAACCTTCCCTCACTGGAAATTATTTTTAGGAACAACTTGTATAAACATCTGATAGGAATAAAATAGAATTTATTCTGGTTTAGGATGCAGGAACAAACTAGGTGGTCTGTTGAGTCCAACAGCAGTTTTTGTCTGTGTGGAATCACAGAGCAAGAGCTGCTAAGAATGTGCCCATGCTGTGACTTCTGAGTGTTAGCACTTGATATGGGGGAGAGTCCTTGATCCCCCAGGATGCCAGCTGAAAACGGACAAATAGCCACTGAACTCAAACTATATGGCTTCTCGTTATTTGTGTTTCTGGTTCGAGTAACTCTTTACTTACTGGGTTGTGCATAGATGGAATATTTATCACTTAAAGAAAGGTTTTCCTTCTTGGATTACCTAACAGCTCTGGGAAGAGGTGGGTCTCCATTCCTAGCTTGGCCAGCTGTGTCCTTTGCTATACATCACAGAAGAGCACAAGGGGCAGTGAAACACTGGGCTTCCTCTTTTCCTTTGTGCAGTGATTATCAATTCCTGGGCAGACAAGGCTGCCTAAGCAGTGTGGACATGGAAAGCAGGAGGGTACCTGGGGGGCAGAGGGTACTTCCTGAAGGGATAGGTATGTGAGGTCTTGATGGCTGGCTGGGTAAGTGTGAAGGCAGCAAGTCTGCCTGAATGTGCTACTGACGTTTGGAAATTAATTCCCATGAATACCATGCAATTTGATCAAAGGTCTGAAAAGTAAATTCTTTGCCCATTGGACAGAAACCAGTTCAGTTTCAAGGTGCTGACACTGGCTAGAAAGGGACCCTCTCTGCTGAGGACAGCAGTGATTTCCTTGCTTCCTAAATCTGAGTAAAGCATCTTCTGAAAAGCACATACCAGTAGCTGCAACCTGCATGCAATTCACAGATGCAACATTTCTTCTGTGTGTCTGTCTCAAGATGCCACCAAGAGAACAGAGTTGTAGCAAATTTAGGTCTGTGTAGTAGATCATGAAGGGAAAAATAAGCATTTTATAGACAGCTGGTATATGGGAAGAGAAACAAGAAAGTGGAAAATTATTTGCTTAAAAAAAAGTGTATTTTGGTTGCCATATGGAGAGAGAGGGTTGGCTGTGGAGTCACTTTTTTTCTATTTCTTCATGGCATAGACCAGGAAGATAGTTACTAGGCAAAGTCATGAACAGCATTTATTGAACACAGAATCTGGACCTCTGCTGCTGTCAGTGGAGCTCAGCAATAGACAAATAAGAGCTTGTGAAGTGAAAGTCATCTTAATACCAAACGTGACCAAAGTTTTGACTCCAGTGGTGTGAGTATTCAGCCACTTTATTCTTTCTTAGACTGATTGTTGTAAATAACTGATTATGTGTGACAGACACCTTTACTAAAAAATATTGATTTATAAATCTAAATATCTGTTTATGTGTTTGTTCAGCTAATAATACCATGAATTGCTGAAATGAAAGCATATAGGAAGAGTAAAAATCTAACCAGCCTCTGCAGAGCGCAATGGCTCACTTTCTACTACACAGTATTTTCTCTCTTGCAGCATTTCTATCTCAGCTTCTCCTAAATATTCTCTTTGGGGCTTTTACTCTGGTCATGAATCTCAGAAGAAGTTATCAATACTGTAGATAAACTAAATGATACAGTAGATAAAGTAAAAGTCTGGCTTGCATTTTGTTTGGTTTTGATTGCCAATGGAATGGGCGGTTCCTAACCTTTTCTTGAATGCTAACTATTGTTATTAAAGAAATCTGCAGATATTGAGGATATAAAGGCTGAATAGCAGCACCTGTACTTGATCCCTTTTTTTTTTTGTTATTCTTAGACTTATACTTCCTCGCCACCTGTACGGAAAAAAGAATACACCTTCCTGGATGTGGGGAGGTCAACCTTCAGCTGATGCAAAGCAGCATAGTTCTAGCAATTTTGTGGCAGTTCACTGCTTTGTGGTGTCTGACAAGTCAGCCTGGTGAAACACCAACTGAAATCTAGTGAGCTGATAAACCTCCCTCTACACTTTTTAGATTCTTGTGCTACTTTTTTCTTCAAAAACAATGCATTATTGAGTTAATGTTAAAGGTAGCTGAGCGTGCTGGCAGAACTTTTTCAGTAATAACTATTTTTGCATGCTCCATTTTCCCAGCTGCAATTTGAATGCCACTGTTACAGGGTGGGAGAAAAGAGTGCAATCTCTTCTATGAAATTGAGGGCTATACTGTGATTCCAGGGAAAAAAAAAAAAGAAAGATATGAAATGCATATGCAACAGATATGCGGCAAAGTGCTAAAGCTGGTGATTAACACATAAATCTAATAAGGAGATATTAGTTACTGCCAGGTGACTTCCAGGATATCTTCCTGGGTAGTGCTTTTCCAGAGCATGGAATCATTAGGAAGCAAGCTAACTTTCTCTGGCTGGGTACAACTGATTATTTGGTAGAAGAAGGTTGTCCACAGCTTCAAGGTAAAAATATTTTGTCCTATTTTGCTTTTAAAACCTGCAAGCTAACTCCATGAGAAGGGAAGAGGTGCCTTCAGTAAAGAGTAGATTGCCTCTGTCAAGGGGCCATTTGTGCACAAGGCAAGAGAGTGAGGCTGTAGGTGAGAAACCAGGATGAAGGACAGGAGAGGAAGTGGGAATTTATTCCCCTGCTTAAATGAATACAGTCCAGCAGACCTCCTAAAAAAAAGCATAGGAATTTCCAGCTCCCAAATTTTACCTATGTGAAGTTTAACTTGGAATTGAGAAGACATGTTGGGGGGAGGTAATTTGTTACTCTAATAGATCTGCCTTTAGACCAATCTTTTCTCCTTAGCTAGAGTTATTATAAGGAAAACTATCACTAGGTAAAGACCAATGGTCCCAAGTGTCTAGGTACAAACGCAAGAGTGTTGCAGAGCATAGTATCAATCACTCCCTGACTGCATGGTACTTCTTGCTTTTAAACCTTCCCAATAAATTATTTCTGTGTTTTCCACTGAGCAAAGTTGTTAAGGACACTTTCCTCTTTCCTGTCTGTCCAATCACTCTGGCAGTCACACTCCCACCACCTGAGACTTTCAGTGCTGTGACTGAAGCCTCTTTGCAGTGGGTGGCTCCAGTGAAGCAATGAGTGCCCCGCCTGACTCCATACACAGACCACTCACACTGTCAGGCAAGGTTTGAGGGCAGGTTTGACCGCAGGTTTCCCATAGCAGAATCTCAGACTTCTAGTTCTTTTAAGTAATTTTATCTTGGTGAAAAACTGAATAACAGCTCAAGCTGATGCCTCTGGGGAGGGATCCTAAACAAAGGAAACTCCTGGTTTTATACCCTCACAGTCTATTCATGCCAATGTCTAAGATTTTCCCCCAGAGTCGTCAGCTCCTGTTATGTCGGGTCACCTGGCTGGTCCCACAGGTCCCCTTTCTTGTGCGAGGGGTCTGCAACAGTTCATGGTTTCTTGCCTTGGGTTCCTGGCACCCAGAGCTCAATCTGCAGCTGTACACTGCGCTACCTACACCAAATGTATTTCTCAACAAAAACAGTTTGTCAAGAGTGTGTCAAATCTGAACAACAGTTCTGGCTTTTAAACAGGCATCTGCCTAAGGTTCCCTGGCCATGGACCCATTTCATTGTCAGCTGCACCACAATGTTTCTTGTTAGACCACCCACCAAGGAGTTGTATCCACCCTATTTTTTTCCTGACACCCAGCTATATGAGACAGGCCTACAGGGATGGGAAGAATGGGAAGAACTGTCATACCATTCATTGAAAGGAAAAGATTAGGAGAACAGTGGTCTATTGTCTATTCTCACTCCAAGAAGAAAAGGCTTTGCTTAAGTGGATGTGGTTGCTTTTTCTTTTATAGGATTCAGAGAAACAGGGAAGGCTGCTGTTTGTTATTACTTTTTTACTGCCAAAGGAATGAATAACGTACTGGAGGATGGATCTTTTAATTGATGCTTCTGATGCAAAAGCTGTATCTCCCCACTAACCTGCAGAAACAGACATTATAGAAGCCTCCTTTATGCATTACGTGCAGCTAAAGTTGCAGTTCTAGTTGTTAGCCTTACATCTGTAGCTAAATAGACATGACAGACTAAGTGTGCCTCTTTGCTTTGTCTTCTTTTGGACTTCTTACAATGTCTTTTCCACTAACTCATTATTTTCTCTGCTTTCAAATTATGTAAGAAGTCTTGGATTCTTACTGAGGTTATGTCAACAGGTTTTGCTCTCATTCACTGCAGCTAAAAGTACCTCTTCTAGCAGTGCATCCCTTTTCCTATTCCAATTTCTTTTGCACGATATGTGTCAGTCAAGTGCAGTTCATTTTCACACCAGTTAAGCAGATTGATATGTTTCACTAGCTTAATTATACTGTTATTAACCTTGCAGAGATCTTTTGATGAGTTCATTTTGAAATACTTAGCTATCTGGCAAAAAATATTGAGATATTATCCATGTAAGCGTTTCCCCAGGCTACTATCAGGGATTTCAAACACTGGGAGTTGTACTGGAAATCTGTGACAGGCTAAAATATTTGCTAGAAATGGCATGTTGCTCTAAGATGTATTGTCCTTCAGACAAAACACAGTTCACCCAGATAGGTAGAAAGTTCATATTAATGAGAAAATTTTCTTAGCAGAAATTGGTATGACAATCTGATTTGTAAATGCAGTTCAAGGTAGATCCAACGGTGACAAAGAGTGCATTTGAATAGAGGGTTTGTTAATGTAATCTTGTTTGCTCTGGCAGGTGGATGCCATTAGCCACAAAACTGTAACATCACGAGTTTGGAGATGAGATACTTCTGCAAATAATTATAAGCCATGTGACAAAATAAACAGAATCCTGAAGTCATAGGCAAAAAACCTAAACAGTGTATTAGCCTTTCTGGTGATCTGGAGGTAATCAGAGATTTGCGGAGCATTTAACCACTTAGTGGTAGAGAACCTGTATTCTAAGCTAAGTTTCTGCCTACAATTCCTATGTATTATGGGTCTTCTGCACAAATTCTTCGAATTTTAGAAAGAGAAACATAATTGAGCATCCCAAAGAAGCTCTTCATCACTTGTGGCTGAAGTAATAGGGGGTAGAAAGGGGACTATAAGACACTACTGGGTCTATCCATGCTAGCAGAGCTGCAGTGGTGTTTGTTGAGAGATGCCTGGAAAAAAAAGGATTTGTCCTGTAGGTTGCCTTCATTGTGTTCCCAATTTTTTCTCGACCAGGGCAGTCCTAACCTGCGTGCTGGGGAGCCATTGCCTCCCACCTGAGCTCTCTCTCAGCACAGACTCCTATGGGAGATGGCCCATCCAGACTGGACAACAGTTGACTGGATTGGTAGAGAGAAAGAAGTCTCTGATACCATTGTAACAAGCCTGTGTTAAACTGCCAAGATTTAGTGTTCAGTGTGCAGACTTATGAGAATTTATCTGTTTCTTCTATTAATTCTGCTTGGTCCTCAGCTGATACAAATCACTACTGTTCCTCTGAGGACAACACACTACCACTGTTTTTCCCAGCTGGAGATTCGTCCCTGCGTGTCGAAACCAAAGATGCTGAAGAAATAGAATATTCATTGCAAGAACCCAGAAAATGCTTCTAATTTGCAGCTTCTGATCCTCGCTGTTAACTGCCTTTGGCTCCACGGTGGCTGGCACAATCACTTCAGGAAATGGGTGTGTGGAGAATTAGGAAACATCAATACTGTTTGGATGACTGTGAGCCATGCCACTGCATGGGTGTTTTCACAAAGGTTTATGTGCAAATGAGATAGATTGAAAGGGAGTTTCTAGCAGGAGGACAGGAAAATCAAAACGGTTGTTCAAATCCCTTCTAATAGCCAGGTTTATCACTGTAGGAGAGGATTCTCCTGTCTCTGATGACAGGACTCTTTTGCCAGAGAAAAAGATCAAAAGACTCTCATTTGCTAGGACCAGCCATCACAGTGGGAACTGAAGGAAAACCAAAAAACCTATTGCTGAAGGAATTTGTGGGAGTTTGTTCCCACAGTCCTAAAGAAGATTTAAAGAAGAAGGCTAATTACACCTGTCAGCACACCCAGGCACTGTCATTTCAGAGAGTGTTTTGGAATACTAGCCAGCCACGCTGTTTAGGAAAAGGGTTTCCTGCGTTGTTGTCCCCTGTCAGTGCTTGCAGAAGAGTTCCTGATGGTTCCAGACAGTTGGGCTCATGTGCTGACACTGTTGGCCATGGCAGGATTGCCACCTGAGGAATCAGTGGCACAGAAGTGGAGGCAGCAGCAAGCCCTAAAGAAAGTCCAGGGGAGCAATGCTCCGAACTCTCAAGAAGGGTTGTTCCATCCAGTGCTCTGGCAAAGGTTGAGATATCAGAAGACGAGGGAAAAGCCAAATATAACAAAGATGGTGTTCAAGAATCCAGAAGAAATCTTTCTTCTTTGCCTGTCATCAATTTGTAGAATCAATAGAAGTAATACAAACCTTTCCCAAACCCATGCATGACTTTCGCTTGTTTGTACTCCATAATGGCTGACTTTGATTAGTGGTGGGTCAGTACTGTGGGGTGCAGAGCTGCAGTCTGCTGAGATGAGGTCCTGGGACTTCATCCCCATCCCTGGAGGTGGTGATATTTATCTACATCATTCTTGACAGATAATTCTCAAATTCGCAGTCCAGCAACAGAGTATCAGGAATCATAAACTCCTTTTGTTACCATGTTTTCTTATCCTATTGCTAGATATTTTTTCTCAATATTAATGCTAAATATCCTTTTTTTTTTTCTTCTTAAATTCCTTATTTCTTTTTCTGCCTTTAATGAATGTGGGAAAATATTTATTCTTTTTCTGAGTAGAGCTACATTTCATTACTATTGTCATATCTCTCCTAAATTGTCCCTTCTCTAAACTAAATAACCTGAATTCTTCAGCTGTGTCTTATAGAATTTTTTTTCCATGTGTCTAAAAATTCTCTTTAATATCTTTCAGACTCCTTTAATTGAACTGTATCCTTCCTGAATTATATTAACTGTATGCCAGCTGAGGCCTTGCTGATAAAGAACTGCTTCATTTCACAGACAATACTCCTGCTACATTCCCATATGGAGTTTTTAAACAAATTTTAGTCTTACACTTAGCTTGTGATTGACAATGATATCTTAGTTCCTTACTACAATATCAATGGCATTCATTCCCTCTATGGTGCTTAAACACACAATTATCCCTACGTATGTGCAGAGCTTTGTATTTCCCTTAGTGAACTACAGTCTTCTTACTCAGACCAATTCCCCCATTTTCGAGATAGCTTTGAATTTTCTTTCTCTTCTGCAATATGTTTGCCACCCCTCTAACTTGCTGAATTTGTAGGTTAAACAAGCACATTTTGCTCATCCTTTCCAAACCATTAAGGTAAATCTGACAAGCCTCAGGCCCAGATTAGACCAGAATCCTCTTGACGTAACCCACTAATCAGAAAGTCAGTCATCAATAATTACTCTTCATAAATGCAATTTACTACCCATTTATGCACATTCCTGGTAATTCTATCTATTATCTTTTATCTGGTAATTTCATAGACATACAGAGCTAGCAGTAATATTTCATCTGCGTTCCATGTGATGAAATTGAGCATTTGCAGTCTCCTCTTGCAGGACAGACTTGTCATTTTTATGAATTTCTGATTGCCCTTCTCTGCTACTGCTCCAGTGTAAATTCCCTTTTGTTTTTTCTTGAATATTAATGTCCCAAATTACACTTGGTATGCCAGCTGTCTCAGGATGCTGGATAGTTTTTCACTCTTTCAGCTGAAAATACCTTTCCAGTTACATCAAGGAACTTATCTGTCATTTTCTACAGTAAATCCGATCACTGACTTATAGTCATCCCGTGATTGATAACAGGTTGTTCTCCTTCTTTAGTTTTTCTCTTAGGAATAATTTCTTTACTAAGATATAATTCTTCTTTCCTGGTCTTGGAAAGAGAGGTTAAAATAATTTACTTACATGATTCAATTTTGACAGTAACATCCCATAGAATGGATTGTATTGGTTTGCTGTGTGAGTAATGATCTGAATCTTCTTAGTCTATACTCTTACCATGTGCTCTTTCTTTAAATTGAGGACTGAAAAATAAAAACACACAGTTAAGTGATATATTGATATTCTACAAAAAAAACCTTAAGCGGTGATGGGAACAACTTTAAATGCTCAGGTGAAATCTTTAAACTCTTTGCTGGAGTAACAAGTATATAAGAGAGAACTTTTATATCTTGTAGCTAAAATTAAATATTCCTTAGTTTAGGAATGACTAGAAAGATGTAACAGGCTGTCAGCATGCTCACTGTTTGATGCTGTGACCTTGTTAAGGTATAATTTAAATTACTCTTAGGTTACTTTCTCTTTCCTTGAGTCACCTAAGCAAGTTGAATTGATAAATATTGATACAGATGTTTAAAATTCGGTGAATTTATTGAAAATTGCCTTGTACTTTGAAAATCATCGTTTTTCTTATCAAATAACTTTCCTAATATTTGGTAATGTTTTGGTGCTTTCTAATAGGATATTTCATTTGTGTTTCATTTTTTCATGTTATGACTTTTTCTTCTCTGTCCTAGTACATTTTTTCTACCTTCCATTTCTCTATGCACTGTTAAGTGTATGAAACACAAAGTTTTGTCGGTTTTGGTTTGGGTTTTTTGGGGTTAGGTTTTTTTTTAGTTAAATAAACTCAATTGGCAACATAGGTGAAAGACACGGTTAGAGATAGACAGATGCTTTTTCATAGAGCTCAGATAAATTAGGAGGGGCAGCCTGTCCACAAGGGGTAGTTTGGCGTGGGGGCAAGGGAGATGACCTGATGATTGGTGTGAAGGTTGCTCCCTTCCTGTATGATGACCTGGGCTGGTTGCCAGGTTAGTCTCTAACCTGTATAGTGCCTGGACCCTCATCAAACCAGCTCATTTCATCCATCTCTTCTGAGGTCATGTTTTAGTGACCAGGTAACTGTACCAGGGTGGCCTTTGAAGACCTTTGATAAGGAACAGTCTTATGTTGTTCCAAAGGATGACCCAGCCCAAGCTGCTGCTGCCATACTGGCAGGGGAAGGAAGGGAAAGGTGTTGCCTTCCCTTGGGGTAGAGCAGAATAGCCCTCATCCTTCTCAGGCCAAGTGCATTGGAGGAAGGTTCTGGTAGCCCAGAGTCAGAGGCAGCAACAAGGAAGATATTCCAAGCACAAATCTTTGGGGCAATCCTGGAGGCAGCATATGTAACTCCAGAACTGGGTCCCATCTGAATAAGTCGACAATGAGACAGATTCTATTAAACCTTTCTGTGGCCTCTGAAACTCATCTCTGTCCTGCACTGCTTCTAGTTATAGCACTAACTTGAGTTACACGGCCTGCTCACAGATGGTACTGGGTTTTCGCTTCCGCCAACTTCATTGTCAGTCCTCCTCTCTCATCAGGATGAACTACAATAAAGAAATCATTCCCTCCCACAGTCCAGTATAGACTCCAAAGTAGTGTACTGTGGCTTAATTTTGTCCAGCCTGAAAATCAGGTCTTCTTCATAGACAGCAAGCAAAACTTTATGTGATAAGGTATCATGGACACCAACTCCTGTGTGTAGTGCTTTTATCTATTGGATCAGGCCCTTTGTAAGTGTGTTTTTTTCAAGGCTTTTAGTCATTTTTCCTCTTTCAGACATGTTATAAACAAACCTGGAAGGCCTCTACTTTCCTGAGGATTGTATTTAATAATTCTTGGGTAAATTTTTTCTTCATTTTCAGGCTCGTAACATTTTTCTAGTGGCAATTCAAGTCTCAGTGCAATAGCTACATGCCAGGTTTTATTAATTACTTTCCCTTACAAGCTACCAGCAAACAGCCAGCAGTCCTCCACAGACCCCCATTTCCACACTACTCAGTGAGGATGGAATGTATTGCTAGCTTAGTCTTTTATGACATGTGGCTATGATGATGTTGTCCTAAGAGAAGAAAAGCTTTTATTTTTATACTTCTGTTACTAAAGTAATGGAATACAGAGCACTGGCAAACATTTTTTTCTCCTGAGACATGTTTGAGCAGATTAGTGAGGCTGCCATCTGGAACAGGAGACATTTACATTTTGATTGTAGTAGCTAATCAATATGGCCATTGTATTACTAAATGCCTTATTTTCAGAAGAAGAACAATCTGGTCAACTAAGGATCAGAAAATCTGACTCTGCCATCAACTTTCTGTGTGATTTTGAGCCAGATCATTTAAACTCTCAGTGTTTAAGCTCATTCATATGTAAAACAGAAATAACAAAGCTTTCGAGCCAGTGGATAGATTTGAAAACAGTTATGGAAATAAAATTGTCTGACTTACTGTCTGGAATTTAAAGAGTTATAAGCATAGTAACATAAGGAAGATATGAAGTACACGTATTTACGTGAGATGATACAAGTTAATTGGAAAAAAGTCTATTAACTGCAAATGATGCTTTCATAGTAACAATATTATTTCTTTGGTGGATTAAATTGTGGGATTGAGCTTGGCTCTTTAAGAATTAAATTATCATTATTGTTGAACAATGCTAATGATATAATTCAGGGCCCAGCCCTCCATGCCTTATTCATTGCCTTTAACAGATATGTGCATGGGAGTACTCTTCTCTTTAATATGAAACATGGGCTTCTTTTCCCCAAGTTTGCATAGTGTTCATTCATTGTAGATGTGAATCATTTGTTTGCATGCACCAGTACAGCTTGTCAAAACTGTCTTGAGAAGGGTTTCAAGGTGCTTACAGAAAAAAAACCCAAAAGGATTAGAAGAAACATGGAGGGATTTAAGACTTTGTGGGTGGAATTTGGGGAGGATTGGAGAGGGACTTTCAGTGGCAGATTCAGAGCAGCTTGGAGATTTTGGCACCAAGAACAGCTCTGCATATCCCACAGACTTTAAAATTATATTTATCCCATGTCTTTCATTGACTTGACGCAGATGCTGTTCTAATTTTCTAGAAACTTTGTTTCAATATTTATTGAATCTTCAACAAGAATCTTCCTAGAGCTCAAAATTTCTAATGATTTTCATCAAGGTTTTCACCCAGATAATTTTTGGTATCTCTCTGCAAGAACTGCTTCAGTTTTCTTAAGTTCCACCAGCACAAACGAAGGAGCTGTCAGGTCATTTGTCCTGCCTTTCCTGGCCAGCCTTTGGCATAGTGCTTGGGACCTTCCATCTTCATAGGAAGCTGCAAACTCCAAGGAAGTACCTGAGCACTCAAAACTGCAAGAGTAGTGTTAGATAACACTACTTCCAAAATTAAATATGGCTTCCACAGGTGCTATTTTGTTTAAAAGTTATAAATCTATTTTGTCTGAGTATCTACAGTTAGTGACATATTTAATTTTCTGTAAATTTTATGGTTCTCTTTCTCTAATAGCAGTGACTAAATTTGTCAAGAAAATTCAGCAAGAATGAAGAGGCTTTCATGGTTTTAGAAATTATGCTAATATATTTAGGTCTATGTTTTACTTTGAGCTTAGTGTATCCAGAGGTAAATCCTGCAGTTCTTGCTTAACCCTGAAAATTATTAGAATGTGTTTTGTGTCCATAAAATAAGAAATGTTATAATTATCTTGTATCTTGGGAGTTAATGCTTTTTGTAATACACACTGAGAAACATCTCACAGCTACATAGAAGAGTACTATAGTTCCAATCTTTGCTAACTTTTACCAAAAAAAAGAAGTGACTTCTGAATTCACATCAAATTGCCAAACAGTTGTCTTGGATTGAAGAGGAAGGATGATGAAAGGAACAAGCAAATTGGCATACATTATTTTACTGAAACTTTGTCCAAAAAAAGAGTCCTGAATTTTTTAGTTTGCAGGGATAAAAAAGAATTCTAGAAATCTTAATGGAGAACAAAGGTTTGCAAAAGGGAAATATTTCCAAAATGCACCGGAGCTTTAAAAGAAGAGCGAACAAGGTTTTTTATCACTGGACAGCAGTGTATTTCAAAATTGTCTGTGGAAAGGTATCTGTAATTTGGAAAATTGCTACGTTTTGCTACAACATTTCTACTGACAGACATGGTACAGAATATAGGAAACTGAGAAAAAGGGATACAGAGTGCGAGAGTTTATTTTTCGACTCACAGAAACCTCTGTTTGACATTTGCTAAGCATACCCCCATTGCAGACAAACCTAAGGAGTAGAAAAGCTGGCATTTGTGTAACTTTCCAGAGAGACAGTAGTAGCACTGAGAGAGCGCTTGCTGCGTAGTAATTCCTCTTTATGTAAGCAGTCATCAATGAGTTCGCGTAATCTCCCTCCGCCCCCGCTGTTCCTCCACTCAGCAGCGCTCTGCCAGCACCCACACAGTGACTCACCCGGACAGCCCTTTCTACTATATACTTACATAAAGGTTAGAAACATTAAGCTGTTCCTTTCCTGTTCTCCCTCTCCCTACCCCCCTTCCTAAAAATCACTTCAAACGACTTTTTGGCACAGCTCTCCTCCGGTTTTCCTTTCATTTTCTTGCAAAGATAGAAACTTTTGAAAGTTTTGCTTTGGAATAGTTAGATGGTTGGCATTGGTAGAATTAAACATCAGCTATTTCTACCTTATTTTTAACAGACTGGTCCCTTAATGATCAGGAGAATGTATATTCAAGTAAAAGTTCCTTCTGGCCCTAAAAATGGATGTCCGTAGCCTCATGATTTTGTTATGAAGCTATTTCCTTGTTTTAATTTTTAATGGAATGTGATGAAGAATTCAAGACTACAGTAATGAAATGTGTATCCTCCCCTCTTACTTGGTCTCTTGGAGACAGATTCCTAACAGTTAAAAACTGTGCCTTTTTTTTCTATGTTTTACATACAAACCTTAGTGCGTGGCAAATCCTGGTTCTTTTCTCCCCCCAAATCTCTCAGTGTAACAGAAAAAGGATTCAAATGGCTTGTTTAGTCCCACAAAGTCTGATGTTTCCAGTGCTTTTAGACGGGAAAGAGTTAATATTGAACAAACTACCTGGTAATAAAGAAAGGTCATAGATTTGAGATAGTCATTTTTCCCCTCTAGGCAATCAGCTGTTCCTCCATGGGTCTCACCCTAGGAGGACTTGAAGGTGGAATGAAATGAGAATTAGTTGCTTATTCCCGGTTGCCTTATTCCTGGCTGCCAGCTCTTCATGTCTTATTTTGTAAGTCTATGCAGTAGGTTCTGTGAAAATGTTTCAGCTGGATTTGTATCAAATTGCTCGCTGTGTTGTTGTGTTCTTAAGTATTAACTCTGTGTTTACTTACAAATGAGATATTAAATGAAATGACAGGGTGGACAGAGAGATAAAAAGAAGATTTGTGCAGAAGACTTGTCGTCCACGAGTACAATAAACTCTTCTCTTCTTACCAGTGACAGCTATCTCCCAAGACTCAAGTGCTCATTTAAGTTCTCTTAAAAAGGGAGAAACAACATGGAAATATAAATGAAGAGAAAGTATTTTCCAGAAATGGCTCTTGATGTCAAGTCTGACCTGGGCTTATTACTGCATAATGGTTCTGTGGGATATTCATAGGAAACACCTATGTGTGCTTTGGTACACAGTCACTTACAGCAAAGTCATATCCAATTCTGTTCTGAAGGAGCATTTATGTGATGTGAAAGGAAATCAGTATGTTGAGCAGAAATGATGTTTGATTCCAGAAACATCCTGACCCAGACTACTTCACATGTATCTTCTGTTTGCAGTGACATTGAAGATCAAAGAATATGTTCTGCACGCATCTGTATTTTCATTTGTTTTGATGAGATGTCTAAAAAATGTGCCCAAGTGAATTTCAAGCACATCACCTTCTGCTTAAAGAGGTAAAAATGAAGGAGGTGAGTTTTAAGCTCTGTCTAGAGCATGAACCTATGAGTGCTTGCAGGGACAGACAAAATATCTCTGGCTGTAAGAACTCTTCACAGCACAGACTCCCTGCTCAGTACAGGAGGTCTCAGTAAGATCTTATATTTAAAGCCTTTATGGATCATCAGAGTCTGCTATGAGAAAAATATCCCCTTTCAATATTGTTCAAGCTCAGAGACCTTTGCATTCTGCAGTTCTTGGAGCTTGGAGACCTGCCTCCTCTGCTCTGCTCATTCCCAGAATAGCTTTGCTTTCCCTTCTCTCTTTGGGAGAGCAAAAATCTCTGGGCAATGCTCAGGGCAATAGGGAGAGCTCTCTCTCCTCTTTACCCTCACTTTGTGTTCTCTGCTGCTTTTTGTGGTGTGCTGTTTTCATAGTTATGATAAATGAAATATTGATCTTTGGCAAGCTCCTGAGGGAAAACAAGGCCTTACCCTTTATGTGGACAACTTTCTTTGGAAATCTTATACGCTATGATATACTGCACTACTAGGAAAAAAATAATGGCCCACCAGGATGCATTTAATAAAGGCAAATGTAACAAAAAAGGTCAACTTTTCTTCTCTAAGGCCAACAATAATTAAAACATAAATTAGCATAAATAAATAAATCACACAAATCATCAGTAAGTTCATAGATTTTGTCAGTAGTATTCATTAGTTAACATTGTCCGGTTGTGCCCTGAGGCTCAGGAGTGCTCCTAGATTCAGGCTCTGTGCATCTGTTTGCTGACCGTAGATCTTGCCTCCCCTACTTGCGGGAACGGCCATCTGCTATCTGATCTGATAAGCACTGACTGCCGGGGCAGTGGGAACGTGGGGTGGCCAAGCTGGGCACTTGAGCGGATGAGTACCTGTCTCCACGCATACTCTGATTCAGAGGGCAGTCTGCTCTGAGACCCTGTGTTCGGTAACAAGAAGTCGACAAGGTTTGTCTGAAGGCCGCAGCAGACATAACTATGTTGCATCAGCTGGGCCAACATGTGGTTGGCTGTAGCTGGAAGTGCTGTCATGCGGAGAGATACTCCCTTGCAGAGTGCCTGGGGGTAGTGTCGAGGTCACCTGCATAGTCTTCCATTCCAGGGGTGAAAGGATGGGGTGATGTGTGTACACACTCTTTAGTACTGGACACGGGGCTAAAGGGTTTTGTCTGGAATGACTCTTTCTTTCTCTCTTTTAAAAAAGTCTGTAGAATACATTACCCCAATGTTAATTGGGTGATTAAAATTTAGTTATCTCCACAGAAATTTCTAAAAGAGAATATTACTGGTGCACCAGAGGAAAATCTGCATGTTTGAAAAAATCACATTTACTTGGCAGTTCTGGAACTCAAAAGATGTGTATTTTCACCTGAGAATAACTTTTCAGGAGTTGAATCTCAGCTCGCTTCTCAACAGACACGTTTTTCTTCAGTGTTCTCTAAATGTATTCTCTGTCTTTTTTTTCACACTAATTGTTTAGTGGTGCCTGGATCTGCTCCTGCACATCATGGCAAGAACTCCAGTCTGTTGTGGAGTGCGCTCATGAATTTGTGTGCTGCAGAGCTGCTTTGGGAGTTAGTCTGAGCACCTCTGGACTCTGTGAAGTAAATACATATATGCATATTCGAATAGAGCTTTATGATCACATGGGAGATTTCAAATCCAAATGACAGCTGGGAGCCCAGCTCCCTACTACACTTTAATGCAATCTGAATCCTTTATGGTCTTGCAGGCCTTTGGAGAATCTCCTGACATTTCAGGAGGGAAATACCATTTTTCTTCTAGCCCTGGAGTTTCAGTCTGTCAAATACATAGCCTAATATTTTCTGCTGTATGTGGAAAGACGGTAAGGCATTTCCCTTTCAGTTTCTGTGCAGCTTTGCTAGTTATGTTTGTTCAGATGAATGCTAAAAACCAGTTAGCTATGCGTGCCCTCTTCAATAGGATAGAATAAAGTAAAGCCAGACAAGTGAGAGACAGATTTGCCACATGGGGTAATGCTTCTTTCTTTTATCAACCCTTTTTGCTGCTTTTCCACTCATTAATCTTTACACTCCTTTCCTCCACCCCATTTTTGAGGCATATGTAGGGTAGAACTTTTGTTCCCACAGAGACAGCTTTTTGAACTCATAGCTACAAGACTGCATCTCCTCTGCTTTTTACTCTCTCCTGTGCTTCTCTCCATGCAACCAGCAGACTGATGGTACCCAGTTTTGGAAAGGATCTCATTTCCCAGGGTTTGACCAGCTTTGCAGATTGTTCTTCCAATGCTGGTTCCGTTTTCATCAGTGTAAAAAGCCAAGGGTTGTTTTTTTCTTTCTCCCCCTTGATTTTTGTCATCATTTTTTTAATCACCTACAAGAACCATTTGAGAGGCTTGAACATGAAATAAATTCTTGCTATTGTAAGCTAATTCTAAGGTCTATGCATTGAAAAGCGAAGAAATCCTAAAAACCATTAAGCAGTAATAAAAATTTATAAATTGGCAAAGATAAATGCTATTATGAATTTGGATAAATGGAAGTTTCTGTTAATTGAGCTTAAATATTTTCACCTTGGAGTAGAGTTAATGTCAATCCTTGTACTTTCTTTGAATGGATGTGAATTTTAACATTAAACAGGGAACTCACTCCTGACTGCATGCAGCTGGGCCTTGTGCCTCTAGAATTGAAAGCTTACAAAAAAATTGGTGAGGATTAAATAGAGAAGCAGTAAGACTGATCTCTTGCTTGTGTAACCATGAAGAATCCCACAAGCTCAAGCTGCTCAACTGATCAATAAAGGTTAAGAAATTACTGGTCAAAAATTTTTAGGCACCTAAACAGGATGACAATATTGACATTAGAGGCCTTTTTAATCTTTCTTACTTACCCTTTTCAAAACCATGTTTAAATATTTCTAAAGGTATACTTTGCACATAAGTCTTTTCATATGACAATTGTTTTCACTGAAAATAGCCTCTTTAACTGAACAGAAGTTTCTGTGGATCACCCCTTCATTCTGAAATAGTCTATGATTTTGATGAAAAACTAAAAACTAATTTTGGTTTTAGAAGACTTAAACTGAACACTAATCTCTTTTCCAGCAGATGAAAACAACAAATTTTTAATTATTTTTGTAATGTGGGGGGTTTGGCATTTCTTATATAATACACTAGCTTCTGTTCAACCCGAATTTTACCATCATCTCAAGTACATAATTAATGGAATTTGATGGACTATTATTTATAGACAGCTGTAATGGCTGAGTTTAAAATGTAGTGATTAATTTGAGACTGGAATTAGCAGCCATCATGTGACGTGGCTGAGGCTAGCAAATGAATGTTCATACCTATGGCTCTTGAGGTTCCTGTTTCTTCTTATGCTCATATAATACAACGTGACTTTTCACACTCAGATGCTGTAATTATCTTCACCTTCTACTAGATTTGTGATGTGTTCTCTCCCATTTTTCTAAAGCACTAAAATACATGTATTCACACATTCACTGTGATTCAAGTCTTGTTCACCTGCATTTTTTAGTTTTATCCCTCATTAAAAGACCCCTCTAAGTTGCTTGGTTATTTGTGGGGTTTTTTTTTGTTAGGACTCATTCATACTTTTATTTTTACCTGAAAATCGTTAATCACTCATCATTTTTCAATACTAGCAACTCAATTTTGTATGGCACTAGTTTGCCTTGCAACAATCTGTTCTCTCTGCATACAGCTGGAATGCTCTGGCATCAATTACCAAGAGTGTTAGTCTTCAAATCTTCAGTTGTTCTGATGGGTAATATTCATTTAGGTCCTCTTTTTCATTAAATTCCTTCTGCAGCTTTTTATTTACTGGAAAATCAGCTTTCCCACGCTTTTGACTACTACCCAGGAAGGTGCTGTCACTAATTTAAAATGAAATGTTTTACTTTAGTTATTTGTTTATGTCTTGACAAATGCTAATTTTTGTTTTCAGTTCAAGTGTCTCTATTGATTAACCAGCTAATTTTTGGAAGGAAGTAAAATACTCTGACACTGTTGTATTTTTCTGCAGTCAAAAATGGCTCCTGATGAATTTCTTGATCATTGATATATAAAATATCTCTCCCATCATACCAGATGTTGATGAAGTAGGACAAGGGGAGGAGTGCTGCAGGTGCAAGTTTGTGTTTTGCCCCTTGGGCAGAAAATGCAGGGCACTGTGCCCAACTCAGGATATATTGATATATCAGTTTAAGTCCTGTGGAAATTATAAACCCTGTGGTTCACTCCAGCTTTATCTATCCAGGCTGGGAATAGAGCCTCAGAAATGACCTCAGATTTTAGGGTGTATATCCATACTCATGTATTAGCTACTCCTCTGCTTTTGGGCTTGTGTTTAGCTTCTTGCCTTGTGCTGTTAGAACTAGGTCCTTCTTCAACCAATGCCATGCACTTCCTGACATTGCCTTCCTGAAAAAAGTTACAGAATCTAATTTCAAGAGAGTAGTTTTGTCTTGCTCTGGCCTATATTACAATCTGGGGATAATTTCAGATTTTCTCTTAGCTGGATGCATTGTGTCCTTTTCCAGCACTCAGATCAAGGTTTTGTTGTATCAGCGAGGAATCCTTTCTGAATGGCAGAATATTCAAGAATCAATAATACAGTGCAAGCGCAGATAGCAAGCACATGTTTTCTTAAAAATTCCTTAATAAAAAGGAATAATTAACACTCCTTGCCATATCTATAAAATGTTTTCCCAAATAAAAACGCCACATATGTCTTTGTTATTCTCTTTACAGCACATTTTTATTATCTAGTCTAATCATATGTGATATTTCAAGTATCAGGCAAGCAAACGCCACACTGACATATATTCCAGGTTCCAAGAACTTTATTCTCCAATTTCTGATAATTCCATCATGCCAGAGAAAAGTAAAGTTTACCTCTATATTTTCTAATGGCCCTGCTCCACTAGTTTGTTAAATATTTAAAGATAATTTTATACATTCTTGTTTCATTCCTCATTAGTGCTCATAGAAAATTCAAAGTTCTTTTTGATGGAAAATGTTAAAACTTCCACTTCATTTTTACTTCAAGATACACAACGTAGGTTAGTTTTCTTTTCAAAATGTACATTTGTGCTGGTTTGGGCTGGAGTAGGGTTTATTTTTTTCACAATGGCTAATATAGGGCTGTGTTTTGGGTTAGTGCTGAACACAGGTAATATAATAAAAGCAGTTAAAAATATAGAGGTGTTTTTGTTATTGCTGAGCAGGTCTTGTACAGAGCCAAGGCCTTCTCTGCTGTTCATACAGCCGTGCTGGTGAGGAAGTTGGGGGTGCCTGGGAGGCTGGGAGGCGACTCAGCTGGGACAAGTGGCCCCAACTGACCAAAGGGACATTCCAGACCATGTGACATCATTCTCGGTATATTAAGTGGGGGGAAGATGGAGGAAGAGGAGGATGTTTGGAGTGATGGTGTTTGTTTTCCCAAGTCACCGTTACACGTAATGGGGTCCTGCTCTCCTGGAGATGGCTGAATCCCTGCCTGCCCATGGGAAGCAGTGAATCAATTCTTTGCTTTGCTTTGCTTGTGTGTGCAGCTTTTGCTTTCCCTATTAAACTTTCTTTATCTCAACCCATGAGTTTTCTGGCTTTTACCCTGAGGATTCTCTCCCTGATCCCACTGGTGGGAGAGTGAGCAAGCAGCTGCGTGGGGCTTGGCTGCTGGCTGTGGTTGAACCACAACAGCATTTTTGTTCAAACAAATATTTTGGTTTTATTTTTAACCAACACAGTTGAAGGAAATACCCGTTCTTCCAAAGTGAAATTGAAAACATAAATTTAAAAATTATAGCAGTCTGGAACAGTTCTTCAAAATGTTGTATCCTATTGCTTTTTTAAAGCTTGATCACTTATACAGGTGTTAGTAGATTTTTATCAATATAGGTCTTTTTTGATCCTGGTCTTTTTCTGCTTATTAAGTAATAACACTACTAGCTACCGACAGTTTCATTTATTTGGAAAGCTCGGATTCACACATACAGAATGTGATTAAGAACCTTTGCATTCTGCCTATGGGCAGAAAAGAGTACAGGCCAATATTTGAAATATTTCCTTGCTAAGAATATTAAATTATTTTTTCCAGAGATAGTGGGATTGTCAAAAAATGTTTTTCTCCACTTTAATGACTTGTGGGACAAGGACAGGATAAGAGAAACATTTATCCAGGACACTCTCTCAGAATAACATTGGAAAGCTAATGTGTAGGCTGTATGCCTGGACCGACCTCTGCACACATTGGAGGAAAAGGTGGGAATAATGGAAAACATCATCTGGAATCTATGGGATTTAAAACTCTCTTGTGTTTTCTTGTACTGAATACATTTTAAGCAAATATATTTAATTTTTTATATGTGGCAGCTAATGACAATGTCTCAACTGGTATCCTGAAAACTAAAGGCTTCCACGATCTTATCTGGTCTCATAATGTTCATACTCTGGGAGGGAATTATGTAGCTTTAGAATAGCAGTATAATGTAATCAGTGTGTGTCAGTATGAGATCAACATATCACAGATATAATCTGCTTTCTTCTTTTGTTGCATTAGCTCTATGTGGATCATAAAGAACTGGCAATTCAGTGTCTATTTTTCTCCAAGTGATGACTGTTACAGGGTCCAATTAACATGACTGGGTTGACAAAAAACCTGCCCATAGGTACAGGCAAGGAACTGATGAGCTAAAAGTCTGCTGAAAAGAAATTATGTTTTACAGTGGAAGCCCAATGGACAGGAGACAGCACTGTGCTTTCAACATGAATGAGGCAAACCATATGTTTGGCTGCATTAGGAGAAGCATGGGCATCAGAACAAGAGGAATTTATCAACCCTGCCTTCTCATTGATGGTGAAGTCACCCCAGGATTACTGTGTACTGCTTTGATGGTCGTCATTTCAGGATGGCTGCTGAAAAACTGGAGTGGATCCAGCAGAGAGCTGCCAGGATAAAAGCACTGAGAGGAAGAATGAGGGATGTAGCTGGGATGGTTTAGACTGAAAAAGAGGAGGGAAAGGAGAAGTCTCATAGCAGCCACAACTGCTGATGGGGAGTCGAACAGCAGTTTAAGGTAGTGTGTCATGAGGCAACAGTTGCAAATGGGCAAGTTCAGAGAGACTATCAGGGAAAGCTTTCTACTAAGAGCTTGGCACAGTGCAGGAACCTGTTACTCACATGTGGTGATACCTCCATCCTTGCAGGATTTCATTACTTGGCTGTGAAAAGCCACAGCTGACCTGGCTAGCTCTTGGCATTAGTCCCACTAAAAGCAGGAGGCTGGACTGGATAGTCACCAGAGGTCCCCTCCAAACAGCTTATCTGTTGTTCTCTGTCAGGCATTCATATCTCTGGTCAAACTGAATATAAGGAAATTTTAGTTCATACCAGTCCAAAGCTTTGCAAAGCAAATTAGAAATTTGATTGAAATGTTGCACTTATTTTTATTTTTTTCCTAATGAATGGGGTCCTGATCCTGCATTTAAGTAACAAACTTCTTGATGTGGTCCTGTAGAGTACCTCAAAAAGGTGCATCTAAGAGATTACTATTGTAGAAAGAGAGTCTGGAGTCTCCAGTGTTAGAGAGAATATTGACAGGAACACTTCTTAAAATGTAGGTTTTTTCATATATTGGTGCTGATTTGTAGAATAAGAAACTTTCTTCTGAGAACATGTTAGTTTAATTCAGGTATTTAAAAAGATGGCGTCAATTTTAGGGAGGAAGCCAACTTTCTAAAGCAAGGCCTAGAACTTCATCACCAAGCAGGTAGAATGTGAAACATGAGAATTTCTGAAATCTCAGTATATCTTATGGCAAATGAAACAGGAAAGCGTTTGTCTTCCAAACAAAAAGCAAAAACATGCTCTAGACTTGGAGAAAGTACAGCGTTTGACTGTGCAACTTTATTTACTACAGTGATTCTTTTTGGTTGGATCTTTGTATTCAATATTTTCAGTCAAATAAGCCTGTTAGGCATATTACTTAACTGTGATTGCTTTAATTAACTTTGGACATGCAATGATTCATTACATGATAAACAAATTTAACTTGGACAGCTTATTTAGGATGTCAAGGAAATTGGATATACTTTCTCCTATTGCTTGCTTTCTTAAGGAAAATCAGTATCTCATTGCTCCTAAATTTATTTAGAATATTTATTTAATTATTTTCTATGTCCTCATATGATCATGCTGAGCTGTTTTCTTCCTTCTTTCTGAGTTACTGGAATTTCAAGGCAGATAAAGTAAGAGATGAATGAGAATTGCTTGCTTTCTTAAGGAAAATCAGTATCTCATTGCTCCTAAATTTATTTAGAATATTTATTTAATTATTTTCTATGTCCTCATATGATCATGCTGAGCTGTATTCTTCCTTCTTTCTGAGTTACTGGAATTTCAAGGCAGATAAAGTAAGAGATGAATGAGACCTATTATTGTTTCATTGACTTTGAAGCATTGCATTTCCATTTCTCTTCATGGAAAAGGTCACTTTAATCAGTAATGAATACTTCAGAGTTGATAGCACAAAATAATCTTAATAGGTTATTTGAATAGCAATTTGGTTCAGACGAAATTTCCTTAATTGGAAGAACATGCATTTGCAGCACAATGCAACATACACTCGAGAGCTCCAAGAGGAGAGTCCTGTTTTCTGGTCTTGACAATCAAGAACTGCTTGACAAAGCTAGGATTGCTTCTTCCAAAGAGAAAATAATTAAAGAAACATGTGACAGCACTCTTTAAACACATACAAGGGCGTTGCGAAAGAGAGGAGAATACAGTATTCACAGGATCAAAGAGACGAGAAATAAATTTCAGTAAGCAGGAGCCAGATTTAACAATATGAAATCTTCTTAGCATTTAAGATAGTCAGTGTAGTGCGGGGATAGCTTCCCTAGGGAGGCTATGGGAATTTCAGTACTAAAGGTGCAGAAAGTAAAACCAGTGTCTGACAAAGCATGTCATGTGTAAGACAGCATATGATTCTCTTCTGAAGCAAGAGGTCAATTAGATATCCTCTCAAGGACTCTGCCAGCCCTATTTTCCATGTTTCCTCTTGTTCTTGTATTTCAAACTTGCTCAAGTCAACATCTGTGTCCAGAAAACGTAATTTAGTAAGAAGGATGGAGTGAGGCTTCTGTTCGTTTACATAAAACAACATAGTTTCCAAACCAGTTTGCTTTTCAAGAAGGGCGTTTTTTGTTTGTTTTTTTCAGCATTCAAAACCACTGAGAGTTTCAGAGTCTCCTTATTGCTCAGTTCTTGCCTGCTAGTTTTGGACTCCGAAAATGAACCTGAAATTTTTGATGCTTTCTGCCTCTTAAGTAAGATTCATCTTGGTTTTAGCCATTAAAGCCAGATATGTAAGCTAGCATGGGCATCCAGGCACCTGCTGTAGTCTACGGGGAGGCGACAGATGCTGTTAGAGGACTTACACTCAAAGTGTTTACTTATCAAGATAAGGATCACTTCTCAAGTAAAATATACATTTCCATGCAAAAATGTGTTTCCTCTGTATGCAATTCATTGAACTCATTTCATGACTTTTAATTTAATTCAGAGAAAGTGTACTGAAAAATCACACAAGAATAATACAAGTCGTAGAGTCTCTGACACCACCCACTGCTTCTGTATGTGCCTCTATTTCTCCTGATTACACGAAATATGTAAATGTGCAATTTTGACTTTTTTCATAATTGCTAAATTTTCATTCACTGTGAAATAAAATCAGGATCATCTGATTTTATGTGCAATCTAATCACGTAAAGTCCTTTTGGTAAGTGTGAAACTGACACTGAAAGATGCTGACGTCACCTACCAGAAAAGATTTTGTTGGGACTGATGGAGATTTCTAGATCTTTATGAGTTACGCTGTCTTCAAAATTCTGACACTGATACCCCACCCTCAACAAGAAGGATCTGTTTGTGTTAGAACTATTGCCAAAGCAACTGTTGGTTGCTGCAGCTCTCCAACAACGAAAGCATATATGGCTCTCTGGTTTTTAATGTGTGGCTATAAAGCCACCATTGATGGTGACGAAGCCTCTGTAGAGCACTATGACTGGATCCTTACAAGCAGTGAGAAGATCAGCTTGTATCTTGAGCTGATGCCTTGGACTTTTTTCCAGAGTTGCTCCTTCCCCGATCAGTGAAAAAAAAGGAATTATGTGAAGAGTACCCATCTCCTTCAGTGTGTGTTTGCATTTTTGAGAAGTGTGCTGGTATTGTTCCTGCCCACTATCCAAGGCATCATTCCCATATTTGGATGGTCAAACACCAAATATAAGCAACTGTCCACTATCCAAGGTATCATTCCCATACTGGGACTGTCAAACACCAAATATAAACAACCAACCCAAAAGTTACTCCCCTCTAATGAAGAACTTCACTTAGATCTCAAAGTCACAGAGGAATTGACTTCTGCAGTGTTTCCAGATTTTACCAGCGCTCATACCTATATTTCTTGTTCAGTCCAAACTCACAGTGAAGTCAGAGTTGATTTCATGAAGCAGTTCTTTTCCTGGGATTAAAAAAGTATCACTAGTTAATAAGATTCAGTATATTAGAGCATTGCACAAAACCTCAGGGGATTTCCTGCTGACTAGAAGTTCGTAACAGTGAGGAAAAACTTAGAGTGGCATATATATTGGAAGATAATAAATACACCTTAGAATCCACTGCCTTTGAGCAGACAGATCCGAAATGAAGTAAGAAAGTGTTCTTGTGCAGAAAGGCATCTTTGAAAAAAGTTTTGTTTTTATGCTGAACCATGAGAAATTATATTAGAGAAAAATACTGGGATAGAGAGAAAACAGAATTTGATACATTTGTCTTCTTAAGCATCATTCCACATATTACAAATAAACAAGTACTTACCACATATCTAAAAAACTCTGAAATAATCAACTGACAGTGAATAAATGATTTCATTCCTTTTCTTATCAAAAGAATCTGATCTTAAAGCCATCTTGCATCTAGTAATATCTTCTCATTGAAGTAAACCAATTACAGCAGCCAATAATGTAGCAGATGTACTGCAATATTACCACAGGATTTCATCCATTAAACTTATCCTTTAGCTCTCCATAGCTGCAACAGGATCTCGCTGCTGCTGGGCAGTACCAGCTTCTCTTGCAAACACCTTTCCAATCTTCTCTTTAAGCCTGTGTCTCCCTAGGGTCCCCCTCAGGCTCATTTAGGAGCTCAGTTTGCATTTCTGTCTGTGACTGGGTTTCTCAATGGCTGCTATTCTTCTGCATGTAAGCAGCTGGTTTTGTGTGCCCTGGGGAAGAGCTAAGAACTTACATACACAGACGTTCTGATGGCTCCTGTGATATAAAATGCGTGGTTATATCTACTTCACTGAAGGAAGGAGGGAGACAGATAAATCCCTGGCCTCAAAATCATGTGAACTTACTGGATCACGTATGCAGAATATAAAGCTAGCCCTTTCTGTAGGGTATTTGTTTTGTGGGGAGGTGGCTGGAGCAGTTCAGGACTGAAGAGAGCTAACAGTAAAGTGGTGCAGACAAGTAGGGACTAGCTCTTCAAAGTGCTCCTTGGCCCTTTTCAGGGTACTTATCAGGATAGTTGTGCTCTCTGGCTGTGTGCCGTATGGCTACGATACTAAAAAAAAAATAAACAATGCTGTGTTCTGAGGTACAAACCACTATTTAGTTCAACTGTTAGAATGGCCCTGGTGTGACTTCGTCCTGGGTCAACTGGTGTTTCTCCAAAAAGATTCAGTACTTTGGTTTTGGAAGTCACATGGTCTGGACACCATCCTTAATAAGCAGCAAGTATGTAGCTGCCTTATAGTGAAGATGAAGAAAATTTTGTAACATGGACCTGAGCCATTTCTTGCTTGCTGGCATGAATCCCAAAGAACAGTCCAGAGCAAATTTACTTTGCTAGTATGTAACATTCCTTCTATCATGCCTCAAAGTCCACCATCCTTCTTCCTGCAGAAGGCTCTGCTGTGCCCAGCTGCTGGTCATTTCCAAGTGCTGGGGAGGGCACAACCCTGTTTTCTGTGTTTGTGTTTGAGTGTTTGTGCCAGTACTCCTCTGATCCACTTCAGGCAAAACCACCTATTTAAATTGGGTAAAATAACCTTTCCGATTTTATCAGCAGTGAATTAGGGAGCTCAGGGGCAGGCAGTTGACTGTCCTATACTGCTTTATGATTTCAATTCTAAGCAATTTTTGCCCCAAACTCTTTCCTTGTTATTTTTTCTGCTCTGAGGTATCACTAGGCTATGAGTAGACCAACACTGTAATTGTTTCCATAGTAACAAAGACTTCAGAAGATGGAATGAGCTGGAGAATAAAAAAAAAAAAAAACCAAAACCCCATAAGTTGTAAACAAAATAAAAATGAGTGGCAGAGACACAATATCTGAAGTCTAAAGGTTTTGTGACTCCTTTCCAGTGACCCAGGCTAGTGTGAGAGTGATGGTACAAGTTCATCTCAAATTGACTAAAATATGGTCTTTCTAGCAGTCCGTATTACCACAGCATTTGCATTCACTAGTTCATTTCCTCTCCTCTGACTCTACTACTTGAAAACATGCAAGCAGATCGGATCCTTGTCTGCTGATGTCGACTTGGGTATCATCTTTCTAGTACTGCCCCTAAAAGCAACTTAGTCCAAATGCGGGATCTGTTGGACAAACTAGTGTTACTCATTTCAAGGATACTGATTTATGCCAGCTACAGATGATTTAGTCTGATCTCTAACTAGATGCATATTCCTGGATTGGTTAATTTGGGTTTTGTTGTGGTTTTTTGTGGGTTTTTTAACACCAAATAGCACAGAAGTGGTTATCAGGATACATGCATTCTGAGTCTGCTACTGGTAAATATTGTATATTCTATGCTGTGTACGTGTTCATGCCTTGACTTCCCTACATGTACAAAGGCAAGTGTAATACTTCTCCACTGTATATTGTTTTTAAGGGGAGGTTGCTTCAAGACGAACAGTGTTGGCAATCTTTTCTCCCATTTAAGTCTGCTTTGCATCAGAAGTATATAGTTAGCTGCAATATGCCTGATGCCTAAATATTGTAACATTTTGCAACAGATTTTTTTTTTAGTTCTGTGAACTCTCATACTTGTTTTGAAATATTTCAGAAGAAATGCTTAGCATTTTGCCTAAACTTGGTGCTAGAAATATCTAAACTAAGACGCATTCTGTCTACATAACACATATCAGAATGTTACAGCAAATGATTCTTGGCAGTGTAGAGCATGATACTGCCTGAAATAAGCAGAGGTTCTCTAAAATACAATGCACTACATGTTGATGGCCAGTTGTGAAGATGAAAATGTTTTCTATTTGCGGGCCCAGAACTCCTTGGAGATTATCACAGCCCCAGACAAGGGAGTGGAAGCTCTTGCGCCAGGAATTCAGCCACATTTCAGAGGAAATGAACTGGGGAAGGTTTGGCCCAACATTTCTGATAATTGCAGTCAACCTATCAGCCAGCTTCAGAAGCTGTGGGAGCTCCCACATTTGAAAAGCTCATCGGACTCTCCAGCTGAGACCTCCCAGGCACATGCATTCATATCTCAGAGTTAAAATATAATTTGTTTTGGCTAAACAGCCTCTAAATCTTTCCTTCCTTCCAGATGGAAGCATTTGTGCAATTAAGCATTTGGCAATGTTGGCATAAGTAACCACGTCCCTTTTGGATTATTTTCAAAACAAATGCACAGTAAATATGGATAGAGCGATCCAAAGTCATTGTTTTTTCAGGAAAGGGTTGTTTGTTTTATGGTTTGGTTTGGTTCTGCTTTATTTTCAGAGTCCATGCTCCTTTAACTTGTAAAAACACAGTCCTCTGTGGTAGTTTCAATCAAGCCTGGTATTGGGGTTGATGAAGGATGTTCACAGTATTTATGTTCTATATAGGGATGTCAAACTTTAGCAAAGGGAACGTTAATAAAAGAGTATGGGGTGAGACAGTTGTATCTAAATGTAACCTGGCTAATCCAGTTCTGCAGTGATCACCCAGCCAAGGCCAGGAGATTGAGTTAGATATTGTTGACTTGTCATGATATGTAAGCTGTATTCAGGCTATGTGCAGTGAGACTGAAACACAGCTGATGATGGGCTTTTCTCATATCCCCAAGGGCTCTCATTTCATGCCCAGTGGTAAAAATGACTGCAGAAATGAGTCTGAGGCCTCCAAGTTATAATACTCCATCAAAAAGTTTGTTATGATTTCCTGAATCTAACTCTGTATTGATAAAAGTTTAGCAAAGTTTGCTAAAGATTTATCAGTATGGAGCTGAAGTCAGATTTTCACAGATGCCAAAGGAAAGAATAGTCAGACCACAGGCACCTCATGGATTTAATGAACACTGAAACAAAAGTAAAGTTGCTGACAGTAGATGTCTTGCATATCTCAGCCCACACTACACAGAGACAGTTATTTCCTATGTCTCCTAAAATGAGAAAACTGTATAATATCAAGTCCTTCTTTATAATGACTGTTGGCATGTTGCAACTTCCATATGACTATTACTGTAATTTACTTATTAGATTATTTTAAATTTATTCTGAGATGTGCTGTCTGGTTAGGATAAAGTTAGATGTCTTACAGACCAGAATCCACTCTGGCTCTAAATATATTTCGTAGGAAGTCAGGGAGGGACAAGAGAAAGGTGTCAGTATAAACAAGAAGGAGAAATTTGATAACTGAGTTTCACAGAACATTCAGCTTCACGTGGTTTTAAATACTGGTGATCTTTCTTAGGAATTGTGTTCACCCTCTCTTTGTCAGGCATGCATAGGATTTCTACAATGGAAAAGAAGTTTTGGGGATTTTATCCTTTGCCCGAATAGAGCCCAGAATCCTGATGTCCAGTTTGGATTGTAAAGTTCATTTTTTCTTCATACCACTAAATAGTTTGGAGTGTTTTACAAACAATGTTTTGGGGGGGGTTATGTTTGTTTTTGTTTTGCCACTGATATTTTTTTTTCACTGACATGAAAACTCAATTACTTCACTGCCTCTAGTGAGCCTCCATTAGATCTGTAGGCTTCCAACCTCACCTCCTGGAAATATGAAGTTTGGGGATTTGTATGGAAGCTGAGCCTGCTTCATCTGACTCTATAAAAACTCAGACTTCAGTGTGTTTGGTATTTTGCTCCAGCTTTAAGGGCTGTAGTTTTATCCTGCTTTAACATGAATCAGATTTGAAGTTACATGAGACTTCAGTCTTCTAGGTTCAAAAAACTTTGAATGGATTTTGTTTTAATTTTTGTTCTTCCAGAGTATTGAGCCCTAAGTGAATAGTGGAGGAGGAAGGGAAACAATAAAACAGTAATTGCCGTGACTTTTGACCCAGAGTGAAATAACTGATCCCAGGAAAATTTTAATTCAGCTCCTTCGACAAAGGTGGTTAGATAAATTAGAGCTAGAAAGACAGTCTGAACCAAGTCTGCAAAGCTTTTCAGTCTTATTTTTCATCTTAATTTACTTATTATTAAAGTCTCATGAGCCTCATGATTTTTTTCTCACATAAAATGGAAAAAAAGGGTAAATGAGACTTTGAGGTTTGTGAAGGAGACAGTGTAGTTGGAAAACTGGAGAAATAGTTCTGACCAATTTTTTTTCCATTACCACATAATGCCAATCACTTTTTGGCATGCGTTGTTACCTGTATGTCTCTCTGTCAAGGGCAGGAAGGCAGCTGTGCACATCCTTTCTAGTTACTTTCTTTTCCTCACTGAGGGCTTTGTTTTGCAGGAGGAGAGCACTGAGGTGAACGTAGAGTGTGTCTGACATAAATCATAGTCTATTTGACACCGAGTATAATATCTGAAGTATAAAAACCATTTTCAGGAAATAATGGCAGTTCCTGCATTTCTAGATTGTGAAAACAATTAACTTCATGCCTCAGAATGTATCATTAGCTGGATCTCATTTTAGAGGGCTAAATACTGGAAATATTTACGCGGTCTGATTTACAGATCAACCATTGACCTCGGTGTCTCCTTTGAAAAAAAATCCCATAATGTTATCCTAGAGTAAAATAAAGAGTGCATGGAATGTTTAATGCATTATATAGCATGAGAAGTACTTTTCCTTGACAGTTAAAATCTCCTTGCACTGCCTGCATGCCTGAGAGGATTGCCTCCCTGTTAGCACACACAGACAGCTATGCCACTAGAGCTCTTGGAAATAAACACATCACTTGATAGAACAAAACACGGCAAAAAGTATTTTTTCTTCCCAGCTGTACTGGAGAGTCTGTGGCATTTTGCATTTTACAAAATTCCTATCATTATGGTATTCTAGCGGATGGCCTGTCTGAGATCCCCTTGTCAGTGTCTATCTGTGGGAAAAGAAGAGATAAAGTGAGGTGAGATGTTCATCTTGTTGCTTAGGAGAAGAGCCTGCAGTTCAAGGTGGTTACACATATTTTTCTGCAAGGGAACATCTATAAAAAATGAAATTGTTCTCTTTCGTACTGTTTAGTGGGGAATACGTAGCCACAGAGATACTGCATCAAGGATCTTGACCAACATCATCTTAGGAGATGATGCAGTGGGGCAGATCAGGTCCTTGCACTTTGGAGTTGTCCCTGCTGTCATACTTCTAGGATGTTTTCTGTGTTATTGTTTGCAACTGCCTAATTTAAAAAAGCCCTGCCTGTAGCATGCTTATCTTCAAAATAAAGGATATTTATAAATTATCCTCCAAACTATAGTGCACCCGGTGCCTGATCCCTCTCACTTTAATGAGGTCCATGACTACCTTGGCAGGGCTCCCCAATGTGCCTGCCTCAATTCTGCTTTCTGGCATCAAGGGATTTTGTTTTGAAGAGCTACACCAAGAGAGATTTTAATGATGCTCTATTCCCTTACTTTACTTTCTCCTGAATTCAGGTCAGTGCTACAACTCTGTCCTTAAACCTCTGTTGTCCCCACACACATTTCATAACCAGACTGCAAACCTTATGATTTTCTTTCCTGTTTTTTCTTCAATTATTTTTAACTTGTAAGGCAATAACAGGAGTTTGGCAGTTGGAGCTACTTCTTAAATGCCCTTGTGTCATACTAAACAGCTGACATTTGTTTTGTAATCTGTGATTATTTTATTGCATTTTATTGTATTTCCAAGAAGATCATATTGTCACAATCAAATTGTGCCATCAGATTTTTTTCTTTTACAGTCTCCAGAATTGGGTACAATTGGGACATGAATGTTTTGACCAGCAAGTCTTTAGCCAGTGTTCAGGGAAGAGAAAGATTGATGGCTGCTCTCAGGAGTTTTGGTCCTAAATCTTGGTTGCCTTAGAGATAAGTTTTTCCAACTGTCATCCAAGCTAGGAAGACAAAAATGCAAACTTTGAGTTTTGTTCTGGGTTCATTTCTGTTATGATATCTGGGTTATGCTCCTTTGAAGAATTTTTTTCTCAGTTCAACTCTTTGAAGATGGTTATTGCTGTTGGTCAGGGTTTTGTGAAGTTACTCAGTCTTTTATGTGCCCTTTAATGATTGTATATGTCATTTGTCTGTTTGGGAAGCTTGAAATGTTCAGGTTGATGTTGCATTTATCTATAGTTTGTCTATGGAATGGAGCTGTTAGAGCAAAAAGCTGAGAATTAAACAATATTTCTGTGTCCTTGGTCATTTACTTTCAGAAATTATAAGCAATTTGGGGTCAAGAAAACACAGCATGTTCAGAGGGAAAGTCCAAGTTTAAATCAAATACTTATAATATTTATAACAAGTAAATAAACAAGTCTTAGAGATAAAACTTGGCCCTCAGAAATCTATCATAACTCAGGCTGTGCACCTCACATAGGCTTCTTGTATGAAAAGAAGATACTATCAGGGCTCAGGTGTGATATGTTGATCCAAGTATTTGTGCAAACTATACTTCATATTGAATGGGAGAATGATGGATGAAAAAAAAGGTAGCTTTTCTGTAGTTTTGCAGACTCATTTCGGCTTTAGGTAGCTCTTTTTGTCTGTCACATATTTGGCTTCATTGGAAGCTGGATAAACACGTGTTAGTAAAATTGTGACTTCTGGTCTTTATTTATCAAACTTCTACATTCATGCTTGCATGTTTCTTACTTTATGTACATGAAGTAAATCTGCTACATAAAGATAATTTTCTTGCTCCTATTTACTTCTTAGGCTTGTTGGGTTGTTAAAGCTGAGTTGTTAAAACTCCCAGAAAGATCAGGCCATGAGCTAGCAACAGGGCTGTCCATCAGCCCCAACCCCTCCAAGACTACAATGATGTTCTCAATGTCTCCCATGAGTAGAACTGCATTTATGGCCTTGTCTGAGGTTCAAGCTACAAAGCTACAAATGTTTCTGTTCAGATGTCCCTGGGTTTGCCTGTGGATGTCATCTTCCCCTTTGCATGGATTCAGTCTACTTTGGTGATATATAACCAGATGGAGGTTATTGCATGGGGGAAGGGAATAGCCCCATCTATGCAAAAGCTGTCAAATGCCTCCACCCTGGGGAGCTATCTAAAGACAGCTATGATCATTATTCTCCTGCTCTAATTCCTTTCACCTTCTTCCCTCACTTTCCCACAAAACATTGCGAAGAGACAATGCTATAGCTATTGACTCCTCTTTGCTTGTGTTAATGACACCACTCTTTCCTCAGGTGACTCTGTTGGAGTCATTAATCAAATGTCATGGCCTAAAAGCATATGCTCTCTGTTCATTGCCAGGAAGCAGTAATTGGTGGCAAGGTAGCAGTAGTACACTCAGGAGATAAATATTTCTTAAAAGTGAAAATGCTGTTCTCCACTCCCATGATAAGAATCACTGGAGTGCATATGTGCAACTGTATATAGCCTTTCCTTACAGCAGCCACACCATTTGTAATCCTCTTTTGGCTATAATGCTACAGTAGCTTGGGTTGCAGTATACCATTTTTAGCACTTATCACACAGCAGCAGACAGCTGGGCTTTCACATTACCAAACAGCCACCACTACAGCGGTGGCTTAGATGACAGCAAGGGACTGTCCATAATGTATGATCTTGAGCAATGTCTAGTAGCCGGAATAAAAATCAGTCTGACTTCTCAAAAGACTAAATGCAGCTGAGGGGGCTGTTAAAATGGGCCATAACAAGTGAAATATGCAGCAGACCCAGGAAGAGAATACATACATTTGCTCTCAGGCACGCCAAATTGCCTGGTTTACAGACCACTGCTAGGTTTTAGAGAACAATGTCACAACTGAAGCTGAGGTAGTAGTGCAGAATGGAGAGGTTAGTCTGGCTCTCCTTGAGAGGTATGCTTAAGGTAGCTCCATCAACTTTACCTCAGGACAGATAATGACCACTTCACGTAGTTTCATATTCAATAGCTGACCAGGGTGCCCTTTGTTGTTCATTCACTATTAGTGGTAGCTTAGGTGAACAATTTCATTTTCCATGGATATTTCAGGAATGACTGCACAAATAAGTGGTTTTACTTATGAAAATTAATGCAAGGGTAAGCTGTCTCCTTGAAGATGGCTTGCCTTATTTCCATTCAGTGTTAGCCACTCAGTCAAAGAGACTAAAACAATGTGGCTGATCATTCTTGTTTAAACAAAAAAGTGCAATTGTTAGGGCCCAGACATTCTTGAACAATTCAGATGGTACAGATTCTCTCTGAATCAGTTAAAGCAAAGAATCTAAATCTCCTAAACAACAGATCACAGAATCAGGGAATATGCTGAGTTGGAAGGGACCCTCAACAGTCATTGAGTCCAGCTCCCAGCCCTGCACAGCACCATCCCAAACAATCACACCCATGTGCCTGAGAGCATCGTCCAAACACTTCTTGAGCTCTGTCAGGCTTGGTGCTGTGACCACTTACCCGGAGAGCCTGTTCCAGTGCCCAAACACCCTTTGGATGAAGAACCATTGTCTAATATCCAACCTAAACCTTCCCTGACACAACTTCAGGCCATGAACTTCCTAAACACAAAATTGTAAGTCGAGCACATTATATAATCAAGTTTTACAGTCCAGAGGGAAAGGAAGAGTACAAGATATTATCCATGACAGGGGATTGCATTTAGCCTTCCTGCTTTGGGCAGGACTGAACCTTGAAGCATCACTGCTGAGGGAATCGCCCATCTACAGGGAGGCCTTATGTTAGCATAAGTAGGTCTCATTCACTCAGAAATATAATGGTTTAGATTTTCTTCTCCTGAAGATTGAATGTCAAAACCATAAAACTGCTCAGAAAATCGAAATATTGTGCTCCCCTCAGGCTAACCTCCAGATCAAATTTGCTGGAAGACCTCCTATTTCCTTTTGTAGCTAGCACAACTCACAAGCATTGTCGTTTGCCTTATGCGACTTGGCAGCAGTGGCTGGAAGTGGTGAAGAAGAGCTCAGCTGGGTTGGTGCCAACCTGCTGCTGCAGGCTCTTCGTTAACATACACAAACCACGAGGAAGGCTGCTAGGATGTGAATAAATTCATTTGGCTATTTGCAGAGAAACTGCAGTGAGAACTCAGGGAGGAAGGGTTTATTGCAGAAGCACAGTAGGAAGCAGGTTCTGAGAGAAGGGGAAAATTTGGAGGTAGCACAAGTTGAACAGCCTGAATTGAGATGATAAATTTAAACTGGAGATTAGTGTAGATTTCTATAAGACAAAAGTGTTGAACAGCTGCAGCTACAGACACCTGCAGAGGACCGTGGTGAAAAAAAATTCATTCCTTGAAATGAAATTCCAACAGTACCTAGTCGAAAGCCTATTGCAGTGAACACAGGCCTTGATATCAATTTCAGTGTGCTTTGGATCAAGCTTTTAATGCCTTGGTATACCTCTCAAATCGGAATTTCTAATGGTTCTAAGTTGTGCTGAACTCAGAGTTTGCATTTGGAACAGGGTGGATACTGTTTGTCATTATTGCTTTTTTCATATGTAAATAGGTCTCATTTGTAAGATATTCATCTCTGGAAGCTTTAGTCAGCTGTCTTCAAATGTAGGCATTTCCTCTACATTTTTTCTGCACACATAGCTAGAGAATACATATCTGCAGAGTGAGAAACGGACACCTTAAAATGTATTCTCTCGCTCATAAGGATGCAGAATTCTTCACAGACCAACTTCATGCATAAATACAAGTTCTGTCACCATATTAATACACTTTATGTGGTATTTCTTTTTTTTCTTCTTTGGGTTTTTTTTTTTTTGGTGGTGTTTCACATAGTTGTTTGTTGCACTTAGAGTCTCAAGGCAACATACAATAGTAAAAATATACCATGAGAGCAAAAAGAAAAGAAGCAAAAATGCAGAGAATAACCGAAGTTAAGTTACATTTTTAAATCATGTTGTCTATTCTTTGTTCATCTGGAAAACCCAAGGGACCAAAAAGGGCCTTCACTGCTGGCTGGCACAACAGCACCTTGAACTTTTGGCTTAGGTTTCTCTCAGTCCTCCAATAGTCCTGCTTCAAATCTCATTAAAATCAGCAGCATTCCCCTACCAACTTTCGAAGTTCATGTTTTAGACCTGATAAGCTTCCATGTGTTCCAGACAGCTGCTCCTCAAAGGTACCTTAGAAACTTTGAGGGTTCTGCAGTGAGAACAGCAGCTTAGTCTGATTTACAAAGCTGTGACTTTTTGGGCTGCTGAACATAATGGAAAAATCTACATCATCACATGCCATCCTCACAAACATGAATGAAATGGGAGAAGCCTAGATGAGCACTCTAGATGGATGGGGGAGTAGAAAGAGCAGGGATGGTGGAGCTGGCTAAGATGGGTCCAAAGCCCCAGGTGTGGATGGTGTGGGACCAAGCAGCTACATGGTGGTGGGTGAGGTGATGCCTGGGAAGCTGCTGTCCAGTGTACATTTATTCATGTCTGTTACCTGCAACTCCATCAGCAAAAAGGACGAATCCAAAGTACTTATCTCTCTGAGGGGAAAAAAATACCATAAAATGGTAACTTGATTCATCACAGCCTTTTCATTCAGTCCTGTCAATATGGCTGTAATTGTAAGAGTCCTGTAAGTACTCCAGGAGCTTCAGTTTCACTAAGTTAAAGTGAAGAAGTTCTTAGATATTTACCAAGGTATCTCAATGGGTGAAATTTCTTTTAAAATTAACAGGGTACATTTTTTTGTCTCCTTTAACATCATTACCCCAGATGATAGACTGAAGACATACCCATAGCTCACAGAGTTCTACAAGAAGGCAAAAAATTTGCATGTTAGGCTGCACTGCTGAAAGGACTTTTTGATGTGTGAAAGGTGTTGCAGAGTAGAATAAGGAAATTCAGGGGGAAAAAAATCCTGGTTTTGCCTGAAGGTTTGAAGAGAAGTGTTCTGACATTTCCATCAAGAGTTTTGTGATCAGAAAAGGCAGTCTTTACAAATAGGTGCAAATTATATTTTGATATGTTATAGACCATGGGGTCTCTTTTGTATTTTTAATATTCTGTACTGTGTTTTTATTGTAATGAATGTCAGTTACTACTTAAAACCTTTTTATGTGTCCTACTTGAGCTGCAATGCAGTACTTTGATGCTTAGCTGAAGATACTTTAACTAGTTAGTGATGGCTGGAGAGAAAAATAAGCTTACCTGATACTTGTTTCCTGAAATAGAATAGAACAAAATGGTGACACAGTCTTAATGTTCCAAAGAGAGCATTCTCCTACCTTAGATTGTAGACTATTCAATTTTATGAGAAATTTAGGGAAGGGGAGAAAGGGGGAATGTAAACAGCCAACACTTTTGCTTTTGTTTTTGTTTTGAACAAAAATTAAATTCTGCAGCTGAGAACTGCAAGTTCTAAGGGCTTTGCTTTCGTGTTACTTGTGCCATATTTTTGTGTCTTTACAAAGCAATGGAACACATTCATAACCTAAAGGTGAAGAACTCTCCTGTGCTTATTATTAGCAGCACACGAACTACCTTTGTGGGACTTCCATAGTGGAAAACATAATAAATAAAAGCTGGGTTTGTGACAGGGAACTCTGGCCAGAATTAAGCAGAGGAGGAACATGAGCTTGGTCTTATATGGGTCGTTGCAACCCACTTTATCTGACAAAAGTCAAACAAAACCACAAACATCCAAACATCATGACTTCCCCCTGAGGCAGTATGTGGATAAGTTTTTAATATTCTGCCATCATCTCTCTACACTTCAGATCAATTTTTATATAACAATATGACATATAAATTGATTTATCAGTAGTTATTTAGGAATGCTGCAATAATTCCAATAGTAATGCTGCTATTAGCAGTAGTAACTATAGTCACGATACATCTCTAATAGATCGTGAGTGACTTGGCTGGCATATCAGTGGGCTGGAGCTGATCAGTGCTGGTATTTCATTGCATCATGCTCACCACATGCTGCATCCCTCAGAAGGTGGAGATGCCACGGTTGTTTACGCAGACAGATGAAATCGCTTACTAGTGAGCAGTCAGTCACGCTGCCAGGGCTTTGGGAACAAACTGGGCAGTCAGCACGGTTTCTCCCTCTGCATTCTCGCCCGGTGATCCTGGGCTGACCTGGCCAGGGCTATTCTTGAGCCACGCCTGAACGCAGATGTTTCGTGACACCAACCCCAGCCAAGGCACTGCTTCCCTGTAAGCTGGAAGTTTCCAGGGCGCCCGTGTGCAGCCTGAGCCCGCACCAGCAGATGGGGTGGTTACAGTGCATTTACAGCCCACTCCACAATACCTCATTATTCATGGAGTGTGCTTTTCTTTGCAGAGCTCTGGAAATCAGCTTTTTGTGGTTAATAGTATTATTGGCTATTGCCTGGCTTAATTCAGCAGTCACTGCTGATGCATGAGTGTTCTAGGCAGTGTTTTTCAGGGCAGTGTCCCGAGGGCTAGCAGTGTTTTGTGAAGCAACGCAGAGGAGTGGCTCATAGCAATAGTGATTAAAAAAACCCCTATTTTCTGTTTAGTGAGCCAGGTAATGTTCCTAACAAGCTCCTCACCATTATTCCTGTTTACAAGCCTGAGATATGTACCAGACTTAGAACTTTAGCAGTGAGGTTTCGATGAAAAGATATAGTTTCTAGAAAAATTTTAATAACGTTTTTGTATGCAAAGTTGTGCAGTCCTTTATTATCTGCCCTTGCAAAAAAGGATGGTCTTTAAACAAGCATACATAAATACAATGCTTTTTTTCTTTCTCCCAGATAGATCATAAATTAAGAATCTGGGTCTTTTTTATATCCACAAGAAATCACACATGACAATATGTTGTTGCAACTACATGTATTCTAAGTACCTTGTTATTTATTGTAACAGAAGGAGGTCCAAAGAGACTGGTTTTCTAAGGGTAGCTATTCTCACTCTCTCTGGGGGAAAAAAAAAAAAAAGGTAGTTTTCTCAAAATTACAACCTCTTGTAAGAAGGAATGTGTTTTCACTCTTATATTTGTTTCTTGAGGGGAGGGGAAAGTTTCTTCAGACTAGGTGATACTTCCAGTGTGAAAGTCAATAGCCAGAGCAGTAGCCTGGGATGTTGGAAATTTAAGTTAAAGTTCATTCTGTTTGATTGGACCTAGACCTGAAACTTCAATATCTTTTACCTATTCAAGGCGGGGATTTCTTAGGTCCTGACTGATGATATTATGGCATGTATAAAGAAGTGTGAGCTCACTCAGTGATGTACTCACTTCTGATGTAAGTATTCTTGCCTATTTATGTTTGACTCCACATTGAAAAATCTCTGCACAATAGCATTGTAATGTGTCAGTTTATCGATTTGCAAGTGTGCAAGAAGGGTTCCCTTCTCCAGTATGAGCTGTTCTTCATATAAGTTTGTTACGTCATTCATCTTCCCTCAAATGTCCCATACCTGAAAACTTGCAAATTGGCTATTTTGTTAAGAGAAAAAATGCAGAAACTATGATTCAGCTTCCTCAGTTTCTTCCTTGGGCAGTTTTCAATTAAAGCCTCTTGGCTGAATTCTTTCTTTCATTTAACATTCCTCCCAAGAGCTAAAATATCCTTGGCCTTCCACCGTAAGAATGGGACAGGAATCCAAGACAGGGAAGTTTAGTCCCACTGTTAAGCCGATCTTGTAGAAAATAATGGGATCATGAAGCACTTGAAGAACAACTGCAGAAAGAGAAATAACCACCACGAGGACATTTCTGTGTTAAATGAAGTGACAAATAGAAAAGAAGCTCAAGATAAGTTAAATAGGATCCCATAGAAAGCACAAATAAAAATCACATCCACTTCAGAGGAAAGTGAGTTATATAACTCAGTTTAGCTGTTGAATCTGCAGGTTCTCTTTCAAACATGAGAAAGTGTTTGTATACCTTTCAGCTTTTCTAAGCTAAAAAAAAAAAAGGATGTGGTTTAGTTATACTTTTTTTCTCCTGTGCGTTTAGACCACAGCAGCCACAGCAATATTTCATTTGTGTAGCCCTATAAAGAATAATTAGTTTATTTTAATGTGTGATCAGGAGAGGACAATATTTGTCCCATTAAGAATATCAGAATATCAGAATATTTTAAAAATCTGGCTGTTTGATGAATGGTCTGCAAAGATATTTTCACTTATGATGTAATCAAAATTAAGACTTTGTTACAGACATAAATCTGAAACATCGTAAAAGCTCTTTACTAAGGCCTCAGATGTTCATGATTTAGGATTAATGTTCTATATGAAAACAGTACAAATATCTATTTAGAAACAATATACAGCTAAACCACTAAGCACCTTTAAGTGGAACAGTGCTGCATATATGGGATGAAGAACAGGGAATCAATTTACCATACAAACTGTTTTTTCACCATTCAGTTCGTTTGGTAGCTCTGAAAAGCAAACAGTTGCCATAGAAACAGTAAAATAAGTCCATTTTTGGGACTGCATGATGTGCTTCTTTTGAAAATGTAAATAAAATTTCACTAGATAGATTTTGTCAAGTGTGTATCCTGCCAGAACTTTGGGGTTGGAACAATATATTTCTGGTTGTGTTTGTTTCATTTAAAAGGCTAATCCTTTACGTGCTGGTTGGATTTTCACGGCATGCCATTCTAGTTCCTACGATTTCATATTGCAATGTGTAATCTTGGACATTTCAGACCACATCTTCCATCCTACACCCCCGCACAGGAGCCTTTGAAAATTTGCCTGGAAACTAACATGTCAGGACCTCTCAGGATCCATTTTCTGCTCCGGTCTCATATCCCTTATTAGTGCCATTGTGCAGGTTGAAGGCACAGACTACAATCAGGCATTGCAAGCCCTTAGGATTTTAGTTCTCTGTTAAAAGGGCTAACAATTGCATAAACTGCTCCTTCGAGCATCACAGTCTTTGTCTAGTATGTTAGGGGATAAATGGCTTAGGGATTCGTGGGAAGGACACAGAAGGGTAAAATGTATCACTTACTTTAAAACAGAAGCTGGGAGTGAGCCTGAAATCTGGGTTTAGAAGTGGCATTTTTCCTAGCCTCTGGAAGAAGCAGACCTAAAGGTTCAGACTCACTGCAGTGATAGCAGTACTATATACACTTCCAGCCTTTCTTCTAAACTGTTTGTTTTCAGTGCCAGTGTCATGGCTGAAGCTCAGTGCAGTCCGAGTTACTTTGCCTTTTTGACAAGAATTCCGTGTTTCCCTTGTCAGACTGTTACTGGTACTCAGATCAGCTGGCATAAAGCAAATCACACCTTCATAAAATGTACTGAAGAAGCTCCTTCAGCCCCTCAGAACACCTCAAAATATACTTGAGCCAGCACATGCCATGGTTACGTATCGACTGTCAAATCACATAATGAAATTTTATAGATGCATTCTGGGAATAGATTAACTTGAAAGTGGAACCCTGAAAAACTGGGAATACCGTAACAGGTGGTTTTTTTACAAGGACATCAGATTATAACCTCCAGAGAAACAGGGCTGAACTGGGATAGAAGAAATAAATGCCCGCATCTCTTTTTCTGAAGCCGGCTCTAAGTAGGCTTCCAACAGAAGCTCCAGCTGGACCACAGCACACACAGTATCATGTCTTCAGGTTCACTGAGCTCTCGTGACCTCCAGTCTTCTCACTGTTTATGCCTGATATATCAACATATGGCATGATGTATCAGTGCAGCTACAATGCTAAGTTTGAAACTGAAGCATTCATAAAACTCCCAGTTGTGTTTTCCACAAGTTTCAAGCAATAGGGAAGAACCAAACTAAGACTTTGGAAATACATAACCATGTTAGGACTTTCGGTTCTGTTTCCCCACTTCCAAATACAGAAAAAAAGTTTGATCTTCCTTGATGAAAAGTCAAATTTGAGTCTGTAGTCACCTTTGAAAAATCACATTCCTGGCTCTGGCCTGTATGCATGTTGCACAAGTGAATCCTGGGATGTGAGAAAACCTTACCTGACTGAACAAGTGGTTTGATTTGGAGAATTTAGGACCACTTATAAGACATTGAGGGTAAAGTGTTTGACAGAGGTCTTGAAGACAAAAGAGAGCTTCTGACCGAAAGAAGTCAATCAGGCTTTTACCACTGATTTTGAGGACTCTAAATTTCACACTAAAATGTTCATCAAACTATGGGAGCTGCATTTTGAAAAAAAAAAAAAATATAAGCCTGTCATTTGAAATGTAAAATATTTTACCTTTCTGCCAAGCTCTATTTCTGACAGTTGTGCAGCATTATACAGACACACACACACATATATACATATATATAATATAGACAGGAAAAGATAAGTAAATTTAGTAAGTCTGCTTAAAAAGCTATAATTCCTTGATATGTAGAGTAATAATAAAAACTCGAGAAAGTTTCACATTTTTATTTTATGCCCAGTGCATATGCAAAAAGGAAATGATTACCATTCCTTCAAGTAGAGAACCTCAGTGAAAAAAATCTTCATTCATCCAGTTTTGCAAATGCAGAACTTGTGAAATGTATCTGAAATGTGTCTTGAAGCAAATACTTGCATCATTTTTTCTTTAGTTTTCCTAAAGCTCTCAATTTTTAAGACAAGTTATAGCCACACGGATTCCTCACTTCAGAGTGGAATGTGAAAATAGGCACATAGACAAGAACAGAAGGGTTTGAAGTAGATAAATTAAAAATAAGGCTACGCTTTCCCCCAGCATCCAACTTCGTATCTTCAGTAGATCTAAAATGTTCAAAATGTGGGGTTATTCATGTGCTGTTGATCTCTACATGGCTGTGGTTCTTGGTGCAGTCTGGCCAATACTGGAGGCGGTACTGGCACAGTATTGTAAGAGCTGTCCTCCTGATACTTCGTCCCCAAGCAGAACCACAGCATTCTCCAAGACTTCTTATGAAACTTGCCATTGAGAGAGTTTCATTCTAGCATTTTAGATACCAAAAACTTTAATAAAATTTAGAGAACCCTCTGCATTTCAACGTTTTTCTTTTTAATAGTTGAAACTACAAATCTTTTAAAGTTCACCTTTTACTGGTGTACCAGTACACTTTGATAAGAACTACTCTGAGTTACACAGTGGTGCAAATAGTCCCCTGTTACTAGGGGGACAATGCAAACTGAAATGCTTCATTTGAAAATAGTTTGTTTCGGGAATATCTAAGGATAAAAACTGTATGCATATGTGTAAAAGCTGGAAAATAAGGATAGCTCAGTTATCTACTTTGCTAACAGCAGAGAGCAGGCAGGTGCAGAGACACAAAGAGAGAGGACAGCCAGATAAACATCTGGCCTTTGGCATATTACCGATAAACTTTTCTGCATCTGTCTTCTGGGAGAACAAAGAGAAAAAATGTTTCCATTCTCCATTTAATATTTTTAGTGAGTGACTTTCTTTGGGAGTGGGTTTTTTTTTGTGTTTGGAGTTTGATTTTTTGTTTTTTTTCATTTAACAACTGCAGATATTGTTTGAATTTGGAGAATGCTTAGGGGAAGGGCAGTTGACAAATTTTAATCAAGAAACCACTTGCATAACGAAGGAAACAATGGAGCAACTGAATGGAGGCAGCACCATCTGGAGAAAAAGATTGATAGCTTATTGAGTAGCCAGGGGTCTGTGAAAAAGAGATGTCCCTGGGCTACATAATTAACTTGGTATTTTATTTCTTTGTGGTGTGTAGTTTGTGGATTAGTTCAGAAACCAATTAAACTCATGCAATACTCTCTGAAGGCTGGGAGGAGAGATGTCCATAGCTTAAAACAAAGCTAGGCCATTTCCTTTATTTCCATTTCCTGGAAGCAAATTTAATTATGTGAATTTCCTGGAAAGGGAGTCAGCTGAAATAACTCACTTTGTTTAAACCTTTCATCATCTGTGTAATTTTACATCTCTCCTGGGTTGCCAGTTCCAAACAATCCCATGATTTGGCAAATGTCACAGCTGTTCTTCGTATTTGTCATAGCTTAGTGACCTGTAACAGCAAGTGGAGACCAAAAACTAAGACTTAGGCTATCCCAAAACACTTAATTCCTCAATATGAGTCAAGATTACTATTCTTTAGGTCACTACTCAAGTATTTTTCTCATGTTGATTATTACAATAATGTCCTGCTCTATGTTCTTTGAAAGACCTCCATGACATAAGAGCTTTGCTTCAATACTTACAGTGGTAAAGGGAAGTTGGTGCCTTCCAATTATTATTATAATGTTTCTACTCTTCATTAAGCTAGAACATATATTTGCAAGAATAAAATGCTGTGTGAGAATTATAATTAGTTTTCATCTAAAGTAATCTAGTCTTTCCATGAACCCAGTAAGGGTTTTTTATGAAATTATGTTAGTGGTTGGCTTTCTGAGTATTTTCTCTCTACTATTTTTCTGAAGTGAGTTTTTGAATTGTATGTTAAATAACCTTGTTTTTTTCTTTCACATCTTGATTTCTCCCATTGTCTTTTTGCTTTTGAGATTTGGAATTCCATGTTTGTAACACAACTGTATCTCCTATCTTGAAAAACAGTTGAAAAACACATTCTGTGGCTGTAGTGCTGTTCTACACAGAAATATAGGTGGGTCTTAGGCATATGTTCGCTGTGCTGCTTTAATATTTAATTCCATCAAAGCTGATTTGAGGAATCTCTTGTGTTTTAATCATTTCCTCAGGTTTCTAGCAGTGTTACAGACTTTAAGCTACACATAGAGCTGGAAAAAGAAAAGTGCACTGAGGGATTGGGGGAAATAGAAGAATAGGTTCTTATAACTACGTGGGAACTATTTAGCCGTGCAAAAATGCAGGACAATCTGCACTAGATAACACCTGCTGTGTGCATTTCTGGGCATGACAATGTAGATGAAATTGTTTTCGGAGAGAAGAGTTTTTCACCTAAATGGGATTACAAGCCTGTGTAACAGTAAAAATCAAAAGCTTCAGCGGAGTTTAATGGAGAAGACCTAATTCCCAGTTTCTGTGCTGGGTGTGAAATGGCTGTGCTGTGGTAGCATAGATCTAGTGCAAGATAGTGGAGAATAAGCCTGATAGATTTTACCCAAGTTCAATCCATTGCTAAGTGAGAAATATATCTAATATAAATCATCAGAAATAAAATCTTTCAGGAATCCCTGAGGCTGATCAGGGTAGCAGTCCTTTATTAGAGAACATGTTTTTGTTTTCTTCCCAAGGAAATACAAAGTGCTAAGAAAGTTGTTACATTCACCAGGCACTGCAGACATTGACACACATTTATAAGCTTTCCTCTGCACAAGTAAATGTGACTTTTTGTGTTCTGGACCCAGACTACAGCAGTAAACAGCCAATACGTCAAATCTGCATTTCTCCCCAGCCTGTGGATGCTCACCTATGATCATCCCCTTGTTGAAAACCATCTGTAGCTAATCATCCCCCACTACCCAATACCACTCCTGCAAAAACAACGAGAGGGGGCAGGGGAGGTGTGATAAAGTGGTGGTATCCTCTCTTTTTAAAAAGCAGATACACTAGCAGGTTTTTAGGGATAGTAATGGGGGCATGTTAGTTCCAATAGAGAAATATGGCAGGAGCTCTGAATGACATCAGTTAGCTGAAAGGGAAGATGGTCTCCGAGTGTGAACTAAACAGCTGATGGTGCAACTCTAACTTCGGGCAAAGCTAAAGGAAGTAAAACCCAAACATACAGGGAGGATAAGTAATCCGTTTACAAGCAGACATAATTTGTGTTTGTGCTTTTTTGGTGGGTTTTTAGGCGGTTTTTGGTGTGGGAGTTTTCTTAATATAGCTCATATTTCTACCTAATTAGTTTGGTTATCAGAACACCAAAAATGGGGTAATGCTGTGAGAGTTTATTGTCCTCTGCTTCATAGAGTCATACAATGGTTTGTGTTGAAAGGGATATTTAAAGGTTATCTAGTTCAAAACCCTGTAAGGAGCAGGGACATCTCAACTAGACCAGGTTGTCCAGAGCCCTGTCCAACCTGATCTTGGTTATTCTGAGGGAAGGGGCATCTACTACCTCTCTGGGCAACCTGTTCAGTGTTTCCCCACCCTCACGATAAAATATTTCTTCCTAATATCTAGCATGAACTGACCATCCTCCAGTTTAAAGCCCTTACTCCTTGTCCTATCACAACAGGCCCTAGCAAAAAGCCTATTCCCATCTTTCTTATAAGACCCCTTTAAGCACCAAAAGGTCACAGTAAGGTCTTCCCAGAGCCTTCCCTTCTCCAGGCTGAATAACCCCAACTCTTTCAGTCTTTCCTCTTAGGAGGGGTGCTCCAGCCCTGTGATTATCTTCATGGCTCTCCTCTAGACCTGCTCCAACAGGTCTGTGTCTTTCCTGTGCTGGGATCCCAGAGCTGGATGCAGCACTCAGGTGGAGTCTCATGAGAGCAGAGCAGAGGGGCAGAATCCCCTCCCTAAGCCATGCTACCCTTGATGCAGCCCAGGATACAATTGGCTTTCTGGGCTATGAGCATGTATTGCTGGGTTGTGTCCTGTTCCACAGGGCAGCCCTCAGTCCCTTCATCCCCCAGCCTGTACTGATACTGGGGATGGCCCCAAACCAGGTGCAGGACCATGCACTCGGTCTTGTTGAACCTCTTAGATTCCCATGGCTTCGCTTCTCAAGCTTGTCCAGGTCCCTCTGGATGGCATCCTGTCCTTCAGCACCTGTCAACAGCACCACTCAGCTTGGTGTCATCTGCAAACTTGCTGAGGGTGCACTCAATGCCAGTGTCTATGTCATCAATGAGGATACTAAACAGCACTTGTCCCAATAAGGACCCCTCAAGGACACCACTCGTCACTGATCTTCATCCAGATGTTGAGCTATTGACCTCTACCCTCTGGATGTGACCATCCAACCAATTCCTCATGCACTGAACTTTCCACACATCAAATCCATCCCTTACCAGTTTAGAGAGGATGTTGTGGGGGACCACGTCAAAGGCTGAAGAGAAGTCCAGATAGACAATATCCGTAGCTCTTCCTTGTTCACTGATGTAGTCACTCCATCATGGAAGGCCACTGGGTTGGTCTTGCCCTTGGTGAAGCCATGCTGACTGTCTTGCATCCCTCCAGTGCACACCGTGTGCCCTAGCACAGCTTCTAGAAGAATCTGTTCCATGATCTTCCCAGGCACAGAGGTGAGGCTGACAGGTTGGTAATTCCCAGGATCCATATTTCCACCCTTTTTAAAAATATGTGCAATGATTCGTCACATTTTCCTGTCACTCAGGTCTTCATCTAACTCCCATGAGTTTTCAAATATCATGGAGAGTGGCTTGGCTTCAACATAGCTACCTTAGTTTAGTTACCAAGCAAAAAGCAAAAGTTGAATCGGGGGGGGGTGTGTGTGTGTCTGTAGAATGTGTGGTGGTGTAAATGAGGGCACAGAAGAAAAACCAAATTAAGGTCTGGCAAAATAAACAATACAGCACAGGTGGTGTGGGTTCTGATGGAAAGAATGGAATGGGAGGAAGGAGCTGTAAGACCTCTTCTTTTCTCTCTCTTGCTGGCAGCAGGTCAGACAGTTTCTGTGGTGGAACCTGCCAGCCCAAGGATATCTCTGTAGCTGTGTTACCTGCTTGCTCACAAGGTATCTTTGCTAAATAAATTAGAATGATCATTGGCTGCCCTTGAAAATTTACGTGGTTTTGATGTGAAAATATGGTCTTTTTCGCACAGGTTTTACTTCAAGTTCTACAAACCTGGGTACAGATGGTACTTATTCCTTCATATAAAATCTGTTAAACACCATAATATTTAAAAGTGACACAGAGATATTTGTCTTTCTTTCCTTTCTTCCTCTATACATGTGCTTGAAGGAGTATTACAAAAGGTCCTTATGCAGGCTGTACAAGATAAAGGACAAGTGGCAGAGTTTCAATACTTACTCCCTTCCTCCTCCTTTCCCCCACACCACCCACCTGTGCTCATGCTTGATTGCTTACCCACACTTGTTACAATCTGGTTCTTGCTGAAACTTACCCTTTTTTTCACATGTATATTTGGAAGATCTTGGTATGGTACCTTCCCTTGTAAATTGTCTGACAGGTAATTTTTTGGTACGTTGGCACTGTAGATGAGGAAGGTGCTAGAAAGTAGATTTTGTGTTTTATTTTTGTTATTGTGGGGTAAATCATGGCAGCTCTTTAAATTTTAAACCATTTTAGCCACTTTAGTCGTTCCGCTGTAAATGGAACACTGATTTCCCATTAGAAGAAGGCCTGTAGAAAGATGTAATCATGCATTCAGTGATTCAAAGATGTTTTGCATGCAGGGTTGCTAGTGACTGAAATGCCAACTCCTCTTAAATCTGCAGAAGAGCCACTTTTAATGCTCAGATTTTTTCCATATAAAATGGGCTCAAAAAAATGTTTACACAGGCTAGTCTCAGAGGAAGTCAACACCCCTCTGAAAGGTAGGTGAAAGAAAAATAACTGGCTCAACTAGGAGAATTGCCCTGTGCTTTTCTATTGAAAAACCTAACAATTACATCAAATTGCTATTTTAAGGCAGATCATAAAGTGAAACGCTGGGTTAATGAAAGCAGCCTGTGCAAGCTGAGCACTATGGAATGTTCACCCAACACCCAGCATATGCATGATAGCCTATATGTCTGAGAGAAACACATGCAATCTGCCTGTGATGCCTTAGATTTTTGCCAGAGAAGAAAACCTGGCTTTGTTGGCAAAACAGAAAACATAATGGGAAACTACTTCTCCCTTAAATTACTAGAGTTTATTTTAGAAGTGAGAGAGAGTTCATCATAGAAAAGTTTGGGTTGGATGAGACCTTAAATATTATCTAGTTCCAGTTTCTCTGCCATGGGCAGGGACACCTTCCATTAGACCAGCCTGCTCAGAGCCCCATCCAGCCTGGCCTTGAACACTGCCAGGGATGGGGCATCCACAACTTCTCTGGAAAACCTGTTCCAGTGCCTCACCACACTCACAGTAAAGATTTTTTTCCTAATATCTAATCTAAATCTTCTTTCTGTCAGTTTAAAGCCATTTACCCTTGTGCTCTTGTAAAACGTCTCTCCCTATCTTTCTTGTCGGCTCCCTTCAGGTACTGGAAGGCCACAATTAGCCTTCACTCTAAGCCTTCTGTTTTCCAGGCTGAATAATCCCAGTTCTCTCAGCCTTTCCTCATAGGAGAGGCACTCCATCCCTCTAATCTTCTTGATCACCCTCCTTTGGACTTGCTCAACAGCTCCATGTCCTTGTGTTGAGGACCCCAGAGCTGGATGGGATGTCACCAGAATGGAGCAGAGGGGCAGAGTACCCTCCCTTGTCCTGGTGGCCATGCTGCTTTGGATGCAGCCCAGGACACATTTGGCTTTCTGGGCTGCAAGTGCACATGGCTGGCTCATGTCCGGTCTCTCATCCACCAGCACCCCCAAGTCCTTCTCCCCAGGGCTGCTCCCAATCTATTCATCCCCCAGCCTGTGTTGATACCAGGGTTGCCCTGACCCAGGTGCAGCACCTTGCACTTGGTCTTGCTAAACTTCGTGAGATTCCCATGGGCCCACTTCCTGAGCTTGTCCAGGTGCCTCTGGATGGCATCCTGTCCTTCAGGTGTGTCAACTGCACCATGCCATCATCTGACTACAAATGGTGTCAAGCTGTAGGAAGGGAGGAATTTGGTGTATGCAGTGGTATTCACAGTGCTCTTCTGCAAATGTTCTACAGGTTTATTCTACAGTGTAACTCCATGAAAGCTTGAAAAAAAACCCCAAACTGAATTTTGCAGGTCCACTGAGCACACTCTAGTAGGCTACACAAAGTTTTTAAGATTTCTCTGTCTTTTCTCTAAAAGTCTTGTACAATCCATTGGTGGTGGTGCTTTGAGCGAATAAGAGTTGAAGTAACATCTATAGTCATAGTGCTTTTTTACGATTGTTGATGTCTCAGTTTCAGGTATTAGCGACGACATGTGGATTCTTTCAAATCCAAATGGCAGCTGCTTTCAAATGGTTGTAGGTTTTGCTAGTGTTATTGAAAGGCGGGAAACTCAGCCCTGAAATATCAAAACATATAGTTAAAACTAGAACAGGCATCAGAGAGCATAGTCATAGCTTATTGTGATCTGTACAACAGGGAAATTGCAGAGTTGCTCACATCTTTATCAGCTATTAAATGTGGTGATCTGGATGCAAGGTCTGTTTTAAGAAAGCCCTAAATTCCTGATGACTGGAGACTTGGAGATCACATGGGGGAGAGAAGCCCTCTATACCTGCCCTCTCTCTTTCCCTTCTCTGTGAGTATCCTCCCTCCCAGCTGTGGTCAAGGACTTCCTTGCCTAAACCAGGATGTTTTGATTTCTGGGTGACAAGAAAAAAGGCAAGTGCAGATTATCTCAGTCTCTGGGACTATGGGGAAGCACTCACTGAGAGGGATCATATGCTGGAAGTGAAGTATACACCAAAGACCTTGTTGAACTTCACTCTGTGTGGCACAGCAAACAACTGTTGGGTTAGGTGAGGATTTGCCTGAGTGGGAGAAGAGAGCTTTCTGTGAAGCTCCCCTACCTCTCAAGGCCTAATATGGATGAATTAGAGACTCTGGAGAAAATAGAAGTTCTTTTATATTAAATATTTTTTTCTCCTAGAATGAACAGATTAGGGGTTGATTAATTCATGCTGATTGTCAGCTTAATGAAGAATGTAAGGATCAGAGGGAAAAATGGAGCTCTTTCTGACTTACAGGGTCTGATTAGAGCAGTCATCTGGAAAGCATAAACTATGACAGTACTTCTCTGTTTCCAAGAATAGATTAGTAACTAAATTGGTTGTTCTGTTATAGCCTTTTTAAACAGCTACACTCTGTCTCCTGTTGTTACACTCTAGGTATTGTATGAGTGTATTTTCAAAGGCTGCTGCTCAGCCTAAAGATCAGCATGTACTCAAATTTATTTCCAGTTGAAACTGGCACTTATTAGCCACTGGGAAAAGGATACATCAGAGACCGCTGAAGTCTCTCAGTTGCGTGGGATAGGAGTAGAGGAAATAGAGGGAATATCTAGAGGGTGTCAGGGTTACTCTTCCTGCCTTGTAGGAGGGTCAGAGATCCTTAGATCTTTATCCCTACCAAGGACTCCTATCTCCTATAGCAGGAATCACCACCTAGTTTTTTCCATTATTTCTTGGTCTGCTAGTACAGCAGGATCCACATTCTAATATTTTCCATTATTTCTTGTTGGCTTCTGGCAGTCTCCTGCCTCAGGCAACTGGTAAATTTGCCTGTGCCTGATAGCCATTGAGCAGATGTAGGATGATGCCATTCATTCCCCCTAGCCCCTCCACCCCATTTTTTCTCTGGAGATATTGTTTTCTTCTAACTCAGCACTAGAACATTAGAGCATACATTTTTGCATCTCTAATCCAAAAACTAGATACTTTGTATCTGTGATACAGAATCACAGGTATTAAAACAGAATCACAGGTTATTCTGAGTTTGAAGGGACCCACAAGGATCCTTGAGTCCAACACTTAGCTCTGCACAGGATGGCTTCAAGATTCACAACATTAAATATCTCCACCTTGCCTACATCCCCATTTGTGAGGTGACTATCCTCATCCTTTAATGGGTTGATATGGTTTTTGCATTGCCTTTTGCCACTAGTGTACTTAAAGAAGCTCTTTTTATTGACCCCTACAGTACTGGCCATTCTTCAACTCTGGTTGAGCTTTGGCCACTCAAATTTTCTCCCCACAGTGGCAAGCAGGATCTCTGTATCCCTCCCACATCACCTGACCTTGCTTCCACTGAGCATACACCTTCCTTTTTTGTTTACCTGGTCAGCCAAGATGGCCTTCTGCCTCATCTGTTGGATTTCCAAGGCCTAGGAATTTCCTGCTCCTGTGATCTTAGGAGGTGGTCCTTCAAAGGTGACCAGCACTGAGAGACGCCAAGACCTTCAAAAGCATTTTCCCAGGGGACCTCACTCACTGGTTCCCTGAGCCCAGATGAAAGATATTGATGATTTCTACCTTCAATTATTTACACAATTATTGTAATTGTGTAAATTACACAATTGTGTAAAAATACCTTACCTTACACAATTATTGTAATTGTGTTTTACTGATATTGGCAGACAGAAGGAGACAAAAAATACACTTGCCAATTCTGTTGTTCAGTGCAGATCCAGCTCCAGCCTATATGTATATTTTCCATAATTAAAAGTTTATGTAGCTAAACCTTATCCCTGATTTGCAGCCTCATATAATAAGTATGCTATTAATGTTTATAATTAAGTTTTGACTTCACATGTTTTGATCAAAAAGGTAACTTTTAAGGGTACTTCTTATTCTTTTAACTGACAGTCAGAAATAATCTTGTCTTCTCCTACTTGTTTCCCCATGCTTTTGAAATTTGTTAGAAATTCTGTATCTTTCCATCTATGACCTGATTTAGCTGCCAATGGAGTTGGCAGGAGTTTTTCCACTGGCTTCATCCAAAACCAGATCAGGCCACTAGAGAGCAAATGATAAATTACATTCAAAAGCTGGATGTTACCCCAGGCATTGGTCAATACACACACAAATTTCTGCTCAGGCGGGGTTTGCAATTCAGTATCCTTCCCTCAGTAACACTGGGATACCCTCCATAGTACCGTGAAAGGTGTGCCTCTGGAGTCACACTGGGTTTCACTGTCCATCTGGGCATTTATTTGGGACAAAAGTTGAGACCTTGTCAAGGGAATTGCTGGGAAAGGTGTGCTGCTTCAGAGGTGCCTGGCCATGAACAGCAGCAAGAAAACTCTTACTAGAGTTTCTCTTATATTTAAGGCCACCAAGTTCACTGATCTGTCCCATGTCCTTTTTTTCTTTTTTATCTCTATCAGTAAAAAAAAAGCTGAAATCTTTTTGGCATGAGGATATCACAAGTTTTCATCAAAAATCATTACTTCTTCAGTAAAATGGTGTGCCTATTAGGTAGGTTTCTAAAAGCACATAATTTCAGAATTCTTTACCAAAACAGGCTATTCCTAGGTTTAAATACATCTTTTGAGATCCTTCGGTCTTTAAAGTGTTCTTTAACCTATTAAGACCAGCTATTAAATATTTTTCTACTTCAGAGAGTAAAAATATCATTGAATGTATAAAGTGAGATTTTTTTTTAAACTAAAAGCATGAATGTAATCTATTTTTTCCAGGGAACATTTTCCCCATTATCTGCCTTGACAAACAACTAGTCTCACTAATAAATAATTCAGCAGCAAGAGACTCCAGGGCTGTCTGTATAAAATTATGGCATACATTAGCTGATCCCCTCAGCTAGGCATGAGGTTCTGGGAGATTTAGCCTCAACACAATGGCATTGCTAAATCCCTGGACGTCTCCTTAAAAACTGTCCCCCAGATTTTTGGGTCTCTGCAGTGAGAAACTAGCCAATCCACTGCAAAAACAAGGACTAAAGTAAGTTTTGGGTTTTTTTTCCCTGAAGCTTCGTTCTTTCAGAATCCATTAAGGCTGCCTGAATACAATATTTTACAGAGTTCTTCATCTGAATGAAGATTAATTGGGCTGTCGTTTTTTAATTGTTTGTGTGGTTTTTCTTTTACCTTGCTAAAAGAAATACTTTAAGTGCCTGGGAAGCTAAAAGGACACTAAAGAGAAACTGTGCTCTGTGCCCAAACTACCTGTGTTAAATTGTCTGTGGGTACAGAATATTCAACATAAATTCTCAAAAGCTTGAGGGTCATGCTAATTTCACTTGAAGTCGTTATCTCAAGGATCTTTTTTTCAGATGTGAAGATTTTGCTTAAGGAATGAAAAGGTTGAGAATAATTAGTACTGCACTCGCACACACATTACCCTGGGTTAGCTATTAAAAGAAGCCATTCAGGGGCAGCAGCAGCAGTGCAGGGAGCCTAAGTGGAAGCCAGCCCTGGGAGTTTCCCTGCTCTGCAGAACTCCCGCTCCCTGCACTTCTGTAGCCCCAATTTTCACTTCTCACTGCTTCTGCCTCCAGTGTTGTGCCATGTTGGAAGGTTGGGACTATGTGAAATTACAACATAGTGATTTTCATGTGATGACAGCTGTACTAACAAATACACTGTCATTTAGAGAAGACTCAGTTATTAAAAAAAAATTTATCTTTAAATGATAAATTGTCAGCAGAATTGTTATGAAGGCTTTTTTTTGCTGCAGGTACGCTCTCAAGCTTTATGGAACTGTGAAGACAAAGCAGAAATTGATGTATACATCTTCTGGCTTCAGTGTACAGCTAGATGTTAATATTCTTTTATTAATATACTTTTATTCTGAATTTGGAAGGAAGGTTGTGTATATAGGCAGTATCTCATAGAAAATTTAATGATAACCAAGGCCATATCTGTCCAGACACCTAAAATTACAACATCATACAGGCAGGATATACAGAGAATGGGTAGGGAAAGATTTTATTGTTGGATTTTTTGGGAGTGGAAGTGGTGGGGGTTTTTTTTATTTATTTTTTTAAATGATGGGAAACTGAAGTGAATTAAGTAATTTAAACAGGGTCACACAGGAAAACTGGAGAAGGCTCAACTATTAAGCTGCACTCTCTAATGAGTTTAATTATCAGTCACTTAAACTAATTTTCAGTGTCAACTGCAAAAACGTCTGAAAGCCTTCATCATATAGACTTTGAGCAGTAGGCCAAAGAACTCATGATTCAGTGTTCCTATTCAGTTTTCAAATGAGTTTATCTTTTGAAATTAGCAGTTGGAAAGAGAATTCTGGAGCATGTAATCACTCAGGGAGAGCCAGTGGTAAAAAGGGGTTATCAAACCTTAGAATTTGGTCATGTTTTGATTTTCTAGGGCATGCAGACCTTGCCAGAATCAGCCTTTCAACCAAAAAAAAAAAAAAAAAAAAAAACAAAAAAAACAAAAAACCAAATAATACAAAAAACCAAAAAAAAACAAAACAAACAAAAACAAACACCTAATCATACAAAAGACTAAAACAAAGTTAACTGGATCAGTACCTAGTTTCAGTTTAAACTCTCTTGACACAGAAGAGTTACATGTTCCTTTCGTTGTCCCACATCCAGAACATCTAGTTAGTTTTATCTGTTCTGGCTACTGTGAAAGTATTTGGGGAGTCCTGTGCTGTTTCTGCAAAAACACCTTGATGGAGAAAATAAACTCTTTTTTCCACAAATATTCATGTGGGTGAGTGTGATGTTTATTTCCTGTTTTACAGAGAGCAGTAAAGGCATCTTGTACCTTTGCTTGTTGGAAAGGAATAGAAAGGGGACTAAGAAAGTATAAAGAAAAGCTGCTACCTAGCAGAGAAATATTTCTCAGAGTCACAGTTTGAAATTTGTCATGATTACAAATGTTTCTGGCAACCATTGTGTCTAAGCAGATATTGAAGTGAGAATTTTCAGTTCCTCTTGTTAGGTGCTGAAGGTAAATCGATTCTCAATCATATGAGCTCAAAAGTACTTTGCCAAATCACTGTTAAATATATAAACTGCAGACTGAATGAATGTAGCAAAGAAAAATTATGACAGTATGTCCAGTAACTAGAAAGTCTATTAGTTTGCAATTTTTAATGGCAAAGATATGTTCTTTCCAAAGTCATAAAAATAGAGCCTTAAAACATAATCTGTTTTGCTAGTTGGGATAAGATTCCCTATATATACAATCTACAGCAGTGATTGTGCACTAAACATACAATATTTGTTATGGATTTCCTCTTACATTTTATTATTATTAATGTAAGGGACAAAAAATACCGAGTTTCTGGATTCAGGAACTTGCTCTTGTCTCACCCTGACCCAGTATCAGAGCAGGACCAGCAGCCTGCAAGCCAGCCTCTGTAAGAACTTGGCACTCTGGCTAAAAAGGAACCCAGACCTTTCTTTTGCTGTATTCCAGATTTGAACCCATTTTTTGAATGAAATCCTAAAATGACCCCTAAATGATTGCACAAATTTATTCTGAAATGCAGTGTCCTGAGGAGTCTGGAATACCCCACCACTCAGTTTCTGGTTTTTCACAAGAGGTGTGAAAAGTTTTCGTGCAGAAACAATCCAATTTTTTGTTTAAAAGAAAAAAATAAAATGCAAAATTAAACCAGCAACTTCATTTAACTAATGACTAACATTTTAAGCCTGAGTATAAGATCTGTTGTGAAAAAACAGTGTTCATCTCAAAATCATTTGGAAGAAACATAGATGTGTTTTCCTTAAAGTTCTATGTAAATTCTGTCCAATTTTATCATGTACTGATCAGATATTTCAGGTTTTGTTGGGTTTTCTGCCGCCTGTTTGTCTTCCCTTAATTATCCCTTCACTTTGCTGCATTTGCTTCTCTTTAAAATATAGATAAAGCAGTGCTCTCAAAGGGATAAAAACCAAGATTCTGATCCTTTCCACAAGTAATTTCTTTTATAGGTGGCTTGTTCAGTGATGTGTGGATTGTTCTTGTCACCCTCCAGTCTTGCAACTCTCTTCTGGCTGTCAAATGTCAAAAAGCACATCTTTGGGAAGTGAGCCATCACACAGTCTACATAGTCAGAGCCCTCTACCACCTTCAGCAAGAAGGCAAGGGATTTTGAAGAATAACACCAAAAGTTAATACTTTCATTTTAGGAAAGCTCTCCGCTATACCCTGGATCCTCAGAGGAAAGAATAAACAGCATAGAAACCAAATTATCTCTGCAAACATGAAAGGCTGAGCTGACCTCTGCAGGAGAACTTCTGTAACCTGTAAGACCCTGGAGAACCAGCTGGTCCTGCTTTGTTAACTGCAAAGGCACAGTGTTGTTGAAAGTCATCCTTGGCTGTGATTTACAGCTGGAAAATTTAGACTGAGCCATATGCCAGAAGGAGTGGGACAGGGCTGAAAATTAAGTTCTTGAAGAGAAATATTTGAGTCTCAGAGAGTGAGACCAGGTGCAGATAGCTTCAGATTAATTTCAAAATTTATTGAGAACAGAAAAGTGTGACGTTTGAAAAGAATTTTTTCTTTTTTTGCTTGCTTGCCTAGTGGGTTATGCTGACTGATTATGGAAGGATGCCTAGTAGAGAAACTCTTCCACAGATGCTAGGGTATTCCTTGTCTGCATTGGTGAGAGAGGCAAGACTAGTCTCCTAGTCTCTTCTGGGAACAAACATATTGACAAAACTATTTTTTAAAAGCTGCAGCTCCATAGGAAATATCAAAGGGCATGTTTGGACACTGTTTCAGATGATACAGTTATGACCCTTCACAGAGGCAAGACAGGGATATAAGAGGAATTGCCTTAAAAATAATTGATTAGGAACTCAGATCTGATAAATGCTTTGTGCAACCCATGACAGTGGAAAAAGTCTTTTGGTTGAATGTAAATCTAATCTGTCTTTAGAAGAGGAGGCTGACATGTGTTGTCTAAGCCTTTTCTCAACAACAGCAATTAAAAATGTCTTGTCTTGGTCAGAGCATGGTGTTAATAGTGCCCAGGTTGTGTGATTGATCCCTGTATGGGGCATTCACCTGAGAATTGGACTTGATTCTTGTGGGTCCTTTCCAACTCAGAATATTCTGTGATTATGTCAAAATCTCTCTTCATAAACTTGTGATCACCCAAAGTCGTGAATCTCCCCTGAGTCCAAATGAACAGAAGAAGGTATTTGATTTTGTTAAATCTTTCATCCAGTAATTTTTTTTAAGAGACGGAAATGTTCTGTTGACTCCCTTTTTGAGGACTGACTCTGCCAAAAGCAGGAAGAATGCTCAAAATTTACTCCCCTTATATCAAACTTATGAAAGGCTAAGTGTATACCTGGATTAAATTCACAGAAAGACCAGTTCCAGTTCTAGTTCCCCCTGGGACACAGAAAGACTGAAGCTCTTGCAATTACCATCACGTGTTTTGGTACATGCTTCCACAAATCCTACCTAAATCTTCAAGGTAAATCCTGAGGGCCCCCTCTTAGTTTCAAGCTTGCTCTGAAGGTACCAAGCTCATACTTTTCTAAAGGACAGTAGTTGAAGTCGTGTCTCTGGGAAGGCACATCTCTGGCAGTTAAACTCCAATCTGCGTTTCTCTCTTACACCTCCTGCACAGCTGCGTGGTCTGGGTGCCTTCTGAGTGCACCCACTGAGGTGGCCTGTGCAAAGCAGAGCACCAGGAAACAGTGCTGCTGTCCTCTGCCTTGGCTCTCGTTTGGAGCTGACCTGTCCCTGTCAGAGGGATTAGCATCTCTCATCTGGCTGATCCAGGGGCCAGGCATGGGCACATCTGGCACAAAGCTGCTAAAACTTCTGGAGCATGAGTGATGCTTACCAGGGATGATGAGCCTGATTCTGAAGGTGTTTAAGTGTCCTTGGGTGTTGCTTATGGAAAATGAGCAAAAGTTCGTGCTGTAAACTGTACTTTTTTTCTAGATGGTCTGATACCTGAGAGTAGAACTAGCCAAAATAACCTGTAACTGATTTGTTCAGAGACTTACTTAGCAATGGAGCAAATATTTGTGCTCAGTGACAACAAACCAGAGCATTGTTAGGATTTTGTTAGAAGAGCTAGAACATACAAGATTATTTTTTCCCCTCTTCCACAAATTACGTTTGACTCACCTTCATTGCTTCACGTGGGACTTAGGATGGATATTTTGTATTTCACAGACACATGAAAATCCCTATGTGCAAAATACATTTTCCATTTCTCTTTTTCTTTCTTTTGGTTGGGGCAAGAGTATCAAACAGGGAAAATTAAGGAAGTGTGGGACGTACGTGTGGGGCTTGTAGAATGTTTCCTTTCAGGAGGTGCAAGATATAGACGTAGGCATTGACACTGATACACATCTGAGGAAGAGCTAGGATTTGAAGAAGTTGTGAGGTTCTCTGTAGCCCTGTTCCTTCTGGAGTTGTCTGCAGTCTTCAAGAGAGTAATAATCTGCAGGGAAGAATTCAGGTACAACGGAATCTTTCTGAATAAACAAACAAACAAAAACAACCCAGAAAGTTGTAAGTACATATCATAAAAGTTTGAGTATGCTGATCTGAAGTCATCAAGAAACTCAGTAAGAACAACACATCCTGAACTTCTTTACTTGATCTTCGCTGTCTGGAGTGTCAATGTGATTATCAAACCAAGCATTTTGGTGTATACAGAGCTTTGTTAACTGACTCAGCTGTGGGGGTGAGTGAAGCTGTGTGACAAATTAACCTCAGTATCATGTATAGCAAGTTGGATCTGCCATTTCTGGACAGATCAGCTGTGCCTGAAAACACACTGAGAGCAGACTTGACGCACGCACAGTGTGATGTGTGGCCTTTGCTTGCTGGGTGGTGACCTTATTGATTGCACAGGCAGCAGAGTGGTCTCAGAGTGTCTCTGGTGCTGTGGGAAGAGGCTGAGCTGATGATGGGTACCATTTTGAGCAAAACAAACGATGTCTGACATCAGACTGCATTGAGCAGATGAGTCACTGGAATTTACTTTGAGTCCAGCAGTACAGTCTTTGGTATTGCACAGATACTGTGGCCACCATAAGTTATTCAATGCAGGTTTGGACCTCTAAAGCTGGGGCTTTGAAGTTTAAGGTTAGCAATAATGGGGGACCCCACATGAGAGGTCTCCTTACCAAGGAACGATCCATTTCTGCTGTTGCCTAGGACAATAAGAGTCTGGAGAAGCCAGAATTTGTTCACCAAGATAGTGAGAAAAGGAGGGTTGCAGAGTAGGAACTGGATACCCCTGAAAGCTCACAGGTGAGTGTCAGGGAGGAGACAACACTGAGGGATGTTAGCAAAGGAAGGATTGCCTGCTGCTGCCTTAGCAGCCATCCCAATCACCACTCTGGGGGGAACAACTTCAGAAATATAGACGAAGGCTAAATCATTAGGTTGAAAAGCTACTTCCCTTGGGAAGTTGAGAGTAACTGTAACTACCTGAGGGTGACAAGCTGTCAGGGTGAGCAAGCCACAGGAAGCAGCAAAGAAGGATGTTGAGAATGGAGAATTGAAAGCAAAATTGGATGACCTTATGGATTAAGAATTAACAGGGGAGTGTGTTCTTACTGACAGAGCTTTGGTTTAGGTTAGTGCCAAAGGGAGACTTCTGGTTTAATTAACAATTGTGTCTGCACTTAGTATGTATTTACCTTCCTAATTTATATGCTCACTTTCGTCTTTGTTGCTCTATGTTCTATCTTTGATTCCAGCCGTTTAATGCTGACATCACTTTTTTTTCAATGTGTCAACCCATTGTGAGCAAACATCATGGAAATTGGTCAATATTGCTTAATTGTGAGCCACATACATGAGCCACATGTATGGCTCACACATGTAAACAAAACGAGTGGAAGGTTTCTGGAAATAGCACTCACACTGTAACCATCATTCACCGTATAACCAGCTTGCAGTGTGTTGCTTTTTACAGGTTTTAAAAAAAGGTGTCAAAATTGGCTGACTTGAGTAGAAGAACCTTAACCAATAACTTGTCAGCTCTGTGGTAATTTTCAAGTAAATTAAGATGTTGATTTTTTTTTAAGTAATAAAAATCTGGAGTATGACAAGTTGAAATATTAGTAAGACTAATGGTAAGTTTTGATAGTCTCTGCTTGTGAATTTTAAGGTCTTGCAGCAAACAGCTCTTCAGCACAGTTCTAACACATCTTTTATGTTCAATCTTATGATGTACACCAGGCAGTACCAAAATACATGTATATGAATGCAGATGTCTAAGAAGGGTTAAGGAGTTGTGAAAAATATATGTTTAATACGCTCAAAAATTTAAGAACATTTTGGGAGCACAATTAAAGTAAAACATATGCCCCATAACACTTTACTGATTACAAACAACAAGTTACAAATGCAAGACATACTCTGCTTTTTCACAGAATGAGAAAAAAAAAAGAAAAAGAAAACAAAAAGAAGAAATGTATGGTCTGTCCTCAAACTAGATCCTTTTTACTACAGTGATACTGCCGTTGTGACTATACAGCCTATATGCTGGCTTTCTGAGTCAGGGAGAACATCCCTAAAAATAACAGTGTGGTGTACCAGTTTGAGTGTTTTCAGAATTTGACCCAAACACCTATTCCTTGGAAGGTATATCCAGGTCACAGGAGGAAGAGAGGTGAAAACATATGTTGGGGAAATTTTATCTCTGAAAGACAGAAACAGCCTCTGCTAAATCCCATTTCTTGTGTATATGAAAATTGTACTCTATTTTGCAATTTGCATCATACAGAAAGAGCTGAAATTTGGTATTTGTCTGTTAAAGGGGTAGGTGATTTTAAGCCATGTAGCATTAAAATCAGTCACGCTTTTTTGAGTTTTCTGCTGTGTAGCTTAATTGAGAAATTCAGAAGAGAGCCTTGACATTCTTTGTCAAAGTCAACCTAGACCTTGGAGTTCTCAGTAACATATATCAGGCCATAGTTGCTACCATAAACAAATAAGGATGCAAATATCACACTTGTTTAACAGAGATTAATTTTCTTACTTTAGCTGCTGATTGAAATTAACATGCTTTCTTGTCTGTTTTTCTCTGGCCTGAACCTTATAATGTGTAACCCTGTAATGTGGGAGCACAGATTATGTACAAATACTCCGTACCGTATAAAACTATTTTCTTGACTGAGTCCTGGGCCCTGTACCTGGACCTTGTTAGCTTCAATATAAAGACCAACCAAAGCTTATAATGTCTGGAAAGTTCAGAGGACACTTGTTACAAAAATTACCTGAAAGAGTTTCATCAGATAAGTGCTTCTTTTTTTATTTAGTCATTAAATATACCATTAATCTCTTAATAGTCAAATTGCTCAGTTTTTCCTCTGCACAGACTCGCCGATTCCACCTATACCATTGAGAATTATGTAGATGAAACCCCAATACCAGTAAAAGAAAAATTGTTCAATTCTATTAGTTAACATTAAATCACAAAATTAGTTCAGTGGGAACTAATATTTTTCATATTGGGAATTGGAATATACTGGCAATGACTGAGGAAACACCTTCTCGATGTGTATTTTGTATTTATAGACTGTCTCATTAATTTTTTAATATCTCTGATGTCAGTGTTCAAGGTTCTTGTCTTTTGGTTACTAGCATGGCTGACACATGCTTTGGGGATCACTAAATAATAGGCCAGGTGCTTGTTCCTGCTTTAATCTTTTCTCCCCCTGAAACCCCTCTGATTTTAATGTATAATGATGAAGGCTTAAAGCTTCATCTTTTTCTTCCTCTGGAGAGGTGCCCTTAATAGTTTTAGCGATATATGTTCAATATCCTGTTCGTTTTCTGATAGTAGTGGTGGTTTGAAAAGCCTTTGGATTTGTATGAGGCAAGCTTCTGATACTCACTGGTGTTTTTCACCTGCTGGAGACCACTTCTTTTAAGCACCACTGGTAATCCTGGGAGATTTTGAGGGCAGCGTCAGTAGTAGAATGCATAGTCATTGAAGAAACAGTCTGTAACCTCCTGTAAAACATAGGCAAGTCACGTGAAATGCATGGAACTTTTAAAACTTTCAGATTTGACTCTTGCTATGACTAGATGCAGACCTTGTGGACTGTTGCTGCTCAGTGCATTGCTCCAGCTATGAAACCCGATGATGTATTAGCTGTATCTGAGGGATGCATTCCTTCAATCCGTGAGCCCTGAAGCAGAAGGGAGAGGAAGCTCCTAGTTTTCCTCTTTATTCCTTTGTGGAATGCAAATCACAGGCTGCCTCAACTCTCCTGCTGCTGGCCAGTAGTGTTACCTGACCACTATACACAATGTGGAAATAATATAGGCTGTGTTTCTGAAGAACGAAATGAAATATTTTCTACAGCTACTGTGTTGTGGTACAATATACTCTCATCTATGAGTAAATAAATGTGGCTGAAAAGTAATATTTTACATAATTTTTAAAAATTTCTGTTACAAATACATTTGTAAAACAGAAGGACAAGAAAGTAAATTGAGTCAACTATTTCCAATGTAAAGTGTCTTTATGTTATCTGTGGGGTTACAGCATATATAGTGGGTTATTACACATGCAAATTGAGTGTCTAGTCATTTGCTTCTTACCATCTTTCCTACTGTTTATTAGTTGGCATTCTCTTATATGAGTCCCATGCTAAACAATTACTTTGCTACTTTGCTTTTCTTTCACAGCCTTAGTTATTTCAATTTCAAGTAACTATAATAATTTAGAAACTACATTAGTGGATATATAGTAACTAAAATGATGACAATTATACAATTTTAGACATGGGAATGTTCTAGTATGTTCAAGAGCTCTAATCCTTTTCTTGATTTTTAAAAGATAATTGAAGGCTGCATTTTTGTTTTGTAAGATGTGGGGAGAGAATGACCATAGGGCCATTGCAAGTCTGGAAAGGATGGTAGTGAAACTTTGGTTGTTTGTGCCTGGATAACAAGCCCCTTGAAATCCTGAATGAAACGGGTCTCCAGAGACCTGTAAAGCTACTCAGTTCCAAGACTTTTTTTCTTGTGCTGTGACAGTGTAGCTCAGATTTTTCCCCTCCTTTGTTAATGCAGAAATGAGGATGAGTTCTTTAGCCAAAGTTGCGACAATTTTTATTTTTACCTTGGGTTCACTGGTTCACTCCTGGCTACATTATCCAAAGTATGGTGATCCTCATGCAAGTGAGGTTCTTGTGGATGTGGGATAACTACTGCCATTTTGTGCAACACCACAAGAGCCCTGGTAAAATCGCACCAGGCTATGGACGGCTGAAGTGTGTAAACACTTTTGAGTGTGCTTTGTGGCTGTGCTACTTATCAAGGTGAGCAAGAGAGAGGCCCCAGTGAAACAGCCAACCTGTGGTAATGGACACAGACATGATACTTTTCCCCCTTCCCTGTCTCCTTTCTACTTCCATGAGCAAGCCCAAGGAGTTTCCAAGGTCCATGGCAAGAATAATAACACAGCCCTACTTCTGACGGGCAGACCACCAAGCTGACCCATCACAGAGCAGGAAGAGGGCATGCCCATCTCTCTCTGGCTGCACACCATGGCCGGCTGTGAAAGAGCACTTGGGAGCACACAATAATAATTGGTGAACTAGGAATTAATTTTAACCCTAAGGCTGATGTCCTAGGAGGGCTCTTTGTCAATATATTTGCATTTTGAGTTTTTAGTTTTCTAAAGAAGCGCTCCTGTAACATAAAATATTTATTCAAATGCATCTAGAATTATATAGGCTTTGAATTGAAAGAGAATTTTATAGCAGGGGGACTCTGGTAATAACAAAGGGACTTGTAATAACAAAGGGATTCTTGTAATAAGCTTAACAAGTAGTTGTCTGTAGCTTAACAAATTCAGAGTCTTTAAGGAAAATAGAGACAAAATTGCAGAAACTATTCGATTGCAAGAAACATAAGGTCTTCAAACGGAGGACAAAAGAATTGGAGCCTGCCAAAGAGGGACTTACATAAGACCCTATTGAATATGCATAGGCAAGAAGGAAAGGTGAAAAAGGTCAACCGAGAGGAAGACTACAGCCTTCATCCCATGGCCACCCGGGATGACCACCAGGAGGCAATGCACACGCGTAAAAATATGTAGATAATATTCATAAGTTCTGGGAAATTATTAGCATGTAACCACCTTTTCTTAGAAATAGCATGCATATGCATATAGTTGAAAGGATATAAGCTTGTACCCTATCCTTGCAGGGCGGACATGTTGGGCGGAGTTGTCCCCTGTGTCCCCAGCCCTGAAAATAAACAAATACCTGCTTCAAAAGACAAGAGTCTTTGAAGTTTTCATACCACGATTTGTGCAAGAATCAGCTGTATAGTGCTTTCATGGGGACACTTGGGAGAACTTCTCTGGTCTCTGGTTCAAGTGTCTGACTTCATCTATACCTGTATCCACAGTGGACTAAGATGTGGGTGCACACCATTCCCTTTCTTTCCCAAGATGCTTCTTTTGTGACATGGTTTGGAATACGGCTTGGTATGTCAGCTAGGATGGAATCATACAGGCTCAACATAGCCCTAGCATATACAGAGAGCAGCTAAGCAAGCCAGCAAGCCTCATGCCCCTTTAGGTAGGGAAGCAGTCTCCAGAAAACTGGCACACAGAATGTTTTTTGTGTCTCTGAAAGCAGATATAGTGCTGGCGCTGGGAAGAGGTGCTGTCAGACCCCCCTGCAGGAACAAGCAGATGTGAAGTAATATTTTCCAAGTGATTTTGGAGTCCACATGACATAAAGTTACCTCCTGAAGTCACTTTTGAAACTGTTCCCTCCTATTTTTTTCTGATTGTGGGACTCCTGCCCACATCTTTATTTTGGAAACACTGCCTACTTGTGCCAATATATGAGGCTGTGTCACCGCACTATGCCTGCTTCATCCTCTGTCTCTAGGGATTGTGAGCCATGTGTGGCCAGAGGCAGTGGCTGAAATTTCAGCCTTGACCTTTATTTATTTGTTTGCAACATCAGTCTGAAGTTTACTGTGGCCTTTGGGTGTGCTGCAGTTACTTAACCATAAATGTGCTGATGCAAAGCTCTGCTATCCAGGACACAGAAGCAATCCCAGGAGAGAAATGTATTGTGATTGATTGCTGTTACATCTCACGCATTTAGAGGGGTGAAGTGGGGTTTAGTGTGCTTATTTTTTTCTGGTTTTGCAACTCCTCTTTCTCACTTGTACTTCTAGTGGGTGGCTCTTTAAATTTAGACAAGACAGAAATCTCCTGGTTCAAACCAACTTTTTAAACTGCATGCTCGTTATTGCATCCCCTGTTCTCCCTTCTGGTGAATATTTTTAACTCCTCTCATGTTGTCAGCAAGTGTTTCCTTTTTATTCCTGAAAGTTCAGAATATAAAGTTTGGATCCAGCAGGAGAAGTGGTCAAGTTCTGTGAATGCCCCTTCCCATGATAGTCTCACCCCCTTTTAAACCACCATTGTTGCAAGTATTTTGAAAGTTCAGGTTCTTTCCACTGCAGTTGTATACAGTCTAAGAAATTAAAGAAAAATAATAAACATAGTTTGACAGGTGAACAAACTAAAATTTATATTTTATGTTGTTTGGTAGCCATTCTAAGCCAAACCATCTGGCAGAAGTCGGCTTTGTTCAATAGCTACATTAAACTCCTTGGAGCGTGCAGCTACAGCCTCTGCACAGCACAACAGCCATTTCCAAATGGTTTGGTGAGATTGCCCAAAAGGCATTTTTTCCCCTTATATGTCAGAAGTTTTAGTAATAAAATAATAATAATGCATAACTATGATACATAAAATAATTGTTGCTAAGGCAACAGCCATGTGATAGAGCATTTTAAACATACATGAACAACCTGCTACTTAGGAGTTTTCTGGGGCTTTCTGCATAGCTATTCTGCATAGTTTTCTACAGCTTGGCTGTTAAAAGTCTTTGTGCTATATTTTGTCTTGGAGAGTTCATGTGGTCCAAGAGCCCAGCAGCCACGTCCCTACTTCCTACATTCCTTCTTAAGGAGTTCTAAAGGATGTTGTCTTTTCTCCCCAAAGTATCCATTTGACTGCTACATCTCCCATAATACTGCTGCTTGCTTCTGATTGTGAAAATTCATGCTAAATGCATGTAAATAATCCCTTACATGGCTGATAACATGATGCTGAGACACATGCTGGACAAACTGAGACCCATTAGGTATATGATGTCTAGTGAGAATGGGTAAGTAATAAATCCAGTGACTTCTTAAGTCCTACTATCTGTTGTTAAAGATAGCTGAACACAGTGAATAGATTTGCTTGCATGCACACACTCTGCAGAAAGGTCTTGTACATTTTTTTTCCCTCTGGGGCCAGTTTTTCCTGTGGTACTGTAATGGATTCTTTTGCTTGACTTGGCCTGTGTTTTTGTCATACATGACAGCCTTAATAGTTTTCTCAATATTTCTGTTCAGCTGAGGACTCGTATCGAATATATTTGGCCCTTTTTCTAGGTCTATAAATAACCTCTGTATCCTTTATAACATGTTCTTCTGTAACATCTAAGGAGTCAACATTCCTTTGGCATTAAACAAAATCCTCTCTAGTCCCTAGAACTGCTTTTTAAATTGATAATGCTGCTGAGGCATTTGCTTCCCTGACCACCCTATGCCTACAGATAATTTCTCAGACTCTGCTTTTCAGTAGGGGCTCTGGCAATCATAATTCACAAACTCTTTGAGACCGGACATTTGTCTGTTGGTTTCCTTTAATGCAACAGAAGATGTATTGATCACATTTATTGAATGCTTCAGAGAGTGTGTGCACGTAATCACTGAAATTCTCTTAGTTTGGGTTTTACTATTATAGATTTGTAACTGAAAATGCAATCCCTTTGTTCTCAAGGGTGGGAGTGTTTGCTATGCCCTTGTATCTCTGAGTGCTTTCATGTGTCTGGTGGAGCACTTAACTGCTCTGTCCTTCTTCTAAGGATATTCCAGTTTGTTTAAATCCAGGTCTCCAGCATTCTTCAATAATCACTTGGAGCCGAGCTGCCTGGAAGAGTTTGGGTTCATTGGGTGCCTGACTGTCCAGTACCACATGGTGTAAACTGCTGCATCCAATTACAAACAGCTTTCATCCTGGAGACTCTCAGTTGCCCATATCCATGGCTCAGTTTCTGAAGGTGATATATTTTAGCCTAATATTTCTGCTGTCGAAACACAAAGGACCAGAGATTCTCTGTACCTTTCTGGAAATGAGGTCAGTCAGCCTTGCTGGTAGGAAATCAATTCACATTCCTCAATTCAGGCAAAGTAAGGCTGATAAGACAAGTAGCAATAGAGACACCAGAATACATTTTGGGAGAATAATACATCCCTGCACAGAAATTTTTCTTCCTCATTTTTTTTCCCTTCCTGCTGTATTATTCTATTTGGTGTCCTTAACTAAATACGTTCTTAGTTAAGTGCCTGTGTTTTAGCTTTCTTTAGGCTTGCATTGCCAACACTTTGTGTCCTCTCTCTTATGCAGACATAGAAGCTTGCTCTGGTTTTGTTAAAGTCTTGAACATATGAGTATTTGTTTCAATACTTACCCAGGACATTTTTAACTTTTGCCTAAGTCGGTCATATCAACTCAGATCCAGCAAAAATATCAAACTGAACAATGTGTATCACTTACTACAGCAATAATTTTAAAAAGGGCCTTGGTTATGGCAAGAAGAGCAAAAGGTTGTTGTGTCTAAGGACATAAAACACATTTATAAGTAGTAATTGCAGAACAATATATTTCAGTAAAAAACCAAAGGATCTGTATAATGTTCGCTTTCCACATCCTCAAGAGAGCAAAATGCAATATAAAACAACAACCAAGTTCTGAGTTTCTCAGTCCAGTTTTTGGCTTGATGAAGAAGGAAAGTAACATGCAGAGTACTGTATAGCTTTTATCATCATTAAATAAAATGTTTTCTCTGTTTTCTAGATTAAAAAAGTCAAAACCTTTTTTTCCTCCCTAGTTTTAAAGGATGAATTTTCATTTTTGTTTTCGTCATTCCTGATATTTGCAATATTTCCTTGAATGTATGTTTAATCTCTTTGGGAACCTAATTTCTTTTTTTTGTGGGTGAAAATTTTAACGGTCTTAAGAAATTTAAAAAGGAAATATTTAAAAAAACCCAAACACCAATCAAACAAAAAACAAAATCCAGAGGGGCCAGTCATTCCTGTGGTGATGTGGAAGGTCAGTCATCAAGCTCTTGAAAAAACTTGAGTCACTGGTTGTCGGGAAAAGGTTCACAACAGCAATTCCTCAAAGTTGTTTTTGTCTTGGAACATATATTCCTAGAAGTTCCACTTTTGTGAGTTTTACAAAGAAACGCACCTTTAATGCTGCTCAGTGTTGTCATCAAATCAGTGTTGACAGGAGATAAATACTCTGTATCTGGCACTGAAGACTGGAGAAATCTCAGGAAAACTAGTGAAAATATCTGGTCCTTGTGGTATCTTAGGACAATAGCCAGTAAAACATGCTTCAGAGGAAGGTGTTTAAAAGTTTAAATTCTACTATGTAAAATAGTGAAGTAATTTTCTTGATAGGAGAGACTGGAGTTTGATATAATTCAGAATGTTTTGATCTTGATATTTATAGGCCTGCCTACATTTTTTTTCCCTCTCAAGAGTGTCTTGTCTTATGAAATACTTTGTGTACATTTTAGTTATTATTAATTTTTTTAAATTTTATGCAGGGTTCCCTTTCTGTATTCTGACAGCAGTAAGCAATGATGTCTGGTTACTTTGTATTTAAAGCAACAAGTGTCTCTGAAAGTCTCCTCACCCTGCCCACTGCTTGTGCTTTAAATAGGCCTTTATTTCATTTTTCCCTGTGCCAGAAATCTTCCTATTATCTTTCCTTTAATTTTGCATATTGTGCTGATCTCCTCTTTAAAATAGGCCTGGCAAATTATATGCAGTAGTCAGAGCAGGAGCAGAGTGCTGACTTCTTACTAGCAATAAAGACTGGTATCAGTGCTAATATCCGCTGTTCAAGTGCCACTTCCAAAGGCAAACATCTTTCTTTGTTCTTGCTGCCACTTTGTGCTAACAACACGGTCTTGCTTCACTGCCCACTGTGGTACTTGGGTCTTCTCCCTGAGTGGTTACAGATGACAGATGAATCACATGTGAGCAACATGAATTGTTGTTTCCCTATGTTTTCTGAGTTCTTAAAGCAGAAATTTGTCTTCTATCTTTCCCCATGCTGTTCTGTAGAAGAGTCCTCCCCATCATCCATGTATGAAGTTAAATGTCTCTGTGCAGTTCACATGCTTTTTATTCCTCAGGTGGTTTTAAACTCTGATATAGTCCAGCCTGTTATTCTGTACTAGGGCCCTGAAAAATTTTGTTCATATACTACTTTATCCCATCAGTTCCTTTGGCAAAGTATTGGGCCAAAACCTGAAACAAAAATAAAATAAACAAATGAAGAAAACCTCTGGGCTAAACTTAGGTTAATCTCTGCTTTCCAAGTTTCACATTAGTTTTCCAAATATAGTTTTCAATTTAAGTAGTTAAAGGAAGACGATTTCTCAGACATTGAGATCATAAGGATAGTATTCTTTCTTCAGATAACATTTGTGGGAAAGAAGAGGAGGTAATGAAAAACAAGATTAAATATCAGAGAAAAACAGGTGTAGATCAGGAAAAAACTATGGAAAATGATGACAAATTACAGAGATTGCATACTATACCATCCTGCTTCTCAAGGGAATGTATATACTCAAAGGGTAAAAGAGTTATCATTTTTGAAGCATCTGATGCTATTAAAAATTTTCAAGCTATAATACTCTACACAGAGATGTTAATTTGTCATAGCACAGAAATGGGTTGTTTAAGCCTTAGCAGCTCATAAGAGATAAGCATATGTTTAAGTGTGCTTCTGAATTAAAAACTTCAGTTGTCATCTCTACAGCTGGTCTGGTATTACTCTGAACAGGGCTTGATGCTACCCTGTTCCATGAACCTTTTTGTGCTCTCTTCAGCCACATTTTTACATAGGCAGAGACTGCTGTGCAGTGGAACTGAAACCCACATTTCCTGGCAGAAGTGAGACTTCATGTTCTGGATTGCTGCAATCCTTCACTCGGAGATGCCTCTGCATGGTGAATAACACTTTGCAAAGCACCAGACAGAAGCGAAGGTAATCCAGCGAAGACTATAGGGTGGTATTTCAGGCTGAGTCTTGGCCACCGTGTTTTAAGAAAAGTCTTGCCGAGTGAACGCATGGCACTGCGACTTTTATCTTTTTGTTCTGGGGTATGTTTACAACGTCATGGTGAATACTCTGTGCCTCAAACGTCTACCACTAACATGCAGAATAATTTCTGACTTACACCTGAGACTCTAGTTCAAACAACCTATCGAGGGACTACCCAGTGACAGCCATTGAGAAATGTGCCCTTTTAAAATTCAGACCCCATAGAAGACTGAGCTGGGGACTCTGCCATGTGTGGGTAAAAGCTCTGACACAGAGTGCTGAGTGCAGACACACAGGATGATGGTTCAGTGAGAATCTGAAGGCGATTGGTTATACGGGAGCCTGATCTGGCACATTTCACTTCCATTACGAGAAATTAATCCCCTGTTCAACCGAACCAAAATAGCAGCTCTTTTGCCTGCCTGGTAATTAGTCTCTTGCATATTTGCATCTCATTGTTTTTTTCTCTACACTTAATGGTTCATCTGTCTTTTGCTCAGGATAAATTAGAATGGGGATCAGCAAAACACAGCCATTTGATAGTAATGGAATGTCTAATAAAATTGTTGCCTCTTGAGTTTCTCGTTCATATTGGTAATTCCCTATTAGTTCCAGGAATGCTCTGCTTCTTTGCGTCCTCCCCCTCTTCCCTATTAGTTAAAGTACAGGTTTAGTGAATCAAATTTCCACATCAGCCTTCTTCTACTAAAATCTCACTTATTATTGAAAAGTTCCTACCTCCCATCAGACATTCTGAATTGGTGCCTGCACAAATTTGCAAACAATAGGAAGGGGAAAGAAAAGCAAAGTAGGGAGCTAATAGCTAGTGCAGTTTAAGCAAGAAAGACATTTTTTGCTTCATTGCTCTTCACCTAAAAGCTTCCTATAACCAAATTAATATTTTCTATGTCTGTTTCTTCCAGGCAACAACCGAAAACTTTCCTTTCACATCACGATTTGTATGCACCCCGCTTTAGCCAACAGGAAAACCAAGCAGACCCTATTACTTAAACATGCTATTTCTCTCAGCCTTCAATGGAAATAATAAGCACACTGGGGGAATTAATATAAACAAATTACTAACTCTTTAATTTGGATAGCTGATAAGAATTTAAGATCTTAATTAGGAAGAAACATCAGTGTTAGAGCAGTGATTCATGGCAGAACTCTGTTGACTTACCAAGGCTAAGTCTGAAGTTTCTTCACTGAGGGCAGAGGGAATCAAATAGCTGGAGACAGCTTTCTTGGTCATAAACCAAAGTAAAATTAAGACAACATAGGCTGTAGGAAATTTGAATTAAATGTTGGAATCAAAACTTTTTCTGCACTGGGTTGTGTTTTAACACAGCAAGTGAGCAGGGGCTGCAAGAACAGCCCTATCACTGAAGTGTTACCAAGGAATACCATGGTTACCTTACTTCTCTAATACTGTTGGGCAGCCTCAGCAGGATCAGTACCAACACTGATTGCGACAGTTTTTCTCTCTTTGAAAGTATTCATGTTTCTGGTTTCGTTTTTAATTTCAATGTTTCTCTTCTTCTATTCCAGTCTTCTATTTTGACCTAAACCTGCTTGTTGTGAGTAAATTGCTGATATCTGACTACAGAATTTGTGATCAATTTCTTTGCAGAAAATGTGAACTGAAGCGCATGTTTTGATCCCTGTTTTTTCCAGTCTTAAAATGACATTACTAGCTCTTTTACTCACACCAGTCAAGAATTATTGAAAATGTCTTGACATTTCTGCTTTTTCTTTTGCCATTCATTAGGCTAAACCAAGTGATAAATCTGTGGGTAGAACCAGTGGAGTAATTAATTTAACCTTTCACCTTCCCAGGATTTGTTATCATGAAAAAGAAAAATGTTGCACACTGAAAATGGTGAGTTTTTTATAGTACCATGAAAACCATTGAGCCACATTTAAGATTTTTTGTATATTAATGAACATAAAAACAGTTTCTTATTTGTTACATGACATAGTATTGAATCTTGAGCTGAACTCACATGAACATGGTGTAGAACTGAAGAGTAATCCAGTCCAAATTCTCACCAGTGTCACTGGTGGATTGGAGTCTCTGGAGTCTACACAGCAGAGCAGAAGGACTGAAAAAAGGCCAACCATAAATACCTAAAAGCACAGGCATAACATAGCCAGAAGCTGTGTTGAGGGGGAAAACGAAACCTGGAGGCAGTCATCAGAGAAGCTGTTGCAAATTTAGGTGAAGAACTAACTAGTTGAACATATGTACACAATTGCAATGGGTTTATATTTTAGTTTAGGATGAGATTTTTACGTACTATGAGAATTTTAAAGAGACTTTTTCTCTCCAAGCCTTCTAAGGGTGCTGAGCACCTTTTCTGGATAACAAGGCAGAGTAAAGCAATGGTTCTGAGGAAAAAAAAAGAAAAAGAAAAAAAAGGAAGAGAAGAAAAAAAAAGAAGCCTTGGGTCATCTGCAGACTCCATTGAATTTTAAAAATGCAAGAGATGTGGAAAAGCCATAGATACATTGTTTAAATTCACTCTTTTTCTTAGCCAATAGCTGTTTGCCCTTACTTCAGAGCAGATATCCACAAGGATTAAGCTGGAAGGTATCATGCAGTCCAAGGAAGAGCAAAAGAGAACTGCAATGTTGAGGATGCCCTGGGCTTTCTTTAGCAGGCACTTGTAATGTTTACCATTAGTGTGAAAAGGATAAGAGTTAACCACTTGCTTGCTTTTAAATTATAAAGATGAATGTTTCCATGTCAGTGAACGATGGTTTGAAATAATAAGGTTTTTAGCGTGCAACTGTTATTTCCCTACTGAAAGGGAGAAAATTTCTTGTATCGGAGGAGTGAAGGAAAAAGAGCACAGCAGATCCCTTCCTTCTCACTTTCTAATTGCCCAGAGAGGAAGAGCTTCATTCTTATGGCCTTCATCTCCAGCAAACCTGTGCTGTGGGCTCCACCCATGCCATGTCACAGACATTTGCATATTTTGCAAATTCCTGACTTTAGAAAAATGTGGAAACAAAGTCTCTGGTGAACACATAAGCAGTATTTTGTTGTTCTGGGATTGTGCCTTCGTTAATTTTCAGGTGTCTCTTTATGGACGGAGAAAAGGAAATTATTTTTCTCATTGCACACTGGGAACTTAAAGAAGGATGATTTTCTTCAAAGAACAGGTAACAAATCAAGAACATAGAGAAAAAGGATGCAAAGTATGATAGTGCACAGTGGGTGAGATAAATGTTTCTGAAATAGAGAAATTGATCCACCTTACTACCTATTAAAAAAGCTATTGTAGAACTATTGCAGAACTAGGACATCCCCCTACTGTAACAACTCTGAACAACCTCTTCTTATCGAAGATTCTAGTTTAAGGGAAACCAGGAACTTTTGCTAAATTATTGTGGGTTCTTTTTCTATAAAGTCTGTCAACTTATTAAAAAGAAGGGGCGGGCAGGAGGGGTTATAAGGTGATGTCTTACCTTGTGAGGCTGTGGAGACTCTATCTGTGGAGGTTTTCAAAACTCAAGTGGACAAGGCCCTGAGCAACCTGCTCTAGCAGATGCTGCTTTGAACAGCGGTGGTTTATAAACCTCCAGAGGTCCTGCTCAACGGCAACTCTTCTGTGATTCTGTAATGACATTTACTGCTTTGTGAAGGTGTCAATTGTGCAGGACAAAAGGAAGATGACCCCCAGGCAGCATTGAAATGCCTGTGTTCCACATTAAACCAATAGAGATGATGTCAGCCTACCTTCCTTGCCAGCAGACCTTATCTCTGAGAATTCATGTAATTTTTTGTAATAAAGTGGCTGGTCTAAGTGGATTTGCAACTCTAAAAACAGCATTTCTTTTCAAAATTAGCATATTTTCAATTAAGGCTCTCTTACCTATTACAAAACTAGAAACATGTACAATACCTACTAATTGTTCTGTCATGGAAAAATACATGAATTAACCTGACAAATGTAAGAATAGAGCTGTCTGTAAGTTCGACAGTCATGTGTGTGAAAACTGTGAAAAGGAAGGTGGAAAAACTAAGGAGGTGAGATATAGTCATCAGGGAGCAATACTGTTCATGGTGTTGGTTATCTTTCCAAATGTTAAGGTATTCTGAAGATTTCTGAAGGTAATCTGCTGAGAAATCATCTTTGTTCAGAGATGTAGAAGCTGCTTGGAAAATAGATAAAACTGTGCTGTACATGAATTGATAACATCTGTTGTCATCCTCAATTGCTGTACAAAGATGACTGAATTTATTGTGAGTGAAGTCCTGTGTTCCTTCTCCCTAAGTACAGATTTATATTCTGATCACTTTTCTCAAGCTATAGCAAACCACTTTGAGCTACTCTGTGCTATGTAGACATTCCTCTGTGTGGGGGGATGCTCACTGTCAGCCTGTCTGGGTGAGCCCTGTGACTATCTGTGCAGAGCACTAGACCTCCTAGGGAGGTAACACTTCCCTAGGCCACACCAGGCTTGGACCCTCAATTTCATTACCCCTTTCCAGGCACACAGAAGAGTGGTGAGGATGTTGGTAATTCACTAAGCCATGCTGTCACTTGTAGCTGTGCCTTAAAATTTCTAGCTTAAAACCTATAAACGAATGCTTGCAAGGACAGACTTGGAACTTGTAAAGGAATTCTATTTGTGGATGGGCGTGAAAAATTAACCCACTAGTAAACAAGTTATACATCTTATCTGAAAAACTGGAACCAAGCAAAAAATAATTTGGGAAGGAAAAGGATAATCTGGTAATTAATTTATATCTTTAGACATGCACTTCTACAAGTGTACAATAACAATGGCTGTTATTTGAGCAGAAACAAACACAGACCAGATTTTTATTTAATAATTTGTTTTGGGTTATTTTTTGCTTCATAGTCTCTGGACTATGACTCTTTGACATGATGTCTGGTAATAGTTATTCAACCTGTGACCATTGTTGCCTTGATCACTCTATTGTGGGTTGGAAGTTTTTTGGTAGGGTTTTCTTTTCCTTTTTTCTGAAATGCTGCACACAAAACCAACAGTTTTTTTAAAAAAACACTTTTTTTTTCCTAAAAAACAAAGTCTCAGTGTTTGGAACCAAGTTTTCAAAACCGGAGATAAGATTGCAGGAGCTTCTTTAACTGCTTAGGCTTAGAACACTGAATATTTTATTTGTTGCAAATTATTTGCTCAGTTGTCATAATAAAAATAACCTTCATGATCTCTTTCAATGCAAATATGATCAAGACAGATGGTGACATCACCAAGAAACTTCTCTCTGAAAGGTTAATCTGCTTCATAACTAGGAAACCTCATTAACCAAGACCTGTCATCCTAATTCCAAAGCTTGCACTTGTAGTAGGGGAAATGCCAAATTGCACATAGACTTACAGACTTTAATCACCTTTCAGCAAAATTACTTTTTTCCAATAGGTTCTTACATTGCTTTTGCCTATCTGTTCCTAAGAACTGGTATTTTAATAATTGCTCTTTGCAACATAATTAATCTAAATTAACTTCAACGTATTTAGACCGAAGTTTTGGTTCTGAAATTTGATCTACCTGAGCAAACAGTTATTTTTCCCCAGCTAAACTGAGACACACACACACACACACACACACACAAAATTCTATTGAGAGACTAGCAAATTAAACTGCAGTGGTGTAGGAAGATATGAATGACCCTTACTGGGGCCTGCTTTATTTAAGCAACTTCAGTACCACAGACTGTTCTATAATATATTCAGGCTGGGTGATACATTGCATTGATGCTTATGTCAAAACCCCAGATGCACTTTTTGCAAGAATTTGGATCTAAATGTTGCTTGTTGTTGTTTGTTTACTCTGGCTGATAAATCTATAACAGTTCCATCTTTCTCATTTAGCTTTCAGACTGTTCAAAAGACAGTACCCTCTCCACCATTTATTTTATTACAAGAGGCATATTCACAGGTGGTGTCAAGATAGAAAAGCTAGTCATAGATACCAGGTGGGCGGATGGGCAGCCAGCCAGCCTAATCAAGCTGAGATCACAGGCACGAGATACTGCCCTCCTCCAGTGTTTTCTCACCATGCTATCCCTCACAAAGGACATCTCAAAATACACAGCATTATAGCACTGGGCTCTGAACTTCTAGTGTCCAGCTTTAACTTTGTTTCATGAGCAGGTAAAAACATCTATAAAGACTATTTCTAGGGGTGAAATATCTGCACTTGAAAAATTTGATGAAGTGCTATAAAATATATCTACATATTTATGGTTTATAAATATATATATAAATAAGTATAACCCTGTTATTCTGTCCCAGTTTTATTCTCTGACTAAAATTGGATACACAATATGTATGCACTATCAGGTTATTTGTAGGGAAACTTATCCATCATCTTTTTACACTCTGCCCGATGGCAATCTCTGTGTTAGGCCATTATTTTTGTCAACATCAACCCAATGTGTATTTGAATCATTTGTGCTTTAGAAACTCTATACAGTATTAATGAGATGTTTTGGTTTTCTTTAGCTGTAGACACTTTAGCATCAAAATAGCCCAGCTCTGCAGTAGACTTTTTTTTTAACAGGGTTTTATAAGGTAATTAGAGTATCATTGGAGACTATTAATTCCTGTCTGCACTTTAGAAATCCATCCTAAGAGAATCCTCAAGTTTCAAAACTACTTTTCTTACTTTAAATCAATTGTAGATGGCCAGACTCAACTCTCTATGAGAAAAGTTCCCTGATCTGAACATGACGTTCAAAGTGAATCATCATAAAGTGTATGTCTTGTACTTTAAATGTTGCTGCTGAAAAGATTCTTGATATTGCTTTAATTAGTAGTTGTTTGCTTAATTGATTAAAAGGGTTCCATGCTTCAAGGTGAGTTGGTTCTCTAAGCAGTACTGCTTAGTCCTCCCACCACTTTCCAGGTAAGAGGCTGGGCCACAGCCCAACTCATTATTTGAATGATCTATTAAGATGGGAACAGTAAAGGCCAGAATTGCATCTGAAGGAAGTAGAGGGCAAGTAAAGATTGGAAGATTGATCTGAGTTTTGTTTTCCTTCCCTTCTTAAGACAAAATCCTGAAAGACCTGATGAGAAAACAGAGTTGAGAGAACTTGAAGAAAGTGTGTGAGGTTAAAGAGAAATAGACGAGAAGTTCCCTTTTCCAGGAAGTGCAGGGCTTCTGCCAGCAGTTATTGCTCTTCCTAGCAGAGACTGGGAAATTCTGTCTTTTGTCTAAATGCTATTTTCTGTTACTAAATTGAATTAGAAGAAAGGAAGACCAGAGGAAATTACCTTCTGTGGTGGTCTGATGGATGCAATATGAAAATGTCAGATACTACTCTTTCAAGAAATTTCAGTTTGGAAAAAGTTTGTGGGGAATGTTTTCTTTCAAAAAACATATGAAGGAGGTAGACTCAAGCATGCTTGAGGGTAGTAGGAGGGCTGTTTATGAAGGTTGGTAGACAGGTGGCATGACTATTATGAGTCAATGTAGGCAAATAAGATTCTGGATTGATCAAGAAGCAACCAAACACTTTTAGGTAAATAATTTACACATGGCTATTTGGTGCAAAATATTATTTTTTAAAAAAAGTAGGCGTTGTTGGAGGGTTTTTTGCATGGAACGGGGGATGTGTCTGTTTTTGGTTCTTTACCATAGCAGATTGAATCAAGTTCTCACATGTCTCTTGGCCTCATTTTTCTGCTTATGAAACCTCTTAGTAAACATTGCCCTATACTCTAATTGCCAAGCTGCAACTAAAGCAACATTATTTCTTAGCAGAATTAGTAGATCACATTGGATTGTAGTAGAATTGTGATTATTTTACCTTCCCAAACTTGTCATTTTTCTCAAGCTTAAGGAGCAATTGTCCACGTGTGGCACAATGTAATAATCAGTGGTTTTGTGTATGTTTGTGGTTGGTTTTTTTGAATGGTTACCTTGAACCTGATTGAATGCCCTTGAGAGTTAAAGGGAAGCTGTTACTCCTTCTGTGGAATTTTTTTTCCTCCTGCTGCTCTCTTAAAAGTACTCATTTAAAATAAAGAATTTTGCCCACTGGTTCATCAGGAAAGAGTTACTCAGGGATGAGTGTCTCAAACAACATATTGTTTTGGCTAAATGCCTTATGTTTTCTTTTGATTAGATTATAATTTTTGGCATGCTCAAAATGTCTCATTCCAATATGTAGAAGTATTATGGCAAAAGTTTATCTGTGCTCCAGCATGAGCATTGAAGTCAGAAATTCTCATGGGAGCAAATTGATTGCTGAGAGGTTCACCCTGAAAGATTTTCAAGAATAGTGGTCTGATTGTTTAACTAATACCTAAAGAAAACAGCTCTTCCATACCTTCCCAATCCCCAAGTAGTAATTTCTGCTTTAAGGGTGTTTCAGTTTTAGAGTGTTTTCTTAGGGCTTGGATGCAGATATGTAATCTTCACACACTGCTCTCTCACTGGAATTTTCTTTGTAACGTATCTCTTTTTTTATTACTATTTATGATAATCTTCAAAAATGCATTTTGCATTATTTCAAATCTGTTAATCACCCAGAACGGTGACTACTAGGCCCTGCTCATTTAGGAAGCTGTGTTCACATGGTCAATTCAGACAGCCTCATACTAGCTCTGTCCAGGTCCAAAATCAATTCTTGTCCTAGTCCTGAGTGCTGCTACTTGCAGGCCTTGCCCACGCTGTTATCTCCTGGCCCAAGTGGACTTCTCATAGAGTGAGGCTGATGCTTGCAAAGTGCAGTCTAGATGCCAAACTGGAAGAAAGATCAGGGTGATATTTTTGCCTTAACGCCAAGTTGTAAATAACACAGACTTGTTGCAATCTAATTTTCTGTAACTACAGTCAACATAAGGAGTTTGGGCTGGTTAGAGGGAATTGGAAATGATGCACAAATCTGCGTGTCACTAGTAGTCAAAGTGAATAGAAAGCTGAGCCTAAATAACTGTGAATAGATAAAGTCAAATAGACACAAATACCACCATTTATTGAGCGGCAGAGCATGAGAGTTAGGGTTACCTACAGATAGCATGTGCTAAAAAAAATTGGTTAAACTGGCAAGAACTTCGATAGATAGATAACTGTAATTCTCTCATAACCTAAAACACTGGGTTAAAGCAGAAATGCTTTTATTAGGGATGTTGTAGACCACCTATACAGTGATGTTATCTTGTCATGATGCAGTGCCATGGGGAGCATTCAAGAATTTCTTACACTGCTAGGAAAATAAGCATTAACGATTTTTAATGCCTTTGATTCATGGAAGTACTATTGCTATAAAGAGACCTCAGAGAGGAGGGTTTGCCTCATACCAACCATTTCTCAGTTTTATTGGCCATTAAAATTATTTTATGCCTTGAAATATCTGAATCCATAACAGGAGAATTTAACTTTTCTCTGTGTGTTGTGCGCATGATGTGTTCCACATCTTTCTTATCCTTGCCTCTCAGAAAAAAATTCACCGTTACTGTTGCAGGTGGTAGGATTTCATTGTTAGTAAAAATTATGCAGAGTTTTCAGTCACTGAACTGCAGTGTTAGATGCCTCATTTCTGAATTGGTGTTATCAAAACATAGCTTAAAATGTTTTTACATCTGGGAGTCTGAATGCCACTGCAGGCATACCTTTTCCCCCATCCTAGAAAAACATTTGCCGAAAGATGAAGTATAGTACACAGTATTGAGTAGACTTGCTGCTGCTGAAAGAAAAATGTGATAGGCAGTCAGTTTGACATCTCTGAGTTTACAGATGGTCTTTGTCAAAAAAATGAGCCACAATGATATGTATAGGTTGTCCAATTTGCAAAGTAGGTAATTTGAGCAGTTGCCCAGAGAAGAAACTATTCCATGGTGCTGATCATGTATCATGACATCAAAGCAGATGATTGAAGGAGCTGGGCCTGACACCACTGATTAAACTCTGGCATGGTCAGAGAGGAATTGATTACATATTGTCCAGTAGTCTGATGTAGTGAGAGAAAAGGGCAAGGCTGCTCTGTAAGGCCTTGTAGCAGTCCAGTAATGCTTATGAATGAGATGTTTGAAATGTGATGGCCCCAAATTGAAGTGGGCCTTATTCGCCAGGAGAAACCTGTAACTGTCACAGGTCATTTCTACTCTAAGACCAAAATAAAATGGTATTTGAGGTGCTATATACGCAATATACTTAGTTTGCATACACAGTTTATCATCTCTCTTGAGATCTTCTGGGCTCTGCCTGTGAGTGTTGTGCTAATGTTTCCTTGGCTTCTCACTTGGCTGAGTTCACAATAGTTCACAAGCTGAACTATTTGACTCCTTCCTTGACAGAAGAGTGCAAAATTTGTACAAAGAGTGTGTTTTACAATATGCCTACCTTCTTTGTCTGCAATATTGATTAGGTAATAAATCAGTGCATTGAGTTGTCCTGTAGCCATCATCTCAAACTTTGCATCATGTCTTCCTCTTAATATAAGCAAATAACTTCCCAAGACAAAGGTGGCACTTGGATTTCTTGCCAAATGATAGTGCAGATCTAATGGGACCAAGTTAGATAAGCTACTCTGAACATAAACATGGATCCTTGCCTTCTCATTCTTGCTGTGTTGAATTTTGTCTAAAGAAACGTGTTTAAAAATGTTAGAATTCCACCCCAGAAATCTCTTGTAAAACTGGAAATAATAAAGTGCAGTCTAACAACACACATACATGTAAAATAGCTCAGCAATAACATGTGAGGGGTTCAGCATGAAATTTCTGCCTCATGGAATGATCTCTGACTTTTTCTACTTGTTACCTTTTGGTGTATATACAAGGCGCATGAAATGCGGTTTTATTTTACTTCCTTCCTTTTTTTTTTTGCTTGGAAACCCGAGGTACCTAGGATTATGGCAGTAGGCACAAGACAGCAGTTAATTTTTATTCTGTCAGGACTAGAAGAAATATAATCTTGTAATTCATAATTAGCTATAAAACACACAGAAAAACTATACTCACATTGATGGAATAATTTTTATTTTAACTCTTCATAGTGCTTCTACTTTAAATTCCTCTGCTTCAGTCTGTGCTGTGGATCTCATACTGGATTTCCCCATGAACCATCAGGCAGTTTAGGGCCCCCAATAAACTTGTGCTCTCCTCTTTATAGTAGAAGTTGCAAAAGCCTGTATTCAGGACCTGGTTAAGAAAGCACATCTTTCTCTGCATTCCAGTGCTGAGCATGTACGTGCAGATGGGTGTCATATTTCAAAGGTGTTTTAGTAAATTCTTAACAACACAAGCACACACTCCAATGTATTATACAAAAATTGTGGTCTTTCTATCAGGATGCCTTCCTGTGTTTATTAGAGCTGAGTTGTTTAGCTGCTTTCTTTTTGCCTTGTTTTTTCTTGATTGTTTTGTTTGTTTTCTACTGATCAGTCACTCCCAAGCATGCTTGTAGCTGTACATGCATATAAATTTTGGAACCCCGCATTCTACACTAGAGATATTGTATTGATAAATATACCTAGATCCATATGGTGTTCGGGCAAGGCTTGTATTTTACTTCCAAAGTAGAGAGAAGTAGGTTTTTAAGTGTTTCCTCAGAATCTTATTACTCTGCACTCATTTGTATCACCTTATACAACCAACTAGAACAACCAAGATTACCTGCCTGGCGATCTATGTTTTTCCTACATCCAGGGCTTGTGTACACATGGTAAAACATGAAATTATCTTCTGCTTGAATAAATACAATATGAAAAAGAAATTGTTGAGTGGCTTATTTTGTTTTTTAATTAACCAAGAATCTTAACATCCTGCTTTGTATTTTGCTGTGTGCTTTCTATTATACCTGCCAGATGGGTTCAGATGTCTGTAGGGAGCTTTGGAGAAGCTAAAAAACTTGGCAATGTGGAGACATCCAGGAAACAATGTAATGAACTCCTATCTTCTATGTTTATTTAAACTTGCGTGTTGTTTTCCAGAATTTTCTCTTGGTTTTTGATATTCAAGCACTCAAGAATTTCTATTGTATTTTTCAGAAAGCACTCTGAGTCATGTTCAGTAAAAGCTGCTGCGTAAATCCTGTATTTCAATTGATTAACAGTTTAAAGCCTTCTTACCTTCAAGCAGTTGCTAAAATTAGTAACACCACATAAAGACTCTGTCTGTAAGCTAGGATATGTGCTTGAAATAAAACATTAAGTTATTCACTTGTAGATAAAGTTTATGCAAGCTGTTCTGGTTTTGTTCGGATTACATTCTCAAGCAGATGAGATTGCATTAGTCTGTAATTAATGAACGTACAGTGCTTTGAGATCTATAGAGAAAAAATAGCTATAACAACTTCTCACTATTACATTTGTTGACAATTAGAAAATCCAGCATCTTAGATTTAGTCTGGATGATTTCATTAGCTAAATCTTGATGTGGAATGTTATGAACAAGAGCTCCAATCTGAACACTTTCAGAGTTTCTACTGTAGAGATGATCAAGGAAAGTGTGTCTGTTTTGCAATGACATTTAAAATGCATTTTTCCTTGGTTATTTTGCAGGCATCAAGATGAAGCACTTTTATCTTTAAAATTATGCAAAAATCTTCTAAAATCTCCTGTTTCTCTTGTTCTTTCCTCCTTCCTCTTCCCATTACTGAATATATTAAAAGTTAAGTTAATGGAAAAACAAACAAACAAACAACTTAAACTCCAAACCTTCTGAAACTGTACAAATTTTGAAAGTGTTTAAGAAAATAATAAAAATTGTGGTTGGTAGTAAGAAAAGAGAATGATTTGTATTTCACAAAGCAGTTCTAATTTTTTGTCGCTGTTGAGACGAACACAAACTCACGCGAGTTGGGGAAGAAGGAGAAAAGAAGAAAATTTATTTTAAGGCACACACACATCCTTTTATAGGCTTTAAGAATGTTATGATTGGCATCACCTGTTAATTGGCTATTGAATCAATACAATACACCCATTGGCTACATTAACTACAACATTCTATTATTAGTTACCCATAGCATCAGTATCAAAACAACAAGGCAAAAACACCAGGTGCAAGGTTGCTGTTAAATTCTTTCCCTATGTTTACAGTTCTAGCTCTTGTTTCTCACGGGTAGAAGCGTACTGTACTAAGATCTATTTTGGAGCTAGCAAGGCTGGTAGGCCTGCTATGCTTCTCCACAATTTTTTCTCCCCCACAATTCCTCTTCACATTTCATCTTTGGAGAATTTTTTCTCTTCAATAACTTCTAACATTTTCTAGCATTGTTTAGTCCTGCATTGGTAGGAGGAAATTTCTGTTTCTCTAGAACAGAATTTAGCTTTTTCAAACACTTGCCAATTCTTCTTTGAGTTAAATATCAGGTGGCCACATGGCTTATGTGTACTTTATCTAGTAATGCATTTAATGACTTTGAACTTTCAAGAAAGAGCTCGTCTAATGTGTGCCCATCAGGTCTTTCTGTAGTTTTAAAAAAAAAGTATCACGCACTTCGGCACACCAAAGCATGCGTGCGTTCCTCAAGTTTTCAATGTTTTCTTGCCTCTATCAATTCATACATCCCAAGGTCAGTATCTTCACTGTTCCTCATTATGGATGAATATGTCAGTGACAGCATCTTCCCCTTCTTACCTTTAGACATGTTGATTTCTCATGATGTTTTTTTTTCATGATTTTTTTCACATTTTATTGGAAGGTGTCAGGCACAGATAAACTAATGTAGGGACACAAGAGAATGACAATGGGAATGCTACTTCTTATGTCCTCCTGAGATTGAAACCACTGGTCCCAGAGAAGTCAAGATTTACTCCTCTTGGGAAACTCACTTTAAAATTCTTAACAGAGTTATATCTGAGTCTTCCACTGGTCTAATTCAGGATAGATTTTTTTTTTTTCCTAATAGTTTTTGAAAACAGTGGAAGGAAATGAACGTCCGTGGTACTTTTCATTGTATAGTTTACATGATTGGGCTACATATCATGGTTTCCAGCTCTGAATACAATAAAGTGTTTGGAGCTCTGAATGACATAAATATTTAATTTAGAAGCAAAAGGCACAGTGCCACCCCATGCATATTTATGGAGTTTTTCATCCTGTGAACTTATCTCAGAGGACTTTGAAGAACAGAGAAGGACTTTGGTGTGGTGACAACAAACTGTAATATAGTTTATAAAACAGAGGGTAATTTTTACTAGTTCAAAGCCTCTATCAAACAAGTGTGCCTCTTTAGTTTAACAGTAGAGTAGGATATGCTCTTCCCCTTCTCTAAAGGTAGAGTGAGTTAAATGGTGAAGATGAAAACATACCTGTTCTAATCAAAACAGAGGGAAATCAATATGGATTTTCTGTTCCGTCATTCATCATTCTTGCAAATTCAGATTGAATGTAGCTCAAATATCCTAAACCTTTAATTAAAATACATAAATAAATAATTAAATTGAGAGATAAAAGGCAGGGTACTGCTCTTTTATTGGCCTTTGAGTTTTGAGACAGAAGATAGGACATGTAGTCAAGGTTTTCCCTATGCACTACGTAGAAATCCCTGTTGTTGTAAGAGTCAAGCTTTTAGCAAATTACTTATATCTGTTAGTTGGAGCACTGAACATGATTTGGAAATAAAGAATCTTTCCAATCTGCTTTTGTTGCGAAGCAGAAGAGGGAAAGGGTGTTGATGACTCTTTTCTTTCTCCAATATGGGTTAGATATCTGTAGACATACTGAAGATAGGCAGTCCAAGTTGCAATACGACACCTATTAGGAATTTTCAAAAGTAATTATCTGCACCTTTAAGTAGTTAAATACCTTTCAAAAAATTATGGGGCTCTGTTTCTTACATTGTTTTGATTTCTCGCCAGTGAGACACTCTTTCTTCAATGCTAAAATAAAAAGGTAGAGTGCCATAGCGCCAGTTTCCATTATGTACTGGAATGACCAGAACCCAAACCTGTGAAGCATTGCACTTTGTCAGTGTAAATTCAGCCTGTCATTAAAGTCTTTGTCCCTTGAAATTAGGCAAGACAGGTTTATTGGCAAGATAAATGTTCTCTCAGACACTTGTGTCATGCAAACCACTGTTCATGCCTTTAGATAGCAAACTGCTATTTATTGCCACTCCAGTAGAAGCATGCAGCCATTTTGTGCACTTGGGTTTTGGGAACTGTAGGTATTTTCACCCATGACAAACTTCATTTTTATTTAAGCCAGAGACTTGAAATATCAGCATGGATTTCTTTTGCTCTCTTTTTTCCTCTGTCCTCTATAGGATTTACTGAATGATTGCATCAGGTAACTGGAATCTGGCCTTTTCTCCCAGAGCATCTGTGACATCCACAGTAAATGTTGACTTAGAAACTTTGTAATTTCTCTCATTTTCACCAGTCCACTGCATGGCAAATTGTTCACAGGTGAGGGTGAGCATAAAACCGGAAACTTTAGCAAGCCTTAGGGATTTACAGAAATATGTGCTGTGACTCTGTAGTGTAGCACATAGTTTGCATTAGCATGGTAGTTGTCCTGTAACGCTCCAGTACTCTAAAATGTCATTAGTAATCAGTAAGTGCCATGTAGGCTTCTCCATCACTGTAAATCTTTAAGACAGAGTATATTTGTTTTAAAAGACATGCCAAATAAACCTTTTCAGTTATGCTGGTGATCATAACTTTCCTATCAGAAAGTTATGCACTTTCCTATCAGAGTGCATTTTCCTAAAATATGTCTAGGAAAACAGTCCCTGAAGCAAAGATCCAGCTAGACCTTTGACAATGCTCAGAAGCTGATCCTTAGGGAGGCATGGATGAACAGTGGAAACATCATGCTTCTTCTCTCAAAGACTCTCTCAGCTTTCAGATAATCTGGGGCTTTGCCACAAAGCTGTTTGGTTTTTTAGTGAAGATGATATATTTTTAATTGCTTCAAATTGCTTCCAGTTCTATGAGCCTGTGCCAGCTTTCAGCACCTACAATATCATGCAGTAAGAGGCTTTCAGTTCATTCATGTGATCTGAAGAATTAATTTTTTTTGTCTTCAGCCTGACACCTGTTAGTTTTGGTCAATATCTCTGCTCCTGGAAACACATGATGATCACTCATGTTTTCTCCTCCTGTCCATCTCATTTAACCAGAAGAGCTTTGCGACAGTCTCTTCCTGCCCTACATCTGCCCATGTCCCTGCAGTGACCTCCCAGGTTGAGAACTTCAGCTTCAGAAAAATAGTAACGACTTCTCACTCTGTCACAATTCTTTTTTATCAGGCAAAATGTTCATCAGAAATGTACACAGAGTGTAGATGCTTAAGAAAGTTAATTAGGAAAGGTGGCTAGGGACCCCTAATTTATAACCACCTTCTTAGATTTTCCCATCATCCTCTCTATGTTTGTCATCTAATGTCACATAATGTGTGACATAATGTCACTTTGAGTAATCATCACTGTACAAAACAAGCCTCCATCCTTCACTGTTCGTATTTCACATACTGAATCATATGTCTCCCAAGGTTTTCTGCATAGGCTTACTCTTTGGACTGTTTTGGTAATAAAGCTGGGTCATAGTATTTGATCAGAGTGACTGGTGTCTTATGGGTTATGGCTGGGAGTGAAATACACCAAATAAAGAGAGAATGCATAAGAAATACATCAGGCTGGGGGTGGGTGGGTTGTCAGTTCTTTGTCCCTTTATAGATGAGCTCTGTCTCCCATGCAGGAACAGTGAGATAGCTCCTTTATCAAAGGGACAGCAGCATCCATTATCATTGCATTAGGGAAGTGATAGGGCACCTTTCTGTCTGTTCTCAGTGGTTTATGGTCCTGCTGTCCACTAGAGTTTGAGTGTACAGAGAAACTCCTTTGGTAATGAACTCTTTGTTACTAGCCAATTGTTGCCTTTCTAGAGACCTACTGTTCCTTTACAAATCTTACTTTTAAGGGAAATAATTTAGCAGAAAAGAGGAGAGGGAGGAGAAGGAGGAGGGAGTAATAGTCACACTATTGCATGACCAAACATTGGCTGAAGAATTTGGTAGCTATAGATATTTACTTTTTCCAGTTAATATTCTTTCTGACATTTTTCTGCCAGAACATTTTCATTTCTATTGCAGTGCAGCCTAAGAGAGAGATCTCCATAGACTGGGAGTATGCTGCTAGGAACAGAGAACTGATACACTGCTAATAGGTTGTGTGTCAAGACGAGGATCTTACTAGAATTGTGTTAAAATCTTTATAGGTTTGTGGGAAGGAAAGGTGGGGAGAGAAAGAGAGAGATTAAGCAAAATATATCACCACCACATGGATCCCTGCAGTGTCTTGCTGGTCCTTCTTCATCCTGGTCTTCTCAGTGGTGGGGGTCCCACCATTGAGTTGTTCTTCTGGAGGTATCACTTTTATACAGTCTAAATTCCAGGGATCCACAGGGTATAAATGCCCTGGTGGGAATTTCTGTCCAGATGGTAACCAAACCTTCATCTCTGTTAGGCCTGGAATTAGCTCCTTCCTGCTGTGTCATCTGCACTTACCTCAACTTCCTGTTGTGGTGGCTTATCTTATGGAAAGTTCCTTCTGTGGCTTTGATAGTGTTTTGAGACAGTTCAACTGCATTCTTTGAATCCTTACAACTAGGAAGCAGCTTCTTCACAAATCACTTCCATATTGTTATGCCAGAGTTGCTTTGCAATGCTACATTCTTTCTCCTAACTCTCTTCGGCATGGAGTGTATAAGCTTTGAGAAAGAAAGACGTATTTCATATGGTTTTACATTATTTAATTGGCTGGATCTCCACTGTGCAGTCAGCAGTATCTTTCTTCCTGAGATAAACAGTAAGATGAAAGGCAAGAGAAGCTCTTGCTCTGATATCTCAATCAGAAGAGTTTTTAAAATACAGAGAAATGCCCTCAGCACCAGAATGCTGTATCTTCCTTCCTTCATTTGATGTTTCCCATTTTTAATCAATCTGTGAAACCCAGTGTCACTTTGAAATTGACCCAGACTCTGCAGTGAGTTGGACCCAGATTACCTCCAAAGGTCCCTTTCAAACTAAATTATTCTAGTATTCTAAAAGCAAAGAAATAAAATTATTCTATTATTCTAAAAACAAATAAACAAAACTCAACCCAAATGTCCTAGTCTTAATCCTGTCTAGTAGTAGAAAGTAGATACTTATCCCTCATTTTGCTTTATGTTATTATGAAAAAACTAATGTTAAGCCTAAAATTTTATATACCTAGACTGTTTCCAAGGAACAAGAGGCACAAGATGTGAATCCCAGAATCAGAGAATAAGCTGAGTTCGAAGGGACCCATAAGGATTATCAGGTTCAACTCCTGGCCCTGAAAAGGACATCCCCAAGAGTCACAGCATGTGTCCGAGACTATTGTCCAAACTTCTTGACCTCTGTCAGGCTTGGTGTTGTGACCACTTCCCTGGGGAGCTTGTCCCAGTACCCAACCACCCTCTGGATGAAGAACCTTTTCCTGATGTCCAACCTAAACTTCCCCCGATACAGCTTAAGGCCATTCCCTTGGGTCCTGTCACTGGTCACCACAGGGAAGAGATCAGTGCCTGCCCCTTCCTCTTCCTCTCACAAGGAAGTTTCAGACTGCAGTGAGGTCTCCCCTCAGTCTCCTCCAAGCTGAACAGACCAAGTGACCTCAGCCGCTCCTCATACGGCTTCCCCTCCCAGGCCTTCACCATCTTTGTTGCCCTACTCTGGACCCTCTCTAATAGTTCAATGTTCTTCTTGTACTGTGGTGCCCAAAACTGCACACGATATTCAAGGTGAGGCTCCACCAGTGAATCGACAAAGCAATCTAAGTCCAGAGTTAGGGTCCTTTGAAATCTGGTATTGTTGTGTTATATCTTGTCAAGGACAAGATTCTAGGGAAAGCAGATTGTTGTTTGAAACATATGAAAGCTGTTGATCCTAGCTCCTTCATGCAATTCCCATATTGTGCAAAGGCTTGGCAAGCAAACAGGCAACTTGGATTGCCAGTGTGCTATGTCTTCTCCCTGACCCTTTTGGTGAAACAACATGAGTGTCAGAGGAAGAGGTGAATCTGTAGCAGTATCTTTCAGTGTGTGGGGCCTGAATTACAAGCAGACTCTTAAGTACATTTCTCTAGTATGTACTATTAGTTTATCTGACAGATGGAGAGCTGTTGGATTGACACCCTGGGGATGTTCCAGTGGATATAATTAGGTTTAATGGGCCATGATGAAGACAAAGGAAATATGAGGAAAATACTGGGGAAAGTTTATTCTTTATTTAGTACTTTATAGCATCCTAGAGAACTTAAAACTTATATTGCTACTTGAAGAAACAGCAAGGCAGAGAGGTGGGGACTGCAGCAGAATGACAGCAAATCACTGAGAAATATGCAAGTTAGAAAGGTGGGTGCAAAGTACATATAATAAATTAAAACTGTCTTGGTTGACTCACTGTTTTATTGGCTACTAGCAAGAAGTGGGACTTTACAGGTGTTCAAAATCATGCTCAGAAGTATTTGAGTTCCTAGGTCTCCAAATAACTCCAGGGTATCAGCTGGCTAACATTTCCCAGATTACTTAAGCCTATTTCTACATTGGCATCTTACCTGAAAATGAGTAATGCTGAGATGGGATACAAAGCAACAGAGGAACAGTGTTAAAAATTAAGATGATTCTCAAACAGATTGCAGTTTGAAGCACCTGGAGTGTTCATTAAGCTTTCCAAAGGCTGCCTTCATTACCAACTTGACCACTGTCTTCTGCTTTGCTTCTCAGTAGAAGAAGTGCACCAACACTACGTACCCTAAGTATGTGCAGTTTATGATAATTCTAGAAATTCCTATGTTTTCCTTACTTTTATTTCCTGTTTTGTTTAAGGATGTAACTTCAAAAAGCCTGTTGGCTCATTGAAAGCAAGGTATTTCCAGTCGTGGGCTGCACTGTATAAGCAGCACAGTGTACTTCTGGTGTCTACTATACTTGTTTCAAGATCAGTTTTTGAAAATAGTTTTAAAACTGCTCATCTGGGGTAAATAGCAGAGGAAAAGAGAAGAATGGGGAGAAGCACAATGTGTGTTTCTAGCACCATAAATTACAATTACTACAATTCTCCATTGCTAGGACCTAGTGCTCTCATTTTAGAAGACAAATGTGATAATGTTGCCATGCAAGAACAAAGGTACTTAATACCCACATTGCACAAAGGTGACTGACTGTGCGAGATGAAGCCAAATATAGCCAGAGCCTCTGCAAGTACAGTTTTTTCTTTCTACCCTACTGAAGAAAATCTAATCTGGGAGTGAATAGAGCAGTGCTTTGTGTTTCTAATTCCTTACTTTATTTTCCTGTGATGTATACTTACTTTTCTGAAAGTTTGTCTGAACTTCTTTTCTGCTTGTGATTCTCATGCTGATGGATGATGACAGAACTATATAAAATATTGCCCAAACTTTTTAATACATAGTACATCATCTATCATCTAGGGTTTATATGTTCTAAAGTCATTGACCTTCTTTATTTAAACGTAATGTGAAATCATAGCTTTTTGAAAGCTACAAAATACTACCCACGCCTTTTTCAATATCAAAGGTGTAGTATGAGTCACTGTTTCATTTAATTCAGCCAGTGACAGCTGTGTTCGTGCAGCCTTAAGGCAGGCAGAGCAATGTTACAGCCCTTGAAAAAGGCGCATTGTGAGAAGAATCACAAAGCCTCTGCAGAGTGACTGGTTAGCTGCCTTGGAGGGCTTTGTTTAGAAAGTCAAAGACAAGCATCAGTTAAAGGAGAGGGATTGCTCAGCTTTGCTACAGCAGACAGTTGATTTGGTGGAGTAACCACAGATTAGAGTCCGAAAAGGAATTATAAAAATGAAGTTGTAGGGTGATGCTCCGTTTAAATCCACTTTGCCTTGAAATTGTTTTAGTAGCACAATGCTTTTCCAGAACCACTTGTCTTTCCTTTTGGTCATTGCTACTGGGTGAGAGTGATGCTGTGGACATGGTTACATTACAAAGACATCTGAGAGGTAAGGAAAAGCAGGGACTACTTTCTGTTCCTTTGTATTTTGGTGAGTCAGTTGGTTGCTCACAAGCAGGTAGTGCTTGAGCATGTCTCATACTCTCCTCCTGCAGTAACTAAGATTCTTAAAACCATTATACTTCAGACTCACAGAAATTCAGTCATCATATGTGAAACCTTTGGGACTAAGACTGATGAGACTGAGGAGGAAGACCGAGTGCATCTCTATACATGGATCCCTGAGGCAGCTGCAGATACATCCCAAACGCGTAGCAGCAGCTAAGTGTGAGGGCACAAGCGTACTTGTAATCTCAGCAGGCAAGAGCAGTGAAAATATTCTGTGCTACTGACCAGGCCCCTGAAGGGAGAGCAGAAGAGCAGGGATGCAGACAAGCATTGCCACTTGCCCAGGGGAGCAGGCTGCTCAAACAGAGTTCACCATGACTCTCTGTGCTGAAAGGCCTGTGGGGGTGGTCGGGGAACATGGGATTAAATCCAAATTACTTTTAGGAAGTACAGCTGTCGCAAGCCTTTTACCAGTCCAGGACACAGAAAGCTTTTAGCAACTGTGGGTGTCCTGGAATAGACTGTCCCACACACATCCATTTCTCTTAACAACCCTTCTCCTAGAAAAGAAGGGTCTCCTAGGAAAGACTTTTCCTGGGGAAGAGGCACCAGCAATGGTTTGAATGGGGGAAAACCACAGATAACACAGGTAATCAGCTGTACAACAATTTTTTTTCTTTGTTTAATTTGTTTTGTTTCTTTCTTAAATTTGTTTAATTTTTCTTTGTTTAATTTGATTAATTAAGTAAGTGGGTGGAGGGAAAGGCACGATGTTTGTTCTAAATTCTCATCAGTCTGAACAAAGACACCAGGCCACAGGATAAAGAACTCTTAGGCTTATTTGTACAGTTGCCTTAACTCCAGCAACTAGCCCACTATTTAGACTCAGAAGGTGTTGGCTAACAAGCCATTAAGTTTGTACAGTAGGCTTTTACAAGTGGTTGGTAATAAGCCCTTAATTTTGTACAGTACCTTTCAATAAACTCTCAGCTCCTCACAAGAAATTTCTCAAAGGTGCTGGCTCAGAAGCCACAAAACTCTTCCACAATATCCCCAATCCCACAAAAAACTTCAGTACAGAGTACAGAGTAGAATATGAGAGCTGTGCTTTGCCCCGGAGGAGAGAAATAAAGGTGGAGAAGAGAGAGAACAGAGAATACCACCAGTCCGTATACCCAGCGTTGTTCCTGCCATGTGGATAATGGCTAAAATTCCCTGGAATGTGTATGTGCTATTTATAACTATATAAGACTTTTTAAACCCTACAAATTGACATATTTGGCTGCCTTGAGGATGATTCTGCTGAAAACACAGATTGTGTGATACAAAGATTTGCCTCATCGAATTTATGAATATCAAGTGTAGAAAAATCTGCTTTGCTCAGAATTTGTAATAAATCAGCATATGTTATTTTGTCACAGACTTTCATTTGAAAAGAGGAAATTGCTCTTAAACTGCTAGCATGGAAGGCCTATATATATGTGGATATCTGTTTGAGAGAAATTTTCTCTTCTTGTATGAATCTTCTTTTGGCAATGTCTAGGCTTATCTCTTTGGGGTTTCCATTTCTACTACAGAGAATTCAGACAGAATATAATTCTATTATAGCTGAACTGTATTATACCTTTTTTATGGAATTTTTATCAGTGAACCAAATGGCTGGAATTAAGCTTCTTTCATTTTATTCTTTTTTTAAGGGAAGCTGAATGCTGGCTGCTCGTATACTGTGTAAGTGTTCACCTATAGGTTTTAAGACTGTGTAGCCAACCAACATTAAGAAATACTCCTGATGAACTTTTCTGACTGTCTTAACATAGATTAACTCTGATGTCTAAGATTTTTTTTTTCCCATCTAGGAGTTTGTGCCAATTGCTTGCATCACTTTTGCTGGCTGAACCCATAGCTGTCAGTTGTGTACCTGAGTTCTGCTGGCTGAGCTCTCTATGTAGTTGCTTTCTGGTCTTTTTGAAGTTCTCACAGGCCTGCTAATTCCATTGTTTATACTGACTAGGCTATCTGACTGAAGAGGGTATATGTGCAAAGGCCTGTGGTACAAATATTTCCAAGTAAGTATGTTGGCAGTGGAATTGTATTGATGACGTGTGGTACACAACATTGTATGTATCGACTGGCAGACTCTCACAATGCTTTATATGGACCAGGCCTGGATTAAATATATTCTGTTCTTCCAGCAGTTTTTGCAAAGCTTTTATATAAACCTTTCCTCCTCTTTTCTCACCCCAAAAAAATTCTGAATTTTTCCACTCCACAAATATTCCTTTCCACCTCCACTTTCCTCCCGTCCTCAACTCCCAGTGCTGTAGATGGAGCTGAAATTATCTCTGCTATTTTTATTTGATAACTTGAATATGCAGTACATAGCACCTTATTTGACAAAACATCACATTTGTGCACCAGCATCCAGCGTGATACCAGCAGGGATCTGTAAATAATGTTTGCTCACTAATGTTTCTATTAATTGTTAAAATCTCTTCCCATTACTTTCTCCCAACACCCATGGTATTTATAACGCAAAAATCCTCTGAAGTCTGAAACTCAGAAGTAATCCCTTAACAATTTTACTGCTGGCCTCTTGTGCCAGTTTTAAATGGAGTACAAAGAAAAAAATTAGAAAAGAGTGCTCTGTTGGAGGTCAAGGTAGCAGCCTCTCTAACTTTAGACCTCAGTCACTTTATTTTCCTCTCCTTAGTTAGATGCAGAAAGCTCTGAGTTCTGGCTCATGTGCAGCTCGATGGTTCCTTTTTATTGTGCAGAGTTATCATTCAGAAGGTCTTGCATCCCCTACTCTTTGCAACTCTAACTTTGGTACTGCTGAATTAAACCAGCAGCCCAGGACGGGGTTGCATGGATATCATCACCGCTCCATCCCTGGCTCAGGGGAGAGGAGTAAGAGAGGGAAGTTTTAGAAAGTTATCCCAAGGCCAGCCCTGGCTCCCAGAGGATTCAAAGCTGCTCCTAGTCTGTATTAATTCATGCTGTAGAGACACAGTCCCCATTGATCTTGGTGCGGTCATAGATGTGATGAAATCCTCTGTGACATTAAGCCTGATGCAGGTCCCAGTGGGAAGAGCTGAGGGAGTCTCTGACACGGCTTTCCTGTACTCCTAGTGTTTTCCCTGCAAGCTGTTTCTTGAACACTTACAGACCTCTTCTGAAAATGTACTCGACCTCAGCAGCATGTTTTGAATCCAGAATGGAAACTGGAAATTATTTGCAGTTTGATTGAATAAGAAATGGAGAACTAGGTCCAAATGGCCCTGGGTTCTTTTGGGGCTTGTTTACGGAAGCTAAGCCATTTGCCATGGCTTTAATGGTAAAAGTCTTTTCAATCTCCAGACTACTCTGCAGCCTGTCAATCAATTCATGGGCAAAGAAATGAAAGTAAAACCACAACAAACCTGTTGATTTTTTTTAAAGTATTCAAATGAGAAACTCACAGCATCCAAAGTCTTGTGCTAGGCATTCCAACAATCCATTTCCTGACTCACTATGACAAAACCCAGCCCTAATAAAGTACTGCCAAGCAATTAGAGTAAGCTTATGAAGATTAAACTGTTCTTCCCTCTGAAAAACACTGCATTTATCTCATGAAAGATCATTACCACTTTAAAAGTATTAAAAGGCAAAAGCTTCACCTCTCTTGCTGATGGAAAATAACTTGAGAGGAACATATGCAGTTGTGTTGCCAGACAAAGGCTCACCTGCATTCACAGCAATGCTGGTTGCATTGACCTGGTAGCACCTGTGCTAGATGCAAGGAATTATGTGACTGTGTCTTCCACCAGAGAATTTTAAATATTTTGGCAGGACTGTAGTGAGAGCAACTATAATAAAAAGAGTTTGTTCTTTTCTATCAAGAGTTTTAATTCAGAAATACATTTTGTGGCCGTTTTATCTAAAGTACTGCCTGTCTTCTTTTCATAACATTTTAACTTGTTTTGTGATGAGAAGCATTTTTTTTAAAAAAGTACAATGTGAAAAGTAAAATGCACCAGTAACATAAAGGAGTGAACATGGACTTTGAGACTATGTCCCTTCACTCAGGCAACTGCTAACACTTGTCCTTTTTCTTCCTTGGATGCTGTAACCCAAAGTCTGCACTCATGGTGATTCCAGCACAGGTTTTTGCTGCACTTTGGTACTAAGTTGCAGCAAAGCACTGGACTTGATCTCTACTACTGACTCTACAGATAGTTTGAGCAAGTCACTAAATTTTGTCTTCAGCTTATTTGCTTATGAAAGGAAAAAATCAAACCAAATATAGTTTGGAGTGGTGAAGAACCACTTTTGATTTGGTAGCACCTGTTGCAAAGCATGAGCTTGTTCATGTTAGATGCAGAAAGATGCCTTTGCTGATGATGTTGTGGTGCAATATGTGACGTGTAGTAACCCATGGGAAGTAAGGAGGAAAATTAGGTCTAGAATTGAAAAATCCACATAGTTTACATAGGCTGCTGTGATCTAGAACTCATTAAGGACAACTGATGTGTTCCCAGTGATGCATATGACAAGTAGTTGAGAATTCAACTGTACACTGTGAAGCTTTTGACTCAAATTAAAAAGGTAGCCTTAAAATTACCATTAGTGTGTCTGTGTCTTATAGTATTGGATGATGTTCTTATCCTATTGTTCAAATACTCTTAAAAATTTGGTCAAGAGCGTGTGCATCACACAGCATATGGTATTGCACTAAAATTCTTATTAACTCATTTAATTCTTTGAACCTACACATTGAACAACAGTCAGTCAAGTGTTTGAATATTTGTCACCTGGGAGGAAGGCCTAGGAGCAAATACACGGATAAAAGGTCTCCATTTTGATATGATTTAAGAAAGTATGTATAGCTCCCTCCTTACTCCACTTGATCTATCATGCTGATGCTTTCTTTGCTTGTTACTAAAACTTGAATTTAGACCATAAGGACAATTTCTTGAAGTTTTAAAAACGCAAATGAATGATGCAAACAGGGCAATGCTGTCCCTAAGCATCCTGGTAGATATGCAGCCTATTCCTGGAGATGAGATGTGAAATTTTGCCTGACACCCTGCATGTGTGTGTGTGTGTGCATGAGCTGAGAAGGAGGAGGAATTATCATCCATCTTTCGTGAGGAATTGGAGGTGTTTTAACAGGCTTTTGTTATAATAATTGCAAAAAGAAAAACAAAAAAAAACAAAAAAAAAATCCCCACTAAATTGGTGATTTGTCATGGTTCTTAATCCCGATCTATTTATTTTCATAAATCCAAAGAATTTTGCAGAAAGAGGCTGGAATGTTCTCTGAGGAAGACATTACTTAGAAAAATGAATGACATGACAAATACTCAAAACACAAAATGCTTATGTTTACAACCGTTCATTGTTTGTCAATTCAGATGCATCCTTTCCTTAGATGCTTTCATTTCCTTCCATACAAACAATTAGCATTTTGCAATGGCTTTTAGGCCTTTTGGTTACATACTGAGTGAATTGCTGGTTTATTTTCATGGCCACCATGCTGCTATCTTTACATGAAGAAATATGACTATTTTGAAGTCTGAAGTGGGACTCTCTAAGGAAAATAGTTCAATATTGTTTTACCATATGTGTAGGGAAAACATGCTCCAGCCTTCAATTCTGAATCTGTAGCAATGCTTATTCTCAAGTACCAATTCAGTAGAAGGGCCATGGCTGATAATCAACATGGTTTTGCATAGTGTCTAGGGACTATGAGATCAGCTTTCTGGAAACTTTCCAGGCATATATTACCATACATTGGGTATTTCTCTGGGCTGAGCTACTCTGAAATCTCTTTTCCTCAATTTTATTCCAGGTATGAGAGAGGTGCTTCTTTCTCTTATATGTCATCTTCTCTGACCTTTCTGCAAGTTTGGATCCCTCCCACAGGAAACCTTCCTGAGAAAAATCTTGTTGTAGCTGTGGTGAAAACATTAAGTCTTTCACTGTTGTTATACTTGTCTGTGAAGATGGATGGTCAGTAAAAAAGCGGCCCTTTAATTGCTCTTATGTTTCCCTTAAGTAAAGTTAATGACTAAAGGATTTTGACAATTTTGCTTCCAAATTTGCTCTCCATAGAAGCAGAAATTTTTAGAAGTTTCTATTCATGGGTTCATCATTTCAGTGCATTCTTACAGCAGCTTCAAGAGACTTTTAGCTCATAGAAACAGAGTTTTACTATTTTAAAGTTACTTTGCACCTCCTTCTTTTTTATCTTAGCTACTTCTACTAATTGTTGGAAATAGTTATTTAAAGGAAAACTCATGTCTTTTGTTTGATCCCTTAATGATGCTGTAATAATGTTGTAGCATCATTGTAGATAGCAAGGACTATTTAGAAGGAACAGTTTTTACATCTTCTATGTGGTTTTGGTGCTTTTTCACTATTCTGCTAGTACTATCCTCATTCTGTATCAGTCTGGCTTAGCTGAAGCAACTCTGTACCAGAGCCTCAGTTTTTGAGAACTTGTGGATGGACCCATCTTAAATGAAAGCTGTTCTAAAGTGTTCACAAAAGCTTTTCAAAGAACAAACTTTTCATTTATATCTATAAATAACGGCTAAGTTTCTAGGCTAGTTCAGTATCTAGCATGATGAGCTCTTCTGAAAAGCTTGCCAACTTTTCTGGCATCTAAATGAATGTTAAACCCTTGAAGACATTCATCCCCTGTTCATAAATAGTCAATCAAATCTACATGTGTTTCACTTCAATATTGACATGAAAACAGGAAAGCTTTAACTGAGAGAAAATTCATGGCTGACTTTTGTCCACAAAGAGCATTTCCCCATCTCCCAGAGGCATCAATGAATTAGAGTGGGAGCTATCAAAAAGAGTTAACACGAAATTGTCACCAACAGTCACCTGTGAGTATAATCTCACACTTCTCTAACACTATTACTATGAGAGGTGTACTTATTAGTTTTTGTCTTTTACCATTTTTTCATTATATAGGATGCTGTTGAATAGCTATGAAATACACGGAAAGCTCAGATTTCAAATTATTTAAGCACTGTGTAAAAGAGGTTGTTACAGTTATTATTTTAACTGTAGGAAGAGATTTCATGATTAAAGGATATTACTTTTAACTCATGTGGCTAGGATCGCAAGGTATGGTTTAGGCTTACCTCATATTATATGCTATATAAATATTTAGAAATATTTTTCCTTAGAATTTAAGATAGAAATGCAAGATGAAGAGAAGTTTGAAGATGCAAAGAAATACTTGGATGATGATGAGTGTATTTAGCATATCTGTGGTCTAATATTCAAGATTACTTCTGAATATGTAGGAAACAGGAGAGGAATGGGCACTAATATGTGCCTTTTTGTAACCTTTGAAGTAATAGTTTTGGGGAAGTCAGTGGATGTGGATAAGAATGTAATATTGCAGTTAATAATAGGTTGCTCTTTCCAACTTTCAGATGTAGAATAGCAGAAAGCACACAGTAACATTATTTTCATATTTACCAGGGAAGCAGTGAAAGCCAGCAATGCAGGCTGAGATGTTATATCCCTCCTTGCTTTGTATAAAATTTGAGAAGAAGGGTTGTGCAGGCATATGCTGGAAAGAGCTGACTGAAAACAAGAGAAATAATTTTTCCAGTTGTCACAAGACTAAACCATAATGGGGTATCACAAAGATAGAGCAGATGACAAGCTAAAATAAATAAGCTGGGGGGAAAAAAAGGCATTCTTTGGATATTCTCACTAGGAACACATTAAGACTGTGATTCTCTGGGCAAGGGATGTGGCTATTTGAAATGCTCACTTAATTGATCTGGATTTTTGGGGCTTTGTTCTGGCAGCAGGAGTTTCATTTCCTAAGTCTATTACTCCAAGTAGGCTTAATTTGATGTAGAATAAAGGTGTAGCTGTATCCTATAATAAAACTTTGCTTTTAACATATTTTATTATTTTCTAAAAATAAACTCTCTTGCTTACACACAAAATTTTCAGTTCAGCCCACTTATAAAAATGTCATGGAAACTAGGTAGCTGCTAGGTCATCTTGATAATAAGTCTCATATCTCAGTAGAGTTAAAACTTCAGCAAAATCTCATTAACATGCAAAATATAATTTATATTCCATATTTCCACAGAAAACATAATGATTTCCAGTATACAGATACCCATTCAGAGCTCATTCTCTGTGGTTTCTCCAGGGCATATAATGTATTAATGTGCAAGAACAAACTGCAGTCTTGAAGAGTGGCACAAACTGTGAGCAGTAAGAGTTTGAAAGACAATTAAAGTAGTTCCATAAAGTACTATGTGTGACCCTAGGGAAGAGTATCTCAGGATAAGATTTGGGGGATATATCAGCTACATTAGGACAATTACTTTTAAAAAATCAATAGAGTATTCTCCCTGACTGCTATGCCTTATTCTAAATTGATGGCATGAGCCTGAAATATTTTTGTTTTTCTATTACTTTACACAATTATTTAAGTAACCTGTGCAGTCCGATTTGTATTTCAGTTTTACAGTTTAAGTACTTGATGAATGATAGATTTTTAATTTCATAAACTAATTTAAAAAGCAAAATCAGTCTCTAGTTATATTTTTTCCTTCTTTCTTTAGTTTCTCACCACAACTTCTACTTCCCCTCCCCAGTTTTTTGGTGGTTTTTGGGTTTTCTGGTTTTTGATTACTTGAGCCAGTTTCTCTGGCATGACCCAAATATCCTCTGTCAACAAATACAAAAGCAACAGAGGAATTTCTGACAGCTCTGTAATTCTCTACTTGGCTGGAGACTCACCTTGCCACAGAATAGGCCAACCTCAAGTCTTCTCTAAAACTGTTTGTCCAAAATTTGCATAAATAAATTTGATGGTGACAGGTACAGTCGTCCTACTACATCCATCTGTTCATGCTCAACATATTCAAAATCCAGACATACAGTAAATCAGTCCCAAAGGACCTATACAATCAAACCACCAAACCTTGGGAAAATCAGGAGAAATATTTTGGTAATGTATTTTTCAGTCTCCGCTTTATGAACCCTTCACTTGTTTTACATTTCTGGCCACATTTGCTTTTTTTTTTCAGCTTAAACTCTAAGGTACATTTTAAATGACTAGCAAAATTGCTATCTTTGGGTCATGTCTTGGTTTAGGCATTAAGAGAAATGGCATTTCTTAATAATTTATTCAAGAATTAATTAATTAACAAAGTATATCTTTCTGCAAGTGCTAGAATCCATGCCCTCCAACAATTTTCATTAAATATATTAGTTTCTGCCAGCTTTTTGGGCCACATATTCAGTGAAAGACCACAACTTGATGACAAGTATTGCGTGCTGGTTTTTCTGTATTGAGGCCACCAGAAGGGGCAGTTCCACTGCTGAAGGTATAGTATAGAAATCAGACACAAACTCCACTTTCCAGAAGTGTTCTTTCAGACTTTGAACAAGTCTTCTCACCTTTTTCTCACCCACATCCAAGTTAAGAAAAAAAAAAAAAATAATAGTTAGGAGTTTAATTGCTCTCTTCTTTCATTTATGTCAACTGCAATTTTGATGCATGAGTATTTATAAAGGGTGAGATTTTTGTTAACTTGGGTACCTAGCTGGAGACCATCAAGAGGAGTAGGTTTTGGAGAAGCTAAATGTTCAAGCTTTTTATAGAGTGTTGCAGATTAAGTGTGAAAAATGTCTCATTTCTTATTTTTTTCCCAAGATTGAGCTGGTTCTGTGGATGCTATTAAAGAGTAATTGCAAAGTATCATTATTTACATACCCAGACTGGCTTTGTACAGACTATTTGTATTATATCCATGCTCATGTCTGGCTTATATTACCTTTAATAAAAGGACACAGGTCCTCAGGATGTAGAAATGGAAACCCATATATTATGCTTAATACACATATTTTAGAGTCATTATGTTATATAATGAAATTGCACAGCATATAAGACCTCAAGCAGGGAAGTGATTTCTCGGGAGCATTGTTGCAAAACAACATTGGTTTAATGTGGGGTATAGAGGAGATATGATGGCACACACTAGGAGCTCTCTGTTCAGTGTTTTACTAACAGTCCCCTAGCAATTCTAGCTTTGGGATCCTGTCCCCTAAATGCCCTATCTTAATTGGATTGTACTTTTGATAATTAGTTTTCATAATGCAATATAGTCAGTTCTCTCTGAAATTTTCTTTTGATGCCTAGGGACACATTATGTCAAAACCTGATGAGTGCTCTAAGCTTATGTATGCAAAAGATGATTTATAGTCAAGCTTACTCCTCCTCTACACCAACATAGTGAAGAAACGAAGGACTAGAACTATAATTCCTTTGACATTCCCAGCAGGAAACCAAACTTATTCTTCTGCCATTATAAGATTAATGTCTTGCAATACTATGAACCGCGGGCAATTATCCACCATCACTGAGTATGGCAAGTGTTTTCCATTTCCATCTTTCATTTGTTCTGGTGAATCATCCACATCTGTCCTCAGGACTGGATGCATCTGCCATGTGCACTGATTGCCAAATTGTAGCTGGAGTAGAAAAGAGAAAAAAAAATTTAAATTATTTTACACCCAAAAAAATTCGTAGCTTTCACCTGACAAAATTCATTTTACAAACTTGTTTATTTTGCTGAACTGCTTAGAAAAGCAAAATGAGATTCAAATATTTTGTTTGATGCTTCTTGCAGTGACATTTTCCAAACTGATAATACCTCATGTGTCCATTTTGTTGTGACTAACACTCTGAAAACAATCTACTTTGTCTTATGAAATCTGACATTTGTTTTTTGTTTGTTTGTTTGAGGGTTTTTTTATGTCTTTGCTTGCTAGAGATCTTCTTATACCCTCTAAATGGTTGGAAAAATCTAATTAACCAAAACAGAACTGAAGTGCTGAGTCCATGCCTTGAATATGTTAATTTGCTTTGTTATTTCAGTTGCAGCTTATTTTATTATACTCCTTGAGTATTTATCTAACTTTAAAACACTACACAAAGGTTTATAAGATATTTCTCTATATGACATCTGATGACATTGAAATAAAAACCCGAAGGTTTTGTCATAGAAAAGTATAGGATATTTTATATATATATATATATTTTTATATATATATTTAATATATATTTTATATATTTATTTATATATTTATTTATATATAGGATAGTATAGGTGAAAGTGGTAAAATCAGAATAGCTTTGAGGTGGAAATTCTCTGAAGTCATCAAAATTAGGAATGTTTCAGCTGTTCCAATTAAAATTCTCAAAGGATGATTCCTTTGAAATCTCACAATACTTTGGGGTAACTTATTACACTACATTTTCTTATCAGCGTGAATTTTAAAAAAAGGGAAAAAAAATTAGGAATTCTGGTCCTTCAGGATCTCCCTCCAGACAGCATCCTTCCCATGGGATGCATCTCCCACAGTTCTCCCACACCTTGTGTATAATGAATCAGTTAGATGGATGGCTGCAGGGGCCATTGCACTGGAACAGTCAGAGGGTATTCTGCACTTGGGACTAGAGCCAGACTGAGATGCTCTGGTCCTCACCTGCTCTTTCCACTCCTCTGTATTGGTGAAGATTTTGGGGGCCATAATGTAAACCAGGTTAAAAATAGAGTTCTAGTACAAAGTCTTAACCAGCCCAGGGATCCAGGTTAGAGCACGATCTCCAACTGAATGGCATGGGAGGTGGAGGACAGAAACAGGCAGGTGTGAAATATCTTCTATCATTTTTGCTATAGAAGGAAGAGTACTGTATAACCTTACCCTGAAAGAGTTACACTTCTAGGAAATGCACCACCATGGGGAAAACAATCAGACCTTACACTCATTTTTCTCAAGTCTACGCTGTGGTATGAGGAACAGCACAATGTTTTATCCAGCTGATATGCACTTAACACCTTTTGATGAACTGAATAAACCATAATATTCTGGGTTGAACGGGCACAAGCCACAATAGTTTATTTTCTTAATGTAAACCAAGTTTTTTTCTTATTGGAAAACCTTTGATTTCCCCCCCCCCAAAAATTTCTGTCAAGGAGTTATTCAAGTCAAAAATTCCCCGCTGGTTCTTATTAAGTAATATAAATATAAAATATAACAGACACATTAAATGAAGGTTTTAGTGTTTGTGGTGTCTTTGCCAGATCCAGAGAGTGTGCTTCATTTTAGGTGCAGAAATAGTGCTACAACTCATAGTACCCCTAAAATGGGAATGAACTAACATGAACTCATTACAGCATTGTTTATGGCAAGCAGAAAAGAACAAGCCACAAGTCAGTCAAAATGTTTAGTTTTCTTAATTTTTTTTCCTGTCGTATTAAGGAAAAGGAGGACAAAGAATGAAAGACAGACTAGTTGTTTTTTCACTTGGGGACAACATATAATATTGAGCCTCAAAAAGAAAAACCCAAGCAGCACATTTCCTGAAACTGGGAAAATGAGACCTCAGTACTTAAAAGAGCCCATGAAAAGGGAATATTAAAGCAATTTCTCATTTGATTTGCATAGCACATTGCTGCAGCTGTAGCTCAGCTATATTGAGGTAGGAGTTTGTAGTGAATGCAATACAGAAAATGAAGGCTTAGCAGTTAGGCTGTGGTGTGGCTATTTGAGCTGTGAGGGACTTGTGCTCTGCAGTCTGGCTGTGACCCACATGCCCAGCTCCCTCTTCCATGGAAAGCACAGCAAAGGAAAGGAAGACGAAAATATCTTCTTCTAAGCTAGAGTTAAAATGCCACCAGGTTGAGCTCTCAGCTTTGGGAAGTGACTCACACAGTTTATCTGCAAGTTTCTAGCCTCAGCTTGTCTCCTACACAAAAGGAGGGCAAACACTTCCCTTGGCACCCTCTCCATGCCGTATGTGGATGTACGCTGAGGATTTCAAGGCAGTCTTCGTTATCTTCATAGCACACAACGAAGTTTCTAAAGGCAATAAACGCTGTCCACGTGAGTACTTCAAGTGGGCATTTTTGTCACGGATGGTGTTCTCCCACATATTTTTTATTTATTGACTCTCCTGTTTAGGGACATTTTCTCACGCAGATTTCAAAGGCAAGGAAGCCTGGAAATGGGATATTTAGTCCATGAGGCTGATGAGATATTTAGTTTAACTTATTGCATTCAGGTAGCCGATAGAGTCATTGAGCACATTTGTAAGGCATTTAAAGGTTGTTACTAAACATGAAAGAAACCCCTGCTATAATTTTCACCTTCATTCTGTAGGAAAAAAATATGGGTTTGGCACATATTGCCATTTGGCACCTCCATTGCAACACAGGTTCAGTTGATCCTTTGTGCCCTTCGCAAAATCTCCTGTCTCCAACCAAGACCAAACTTCAATACCAAAGCTGTCTACCCGAGCACAAAAAAGAGGAGGTTTCCTTAGGCAGCTTTTCAATCCTTAAACAACAAATAAGTTGCCAGATTTTGGACAGTGCTAAAAGAACCAAAATCAAGTTTCATACCAAAGACGAAGCACACAAAGGGATGGTAACAAATTTCACTTAATCCCTTTGGCATTTACACCATTTTAGGCTTAGGGACAAGAAAGAGCCTTTCCTCTTATTTTCTAGCACTTTCAGATTTGCTCAAAAACTTGGGAAAAAAATTATGAACAGCTTAGCCTCTAAAATTAATAAGGGCTCAGAGAGGAACACTTTGATGTAAACCCATTCCACCCTCTCGCTACCAATACTGTGATCTCTTTAATTACAGACACAGTATGTTTTATAAATATTTGTTTACAGCTTCCAGCATGACAGCAAGGGGAAAATATGGAAAGAAATTTTTATAAATACAGTTTAATGATCTGCATTTTAATTGATATTTTTACCAAATAATTTTGTAGGAAGACAGGAATGTTCCTATAAAGCTGACTTATGGTTAGACACTTAGGGTTTAAATTCTCCTACTTTGTTATATTAGGACCTATAAGGGCATGGAGACAGGGGCATTAAAATATTTCTAAATGTTAGGATTATTTTTCCTCACTTCTATTTGCAATATTCTAGAAAAACATGTCTTATTTCCTTATGTCTGCCTGCTTCTGAAAAGTCAAAGTACATTACACAGTGTTTTGAAGAAGCACTTTAGTTAAAGTTGATAGTAGGGTCTCATATGTACTTGCAAAACACTTGGCTCTGCTGCTGTTATTCTCTGAGATGCCCTCTCCCTAATTCTACTTTGCTGAAAACAAAACCACACTTTATTTGTTTTGCACTTGCCTACTTATCCAGTTTCCGCCCTATTTTCCCAACTAATGCTTTCTTGACAGATACTGTCACATATATACATATACATATAGTTACTTACCAAATAGAGAGTTAATGATGAGATGGTAGAGCTGCCAGAACTTCTAAGATGATTTCTGATAGTGTGAGAGTTGCCCTGTTGGCTGAGCAAGCAGGAATTTAACTAAGATGTCTAATGGCCTGTGATAGTATTATTGCATCCTTATTTGGAGCTGTAACAAACACCTCTCTGCTGTCAGTTTGGTCCAGAGGACAAATAAAGCCTCAGTAATGCTAAACTTAATGCTTAACTCCATTAAATGGAGTTGGAGAACAATTTTCCTGAGCTTTCTTGCTGTATTTCCAAGGCCAACAACGCGTTGACAAAAGAAGTCTGGCTATCAATCTTCTCTCCTTTACTTATTTATGCTAACTGTGATACTGTTAACCAAACTTAACCAAACTTGCCAGAAAAGTGGAACTTCTTTTCATGACAAGAAACTGAATGAGAGAGGGTGACTCAAGATTGTGTCACTCTAGGAGAGGTGATGAGTTTGCTCTCTGTTAGCCGCATCTATGCAGGTCCTCACACTTCAGAAGCAGATTAGACAGAAATCAGGTCTTGATATGTGAGGTATTGACAAAGAAATTACCAGCCCATGTTTTGCTGCTTTTACTGTAACTCTTTTGTGTGTGTGTCCTTTTTTCAGATTAAACACTGAGTTGAATACCAAATTAATGCAGCTCACTCTTTTCAAAGTGGTCCTTTGTAGTAATTCTTGTTTCCCTACTGCTGTGTTCAGGGTTCTCAACTTAAATGTACTTCTTTTCTTTGTGATTTTTCCCTGCTGCCAACTGCTTAGGCACTTAACAATTCCTACAGACACACATTTTTTGATTGCATATTTACTACAGGTGCTGGAATTTATTTTTTTTCTTGATATAGTAATAGTAAATCCAAAGGTTCTTGGCCAGTGCACCAAATAAAAATTCACCTTTTCCTACCTTCAAGCATGAAACCATTCAAATATATCTCTCTTGATATGGTCCTTTTCCAGATCTGCAAAGGCATTGCTTTTGGATTTAAAAGATCACAACTGGGCACCACATTCACTGGGAATGCATTGAAAATTGTGTTTCAATTTGGTTCTCGTAGAGGTTGTAATGTTGTATCTTTTTACATGCCATTTTCAGTTTTCCCAGAAACCTTTTCCTTTACAGTATCTCACCTCTGATGTCCAGCCTTGCTGTTTCTCTTGTGAGCTCTCATCCATTTAAATTAGTAATCTTAGTCTAAAGAGCCATAAACAGGAAATCAGTGTATTGTTGTTTCTGGGCAATGAAATTTGCAATGTGTGAATATTCACTGAGCTCTGCCAAGCCTCCCAAGTTATAGAAGACTCTTTATTTGAGTGCAGACTTGAGTTAGTTGCATGCAGTGCTCCCATTAAAAGTTAGATTTGGAAGAACCACCTGAGTCACATAAAGTACGTGTTGAGCAGAAAGCTCATACTTATTTTACTTCAGGTACTTTTCCAGCTATGTGCATGTGTAAAAATAGGCTATGTACTTACACTATGCCTAGAATTCATCCATAAATAATCTTTTCATTTGGTTAAGAAAGATCCCTAATTTAATACATACATCTCTCTCTTTTGCATGTAGCTTTTGTAAGCCATGCCTAGGATACTATCCTATATCTGATTTTCATGAATATCTTTCAAGTTCTTTTTCAAGCCTTTTTTGCTTGATCATCTTCCTCCATGATTTGCCTTTTTTTTTTTTTTTTTGTAAGATAAGTTTTTTCTTCCAGGTATTATGTACAGCTATCTCAAGTTATATTGTTGCTGAGAGTCTCTGGCTTTCACTTCCTGGGATAACATTTTTTCACCTGTGTTCAGGTAGTGTATTCCATACTTTGTCATATACTAAGCAGCCAGTTTGATGAAAAACATGAGCACCAAACAAACTGGTACTTAAAACCAGGAAAATCAATGCTTCACTTAATTATCTGTACTCTCATGTAACCCTAGCTGATATACTATTAGGTTCTGATTGAAGTTTCCAGCAAGTGTGTATGCACACCAGGAAACAAATAGTGGAGAGTAATACTGCGTTCTTCTCCTCAATGAAAATACAATCTCATCACTTAAAATAATATAACTTACTATTGTTGTTCCATCTCAGCTGATAAAAATAATGCTCAGTTGCATTAGATAAACACCAATATGTCAGGAAGGTTCTAAAGTTCAGTACCTTAGGAAGGCATTTTTCAAAGGACAGGCTAGTCCATAATAATAATTTTCGTCTCTCTTTACATCAACCTACAGACCAGTGGTGGAAAAAAAGATAATGACATAAAGTTAATATCACTGTGGTATGCTAAAAATAAATCATGCTTGATCAAATTTAGATGTAACAAGTTAAACTGTTCTTCCTGTACTGAAATCAGTAGCAGAGTTTCCAATGGGATCGGGAAAAGCAGCTGATCCACTTACTGAAAGATTTAATTTTTAGGAAAAAAATGAGAACTCAGACTATGATATTGTCCCGTGACTAAATATAGGGAAAAACTAAGCCTTTCTGTCTTCTTTGTACTATTGCAGAGTGGTGAAATTCTCAGAGGATGAAAGGACAAATCTGAGCATGATATTTCCTGAGAGAAGGATGTTAGTTTTATGTATCTAAATATAGAGAGTGGACAGACTGCATAAGAGTCACAAACTCCTAAACTCAGTGTGAGAGAATTGTAATCACCAGCAATATAAAATTGCTGTTTGTATAACGTCAAAAGAGTCCTGACCCATGCCAGAAGGAAAGAAACCAGAAAGAGTCCATTTTCAGAAAGTTATGTTATTCTCTGATGGGAGCTCCTAATGTAGGCAAAAGGATGTGTCCTGCGGTGTGAGAATGGGTTTCCTACATAGAAGGTAGATATGTAAAGAAAATGAGATGATAGGGAAATGCAACTTTTTTGAGAACCCAAGACTGGACGAGAAACTGAATGTAAACAAAAACCATATTGTCCAAAACTGTCTTTATATAGAGAGTCAGATTGTATTCTAGAGCCTTTCAGACTTCTCTCAGTTAACATGCATTTGCTGATAGCAGGAAGCATAGAGCAAATTCACCTTCTTCTCTTCCTCCTCTTCAGAGCAAGAATTAGTCTTCAAGAAGTTTTGTTCTTTTATGCCAACTCCTGCATCTCCCTGGTTGGTTTTGGCTCACACTGAGTGCTATAGTAAAGCTCAGGTAGGTTACTTGAGAAGAGTTTTGTGGGGAGGCACTGGGCTTTTGATTGCAAAGCAGCCTGTAATGAAGGTTCTGTAACTTTGCACAGCTTCTCACCCAGGGAAAAAACTATAGAGAAGGCCCTAAAATCAGAAGTGATGAGTGTGAGAAACTCCCTTTCAGTCTAGAGGGAGGGCGGTTACTTCACTAGCTAGTGGTCTTCCCTTTTGTGCTGCCAACAGCTATTTCTCTTCTATTGACAAGACAGAGAAACCAGGACTACTCCTGCACTTACTGCTGTCCCCATTCATTTTTTCATACTGTGGGGAATCAGGTGAGAAGCTCTTGTCCCTCTCATTAAATTCAGAATTTGTCTGCCTGGGGCTGAGTGGAGTGATGTTGCATTGAACATACTCCACTGCACTGATCCATTGCACTCAGGGAGGGCTGCTGAGTTGTATCCCTTTGAATAAAAGGTTTGTTCCCTTTCTACCACGAGGGTTTTTTTCCAATTCCAACAGCATGGATCACTAGTGGGTTTGGTGTGAGTTGCTAGTTAGGAAACAGAATTATTTACCTTGAGGGAAACTCAATTAAAAATCCTTTCAAATCAAAAAGCTATATCTGTTCTCTAGCACGCTTTATTTTTTTTAAACTTTAGTCACAAAGTAAAAAACTAATGATGAAAATCTAATGGGGAAATACTGAGACGGTGAAGAAAATAGTTTGATGGCCCTAATGAGTCATATCATTGCTTTGCTTACTGTCTTTTCCAGTTTCTTATTAACAGACAAATGGGCATACACACACAGAAGCATTTCCTCACACTGGCTTGTAGCAGAGCTCTAGGTTCAACTGCTTATGATCCCTCAGCTAATCATCTCCTCTTCCGTTGGATAACTCCTCAGGATGCTATTGCAATGCTTGGATATTTGGCCATTTCCAAAAATAGCCCCTTGTGAATGTCCCTGAGTTTGTACATGAATCATTTCAAACTATGAATCACTGAGATGTGCTACCAGGGAAAAACAATAGCCCAAGTCACAGATAAATTTATGACTAAAAAGCTATGAACCCAAGGCCTGTAGAAACAGAATTCTCATTTGGTGAAATACTCCAAACCCAAGATGGAGAGTGAGGACAACAGCTGCCTCTGAGCAGCTTCTCGTCAAGCAGCTTAAGCTGTTGTCCATGGTTTGGGGTGTTGAGCTGCAAAGCTCTCCCGTGCTGCTCCCAGCAAATGCGAGTCTTCGGCCTTTTCTCCCACTTGGTGTTTAGCAGAGCAAAGATGGGATGCTCACATCTCCTGGGAAGCATCCAGACCTTGTTTAACTCCCAGCAGATGCAATCAGTACTGGCACTGGTGACCATGACTTGGGTGTGCATTTCAGGCATGGTCCCATGCGGTATCTTCTGCTTGCATTGCCTGCTGTATCTGTAGCACATAAATTGCCATAATTAAGGTAAATGAGAAACTGCCTCTTCAAAACAAGATTCTTTTGCACTGCCTCCATGAGTTGGTAACATCAGCCACAACCTAGCCAGTTTTAATGAGATTGTCTACATCTTCAAATGGACAAATAAAATAAAATAGCTCTCCTGGATACAGAAACTGCTATGATTTACATCAAAAAAGCTCAATAGGCCCCAAGACTATGGTAGACCATTTGAATTTCTGCTACACACCACTGTTCTTCAGCTTCATCAGTGAAAAAGGCAGGGAAATGTCATCCTATTTAATTGTCTGTTTATATGTGTATGTGTTTTTCTCAGGAGAAAAACATTATGGTGTACCTGCCATAGAGCACAGAGCCAGGACATAGAGTTTTATAATCCTTTTTATCCTCTCTTCTTGAGACCACACATAAATATTCTCACACATTAATTGTCCATTTTGTCTCCCTGATGCTTTTTCCTCCTCTCCCAGCCATAGTGGGACTATCTACTTTGTTCCTAATTCTTTTATTAACCATCTACTTTTTTGTACATTGTTACATACAGGTTGTTTTGCAGTCTTTTCCAGCATTGCACTTTTGTAGATGTAATTTTTTTTTTTTCTGTCCTGGTATCATTTAGACCCTCTTAAATTGTCCCTGACATCACCACATTTTTAAAGTGCACAGAATGCTAAGAGTGGGCATTTGTCTGTAAGCATATTTCATAAATACATTACTGTCTGTGGAGAAATGTTTTTTTCTTCCATGATTACACATTTTTCATATGTGATATGATATGATAACATTTAGAGGGACCTCAGGGTTCAGTGTGTTAATTCCTAGTGGGTGCTAGTAAATTCTAAGGAATACGCAATTAGAAAAGACCAAAGCTTTTAATATACTTCATATAAATGTGTGGTTACTGAAACACATCTGATTTAGTTGAATGTGCAATTACTTCTTGATTGAATGGCATATCTGATTTTATCTGTCTTTAAGTAAATGCTAGGAGATCTGGAAAGTAACCTACGAAATGAGGTTAGGATCGCTGAACTGTTTTAGATAAAACTGGATGGAATGTGAGATTAAAGCAAAAGTTTTCAGTCACATTGTTCACTAGCTGGAAAATCAATTTTTGCATGACCTAAACAATCTCCCAGTGGGGAACTAAGTTCAGAAAAAAAATTCCTTCAGGAAAATTGAGGATCTTATAATATTCTTTTTCATATTTCATGCAGCATTTTCAAAGTCAAAACCTTTTTTCTTTTCAAATCCTCATTTTAGATCGTGATAAACAAAATTAAAATTTAAGAAACAGATATCCAAAGCTGACAGAAAAGTGCAGCTTTAAATTCTAAAAAAAATGCTTTTGCTTTTTCTGTAATCTAGTGACGAGTTGGAGGAGGAAAGCACCTTATCCAAACGAAGCTTTATTTGTTGCTGGCTGGTTTATGGTTTCAGTCACCGGCCCAAAATAATCAATAGCTTAACATATTTAAGATTTTCATTAATTATTCCTACAACTATGGATTTCTGTGTTCATACAGAATTTGGAAAATAACAGGAGGAAAGCTGACTGTCTTGCTTTTAAGTATAGAACTATAAGGATGTGTCTGAGAAACTCATCAAATGGCCTATTTTTACTAGACACAGAGAACTTGTCAAAGTTGACCAAAATAAAAAAAAACAAACCCCAAACACCCAAAATCCAAAACACTGCAAGACCTTCAGAGAAGTATTCAAAAGGCCTCATTCTGCTATAATTGATTCCTGAGCTTCCCACCTTATAAGATTCTGCCAGCTTTTGATGAACTTGTTTCATTTCAGGAAAATTCATCTCCTGCCGTCTACCTCTCCCAAGAAGAATCAGCCGTAGGGAAGAATATAAATTGTTAAGTTGGTTTTTGTTGCGGTTTTTTTGGCAGGGAGTTCAGCTTAATTATTCTATGTGTTTTATCACGTTCCTCAGGAAAAGAAATGCCATTTTAGAAAAGCATTCTTGATTCTGAAGTGATAAAAAACTTGCTATAATAAGAAGTCCATTTCTTTAATCTTTTTGTGGTTTTGTCCTACTAAATACATTGGTTTGGCCATCTCAAAGAGGAGGGAGAGAAAAAAATCAGTAACAGGCATTCCTCCTATAATTTCCTTGTCAATCTGTTTAGAAATTAGCTGTCAGCTTAAAAACAAATCAAAAGAAAAAAACCCAAACAAAACCAAACCAAACAAGAAAACCCCATGAAAAAAACAAAAAACAACCAACCAACCGAAAAAGTAACCCCAACATGCATTCATGCTGGCACAAAAAAAAACCACAAAAACCCAAAAAACATTAGAAGAGCTTATCTGGGACCTTGCTGTTTATATCCTTGTGGCTGTGAATCTGTAGAAGTGAAAAGCACTTTGACATTTCACGGTAGTGACTGTGTCTACACAGTCCTGTAAAGACATCCCCAGCAGCAAGTTCAAGGCCGATGCCTCAACTGTCTGCCTGCTGTTAAATTCTGGGAACTGTCATGCAAGCCCATCACCTGGCATGCTGGGAGTCCACAGAGGATATTTTTAGTGCACCTGACCCTGTTGTGCTGGCAGTAGGAGCTGGTGTGGACAGCATGGCTGAAGCTGGCCTCAGAAAGCCCCTGATGATCCTTGTGGGTCCCTTCCAACTCCGAATATTCTGTGGTTCTCTGATACTCCTCCCTCCTAGGGTCATGCACCCCTGGAGCACAGCCATGTAGCACTATGTCTTTGGAGAAACCTTGGGCTGTACCACCCTTTGCCTTACTGGGTGCTGTGGAAACACCAGGCTTTCTGCTACAGCTGTGTCTTTTTCAGGCACCTTTCCTACTGCCCTCCTCACAGAACAAACATGTCACATCTGCATATGACAACTGAACCTTGCCCTTCTCATCATCGTCAGCCGACCCCAAACCACAGAGTCTTGATAGTTTCAAATAGCTTTGATTCTAGCAAAGAGCTGTAGAAAAGTTTAGTCATGATCTTCCCCACATGCGAGCAGTCCCTCTTCATCTAAACTGGCAAACTGTTTTTGTTTTTCCTTTTGTTTGGTTAAATGACATATTAATTACTTTTTTAATGTGCTTGTATCTCTTGCCTGTTTCAGTGGTTCTTAAAATGTTTGTCATTGTGAATCTAATCTGAGCACAAGTTAGGTGGTCTTCATATTCCAGGCCAGATTCTGCAAATTGGTTTAACTCACAGCAAGTATTTAGGCACCGGGTTAAGAGGCTGGATGCTAAAAAGTACTCAAGAGGCTGGACTGTGTAGATGCTTAAAATTCCACCTCAAATCCTACAGCAGTTAAGATGCTGAGCGTTGTCTAGTTTTCAAAACAACAAAAAAAAATAAGTTGTCTTGGTAAGAGAAGAGATAATTTGAAAAATCATCCTATATTTGCAGACACTAATTTCTGGAAATGGCATTGCAAATACTCTTGGAGTGATTGTTTGATATATTTGGTGAAAACCCAATTCTTCCTGTCATTAATAGAGAATTGCAAGTCTTGTGTATTCTGCTAGCAGAGAAAGTTTATCTGCCTGTGTTATAAAGTTTTCTATATTTTACTTTTCAGAATTTGAGTAAGACTTGTTTTGCAATCCAAAACAATGTTTAGGCTAGTGCATTTTCACTTCTAGTCTAATTGGAGACCAGCGTGTCTGGTTGGCTTTGTTTGATGGGTCTTTCAATTCCTTGAGGTTACAGTGGTTTGTGATGTTTTTTACTTGTACAGGCACAGCGAGCACACCAGCTTTTTTCCAGGCCATGTTATTCGATTAGAAAGCTACCATGCTCATAAAGGAGCCAGTGCCTATTGCTAATGAGCAGCAATCAATACTGTTGTGTAACAAAGTCACCCTTTTCTGCTGCCTATCTTTTTATTTTGTCTTCAAAGTCCCCTTCTCTCTCCAAATATTCTGCCTGAGCTAAATAATTGCTGGTGCTTAGTGGATACAGAAATAGTGAGGTTGGCCTACAAGGTTGGACAGACCTCTAATTCATCCCTGGGAGGGCAGGGCTTTAGCAGAAGCCACCCCCAAGGTACTGGATTAGGTTTGCACTTGGGATCACAAACAGAAAGGGTGCTGGTAGTGAGCTACACGGTTAAGGAAAAGCTGTGCAAATACTGATGCTGGCTGGAAATGATGACTCACTTCTTTCCAAGCATGATGCGCCTAAGTCTAATGTTTGCAGCATTTCCTGAGAGACTCCTTGAACTCAGATTTACTTTATGGACTCATGGGTATGATGCCAACCTTAAGATAAGAATTGAGAGAATGGTTCTTCAATTCCATTTACAGAGAAGAAGGTTTCAGTTGTGTATTGAGGAAATGTATTATTTCCACAAAGTGGTAGCATTAAGAAAATGTCTCCATCAAGCATCTAAAATGTCCTGTATGCAGCTTGGAAAGAATGAGGACTGGAGAAATGGAGAGGAAATTGAGAAAATTGGAACAGGAGACTTAAGAGGAGAACTGAGCACCACTTTTTGTCCCTTTTCAGCAGTTTAAAGAGATAAATTTGAAATCCCTAATTCCTTTCCATCTTTCCCCTTTTCCCCTCAAAAAGAATTAGTCCTTCTTACATGCCCTGTTAGAAACTTTTGTTCTGTTACTTTGTAGTCTCTGGTACATTCAGAACCCTTGCCTTTCATTCTCATAGCTGATATTAGCAGCCATTTTTCAGGAATCTTTCTGTAGCAACATCCTCACAGAAACACTCTGCTACTCAGGAGAGAATTATCAAGCAGCAAGAACACCACAGAAGTCAAGCATTTCAAAATGGAGTCAAAGCTGTAGTGAAACATTTGCCTCAAGCTAAAATAAGCCAGGTAGGCTAGAACTAAAACAATCACATGGTGCAGACACATGCTGAGGAGATGTAGCATTGTTATTATATCACCAAATCTTCCACACTTCATAGTGTAATGCAAAAAAAAAGAATGAGCTACTCAGCACTACCATTCTCTACTCTACCATGGCAGATTGACACCATGTACTGGATCACGGCTCCTCTGGTATCATTTAGGTTCACATAATAGAAAGCCACTCAGAGTGACTCACAATTTAATATGCCCACATTCTATATACTCACTATCTTTCTGATTTCAGTAAAGTTTTTAATTTATTTTTTTTTAATATAACTTCCACTGCTTTCTTTCTCTCCCCTTTTTGGTTTTAACCCAAACTATTGGAATTTTGTCCAGAGTGCCCAGCAAGGCAGCACAGGTGAAACATGCTAAGCTCCAACTGAAATTAATAAGAGGGTTTTTCATAGCAACAGGAATCCTGGCATGCACTTAGGAGCCTGTGTACTGGATGGTGGCTTTTAAGCCAGAGCCCTGTGTCTAATTCCAGGCAGGCAGTGGGAGGGCAATCTTTGTATCCCCATCAGAAGCACTCTGCTTGTCCTGAGTGTGGACCTGTTGCGTGAGTGGTGAACAGAAAAGAAAGCCTTGTCACTTCTCCAGACTTCCTTAAGCATCCTGCTTCCCCTTCGTGAGAGCAAGAGTGAAGGAATAGTTTCTGAACTACCTGAAATATAGGAATTGTTCTTGTTGTCTGACCTCCCCAACTGGCTGGTTGCAGGCAGAGAAACTGGGCAACTGAGAGCTGTCAGAAGGGTAGATGAGCTGGTTTTTCTTATTTTTGTTGGCAGTATAGAGGCATAATAGCACTTGAACATATATCTTTCTGAATGATTTTTAAAAACATCATCACCAGTTAGCCCTGGAGAGAAAGACTTGTGCAGTTTGACTGTAATGTGTATATACATTGTTTAATTGTGCAGCAAAGGAGAAAAAATTATATATAAATACCTGGTTTTACCACCTTTAACACTGCTGACCATATATAATGGGATGCTAGCATTTGAGAGCAATTTAACTTGTTCTGGTCATACGCTAAGTATATGAGAGTAGTAGTTGTTTCTAAGATTCCTATTCTTAAATGTTCCAGTAGTACCTGAAATGACTCAAAATTCAGTGTAAATGTTATGTACTGTCTGCTCTATGTTGATATTAGGGTGGCACATTTCCCAGTAGCAAAGTAAATAATTAGTAAATGGGAAGTGGTTATTTTTGTTAATAAACAGCCTACAGTGCCAGTTTGTCCAATATAAACCTATTGGATCTCTATGTCTAGGCAGCACACACTCCATGGGGCCATGACCTCAAAAATTCTAATAGTGCAGCTAGGGTAAGGGTGGTTGCTAAGTGGCTGGAAATCTAGAACAATCATTCTATAGTTGTGCTTCTATAATCTATATTATATAATCTATAATCTTCTCTTCTCTAGGAAGAGATGATTCTATAGTTGTGCTTCTACCTCAAATTGACCAATGATCAAATTGGCTGTAGGGGACTCTCTGCCTCTGGATGTGCTGCCAGATTAATAACATTTAAGACAAAGGCTCTGATGAACCACAGACAGAGAGAGCATAGTCTCATATGCCTTGCCATGAGTGTGGAGTTTCCTATCCATTCTAGTAAGGGTAATTGCAATAATGCCTGTCTCAAGTTCTTCTTCCAGTCAAACTGAACATGATACAGTGAATCTGTCTGTGTCAACTGGTGCAGACCTGCTCGTCACACAGAAAAAGGTAGTTTAGTTCAGCAGAGGAGGCAGTGCAGCACCCTTATAAAAGGTTTCCTAGCAAACCCTGTAGTACAGCCGGACAGTTGGGCTGTACAGTTGGTCTCTAAACCTCCTTTGGCCTCCTCAAGAAGAGGTGAGGATCTTGCTTTTCATAGAGGTGTCATTGGGAAGAGGGGATAGAGACCAGAGCCCACCTGCCTGTCAGGCCACCCATCCAATTCACTCTGTGAGTGCGAGGAGGGAGAGTTGACTATCAAAGGTAGGATGATGAGCCTTTTAAATTAATTCACAGTGGTTGAGATGAGATAAACAGAGATGTTTCAGCCCCTGAACCTCTTGCTACTTAACGATGAGAGGAACAAAAGCACCAGAAAATTTGAAGAGCACCCCGAGTCCAAAAATTCACATGTATTGAGTTGGCATTTGCTCAAATATGAGACATGAGGAGGAAGGGAGGGTGTTATGGGATTACAGTAAGGTTCAAAAGAAACACATAAATTAAGATGACTTCTTTCCTAATAGGACTAATGGGGGTGAATTTCCCTTTTCTTGAAGATGAGGCTTTCCAGAATCTGTAACACACTCTTAACAGTTGGACTGGATGATCTTAGAGGTCTTTTCTAACTTAGACAATTCTGTGATTCTTAGACTCTTTCCTTCCATCTGCCATGCAGTCATCAGATGAAAGGGCAGTTGCCGTGAGCTTGAAAGCGAAGCTTCCTTTACCTTAGAAGTACTATTTCTCACTCCCCTTTGTCATTTTTTGAATCACTCCAACATGCAAAACTGCTAACCTTAGCTCTCCTCCTGCTAATTAGGCAACAGCATTAAAACTCTTTATTAATGCCACCCCTCCCGGGTGGCTGCAGATATATATACTTTCACGGAGTAATTGCTTTCCGGCCCTCATTTTAATTGGAGTCCGTGGGGGGCCTGTGGAATTCCTCTGCCTTCATCTCCCACCGGCTCATTGTGCCTGTGACACAAATTTAGAAACAGGGAACTACTTTCCAGATCTGCATCTGAAAAAGAAAATGTAAGTGAGGGGAAAAAAACTAACAATATCACTGAGATGTAAGAGGAATTAGACTGGAAGAAAACAAAGTCTTTCACTTTGGTTCCTTCTTTTACTGGGAGAAAAAAAAAAAAATCATGAAAAAGCTTTCTGGCATTTCTGTTTTCTGGCTTTAGTCTCATGTGGTGCAGCTTGTAACTAGGTTAACCAGATCCTGAAGGAACTTAAAGACCATTTGAAGGAAAGCTTGAATAAAGCCTATTTTGCAAAAATGACCCACAGTTTTCTGGGTCCTTGGAGTTTCAGGCAAAGAATGTAACCCAAATATGAAAGGAACTGCATCTTCCAATTCAGACTTTATTGACTTTAGCTTCAGAAAAAAATGTTTCATTTTACTGAAAATTCATATTCTGTTGAAAATAGACCCTTTTAAAGGAGCCAAAAGAAACCATTGCCAGAAGAAAACGTTTCTGTCACAGGAACTGCAACAAAACAACAGGTTGGAAGAAGAATATATGTTCATGCTTGATTACACATAATCAGGAGGGTTTTATGCTTAGAGACAATGTGTGTTTTTATGCTTAGAATTTTTGAGATATGTGCTTTAGCTAGATATTTCAAATTAAATGAATAGTAGTAAAATGGTAATTGTATTGTTCTTATATTTCTTCAGAGTTAATATATACTAAGACTAACAAACGAATTCATATCCATCCAAGCTATTGTTTCAGGCAGTAACTGCAGACACTTCTACTATGTACAGTGTTCCAATTAATGTTTTCTAAATTATAGTCATAATCATAAGGACTGGAAACTGTAATTTTTTAAAAAAGTGTGCAGATACAACAGCATGAAAAGAAATTCTGTCGCATTTCAACATTTTAAAATAAGTCTCTTTCAATTCTTTTCATATTAAAACAGAAATAACTTCATAAAACTGCAGGTATATAATTGCCCCTTTTGGAGCTTTTTCTTTCAACATCTCATAGTTTTGACAGTTTTCAATTAATTTCACTAGGACTTAATATACATCCTTCATTCTTCTTTTTTGTCTATAAGTCTAGCTACTGGAGCAGAGTTTCACCACAACCTAAAAATTCCCCCATGCCACACACACACAGGTAGACAAGGTTCTGCACCTGAGTGTCAGTCCATGGTAATTGTGGTACTACTGTTTTGTTTCTTGCCTCAGACAAAAGGTGATTACTGTTGCCAGCTCTGTGCACAGCTGGGTCTTTCTAGAGGACAGTAGCTTCTCATCACATCTGTCTAATTAGGCTGATTGGTTCACAGCACTGAGCCAACCTGATTGAGAGGTGTGCTTGGCTCAGTGTCCTTATTTCTAACTGCTATTGCTTTGTGTTAAATGAACCTTTGCTGAGGCCCTTTGTGAGCCACTCTGCCAGCTTGGAGAAAAGATGCATGACCAGTGTAATGCTGGAGAAGTAAAATCTGTCCTGCTGACATGCTGTGGGTGAGCTATGCCACAAGTACTTTGAGGTCTTAGTTTTAAGTTGTGGCTGCATGGAGAGAAAAAAACGGGCATGGAGTTCAAAGATTAAGAAGTTGGACAGACATTCACAAAACAGGGATCTACACATAGAGATTAGTGCAGGCTGATTAAACTCAGTTTCCATATAAAGGTAGTTTGGCCATCCCAGATTGCTTTAAGTCTGTATTGTAGAAGGTACAAACAAAAATCTCACTGTCCTTGTATCAGGGGCTGTGAGCCTACAGACAATGTAGTTTAGGCCCCAATTCTTGCAGCCCTTTCATAACTCAGTGATCCCATTCAATTCTCCACCAGGGACAGAGACATTTGCTTAGGATCATTGATCAGAAATGCAGCTTCCAGTGTTGCATAAGAAACAGATTTTTCTAGTAGAAGTATCATGAAAATACATGAGGAGGTTGATGATAAGTAACACTGGAGCAACACGAAGGATGAGACAGGGCTGTGCCTGGAACAAGCTGTCTGACTTCTGTGCTGCAAGATCAAGAGGAAACGGGAGAGAAGGAGGCTGCATGGTGTGAAGCAGAATTCAGATGCTGGTAGGTCTTTTACATCCGAAACTTAGAGATGTTTAGATTCATGAGATTTATTCACTCCATAATGGTGGCCTGGGAGCTAATTCTCTGTTGCCTGTAATTTTTGTAATCAAAATACTTATTTCAGCACACCATGCTTAGAAATGCATTTGCAGCATACATATATATGTTTATATGTCAAATTGGATTTTGAACTCACTCCTAAATGTGCGATTGCTCCACTCTCAAAGAAACTGTAGCTCTTACACTACAGCCTGCAAGCTATTCAATGACTTTGACAAGCAGTCACAGGAATGCTGTGCTATTTAATATGGGCTGTGAATTTAATATGGGCAAATGTTCCTTTTTGTTGAACCTTGTAATGAAAATGTCTCTAAATATCTGTAAAACTATCAAGTGCTCTACAAGGTTCAAGTTCTGCTATGGTTAAGTAACAGTTAATATCAAGTGCATCAAAATTTGTAGAAATCATGTTCCTCTAAAACAGATGAACCACCTGACAGATTTACATCAAAATCACGGACACTTTTTGCAGTTTCATTTGATTGCATGTGAGAGTGTTTCATAATCTGATGTTCTGCTGTGCAAATTTAGAGTGCTGCCATTAGCTTTGAAAACACTGCAGTAAATCCACCATCCGTGTGTCTGACCCAGCAAAACGAAATCCCACATTCCTCGTCCATATCTGAGTTCTTAATATTCTGCTCTTTTACCTTTGTTTATTCTTAAGGGATAAAAAAAAATCAAATTGTTTCATTTTGGAAGAGAAGGAAGATGTTGCAGCTGCAGCACGGTGCAACATTTGATCCATTTTCCATTTCAAATATGCATCGGTATGTACAGCTGACATCCAAGAATAATTTTGCATTCATAATTAAAAGCTCATTTGAACACAGTATACTCAGTGCATTACCTCCTCTTATAGAAAGACCACTGCCCATCAGTAGTTGTCTAGTCTAGAAAAAGTCTTACTTCAGACACACAACAGATAAATCAAAGCATTTCCACAAGCACACTCCTTCCTCTTTTCATACACCCACATGGCTTGACCGAGCTGTTGTGACTCACAGGTTTGAAAGGCTTTGTCCACATCATGAATATGGAGAGATTTTTCTGAAGAGATGAGATAATTTGTGCACAACCATTGCAGTCAAAGGCCAAGGTAGAGTGTGGGTGGCAGAAAGTAGTTTGCTCTTGTCTAAGAGTGAGGGAATTAGGAAGTATGTTTGGTGTTTCGATAAGAATTACAGGTATTAGTCTTCATGCCTACATGGCTTAAGGCATTACAACTGAAAACCTGGGCTTAGGAAAGGCTCAACAGTCTTTGATAGTATACTTTACATTGTTGAATTAGAATTTCAAGGAATAAAAACCCACCTCTTTATCTTCAGTTTGAATAACATACCTTCATGCTAGCATCAAGCCAAAGAAGCCAATGAGTCTGTGGTGCATAGGTGTTCATTTCTAATAAATAGGAAACAGTTTTTCCTCTCATCCCCATCAGCTAATCACTAACCAAAGCCTAGGTTTCTCCTAAACATGTAATGAAATCTGCCTGCAGTCTGTTCCTTAGTCCACAGTGGTATTAACATGGGCACACAGGTTCTCAAACACAGTGATGCACAAATCACCCTATAACTCTACAGGGGAATTATAACTTCATGGGGAAGAAGGGAAAATCCTCGGACAACAGCTCAAAGGGGCATGCTCACATACCTTCAGAACCTGTCCTCCAAGAAGCCTTGCAGTTGATGGCTCTCTTCCAGATCTCCAATGAGTCTTTCATAAAGGCTGAGACACCATCAATGCTCTTGCTGAGCAACAATTCACCTTCTCCACACTGGGAAAATTTATCCAGCTGGTTACAGTACTACCTAAGCTGGCAACCATGCTTCTTTACATCCGCCAATAAATCCCAATAGGATTATAATGTTGTGATATAATCTGAGTGAAAAAATAGTAGGTTAAATTTGTTGGAGAGTCCCGACAAACCATTTGTTAGATAAGGCCCCCAATATCAAACCTACTGTATGGGGAATATATAAAGCATTTACATGTCCAGGACAGATAGTGGAATATGAGTTGATAACTAAGGTGACTAATTAAAGCAGAAAATCCTTGTTTCCTGAATTAACATGTAACATTTGAATGGAATTAATAGGAACCCCTGAGGCTGAAATAGGGACATGGCTTTTAAACTGTGCTGAAATGCACTGGAATAGTTACACTTCTTTGTGAGACAGACTATACAGAAAAATACAGAAAATAGGAATGTATGTGCTAAAAACAGGGACTGTCCTTTCTTCATCGGATTGTCTGACAGCTAAAGCAAATTGGTTCGGCTTCGTCGTTTAAAATAGTGACTGATATTTTGTCAAGTTGCTCCCTCGTGGATAGATCCTTACAAAATTAGAGCAATGATTCCATTAATTTGTGTCAATTCTGTGGTCCCAGGTGATATAGTTAATATAGTTTCTGTAATGTCAAGTTAATACTTGTTCCTCCTTTTGGTGAATTCTTCTACAAACTTGCCCTCAGCTCATAATACCCTCTGCTAGTAGAGAAGTTGAAGCTTGGGAACAGAGACTTTAGGCTTGATCTAAAAAAAAAATTGTAAGGTCTAAAAAAATGAAACTTCCACATGTGTCTTCAGATGCAACTTGGGTTATGGCTCCTCTGCTTTCCAATGGTGGCCAACTCAATGCCTGAACATTTCACAGAATTTTCCCTCTTCTTCCATTCACACTTGTTTCCATTTTCTGTGTGAAGAGCCACAGCATCCTGACTCAAGAGAATGACGAGGTATTTCAGCTGGAAACAGTGGGACAAAGTTGCCAGATGTAAACGTGCTGTTGACTTGGATAGTGCTTCCCAAGAGACCTCGTCCTCAGTCCAGGGAGCCTCTACACAGAAGATGGAAAGAAGCCTAGTAATCAGAATGTCTAACTCATTAGCTGAATTAAGTGAAACAAGCTTGACATCAATGCAGAGAAAATTTATGCTTTTAGGAAAAAATTTCACCTAAACTTTAATTTCTTTTTGAAATACTAATCACAATTGATGAGCTTAACTATTTAACAGAGCGGTTATTTATATTTCTCCATGCCTTCAGGAATTTTTGAGTGATCTTCTCGGTTTGTGTAAAACTCTGTTTCACAAAATAATTTTGTATGTTTCCAGAGATGCTTCCCTCTCAGTGACAGAAAGAAAAAAATAATCAGCATGATTTGGTATAATCAGATGGTACAAAAAGCACTGGAAAGAGGTAAGCACTTGAAAGTAATAAACCCAAGGATTTTTTTTTTTCTATTTTTTCATTCCACTTCACCCAACAACATACTTAAAACATAGTCAGAATTGATGCTGATCTCTCAGGCTAACATTTCAATGAGTGAAAACTTCAGGGAAGTTTGGCTCTATTCCAGTTTTTGTCAGTTCTGTGCTCTTTTAGGAATTTTAATTTTTTCTTGGATAATTAGATCTCTGACATTAGACGCATATAATTAACAGAGAAAATGGCTTGCATGCTGACTATAATAGCACTGTCTGATCTGTTTGCCAGATAACTGTTATGACCTGGTTTTTTGGAATCGTTTTGTTCCCACAGATAGTAGCAGACATGCCTAACTGGAACCACTTACATTTGTTTGCAAGGATGAAATCCTGTGACCTTTTACTGATTTCAGTGGTCCCAGGATTTTGCATGCGTCCTCAAAATTTCCCTTTAAGATAATCCTTTTTCAAAATATTTATTTTTTGAGAGCTGAATGTGAATGACTCCCCCTTGTCAATAGAATAATAGGACTGAAACTTCGTGTGCAAAGCTGTATTGCTCAGAGATGTTTCTTAGAATTGTCACAGAAGCTTTTACTGTAATTTTCAAAATGTGCCTCTCTGGGTGGGAGGGAGATGTGTTCTCTTTAAACTAAAATATTAGCTTTATCTGTCTATTGTAAACCAAAGTTCAGGACTTGAGTGTCATTCATGTCTTTTGGAAAATTGTCCCCAAGTCTTTTTTAATAGCCTATTTACCAACTGCTAAACAAACACCACCTGACAATAAAGGACTGGAAAAAAATTTTTTCAGCTCCTTGTTACCATGTACTTTATGCTATTTACAACTTACTTTTTGCATTTGGATCAGATACAGTTTTGGTTCACTAAAATAAAGCTTTCAATCCTGATTTTTTAAGGAGTAAAAAATATGGATATGAACCAAGCACCATATTACTTTTTTATTTTTGTTTCCCAGCATGAGGTCCAGAAGGAATTTTTAAGTGTCTAATAATAATTTAAAAAAAAAAAAAAAAAGAAAAAAACAACAAAACATAATACAATAATAATAATAATAACAACCAGAAAAATAGGCCTAAAGTATTTTGGACCAAAGTGGCATTAGGATTTTCAATTAAGTGCTTGATTATGGTCCAACTTTTTGGTCCAGGCCAAAGCAAGGAAGCTTTCACATCTGTGGCATAAGAGAAAGTTCCATTAAGCATTTTTGAAAAATCCCATGATGATCTGAGAAGAGCGTATTACAGTTCACGGAGAAATGGCTGTTAAGACATATTGCAAGCATCCTTGTCATTCCACTGGGTGCAATGGATTAAAAAAAATAGATCCAAAGGAAGTCAAAACCTTTATCAACTATCTGCAGTTAGAGCATATCATCCACATCACTCCACATTCTTTGCTTTTCTATGTGGAAGATAAAAATAGATTTCCTACACAAAGCTTGCATTAGAGGGTCACACAAATACACAGCAGACAATTTTTTCTAAATCAGATCATTCTCTACACTGCTACTTTTGATGTATGAAGTCCTTACTGCAGTGGTGTTTTTACCCCATCTTTCCTGAGCTTAACTCCCTATCATTCAACATGGCTACAGTACACGAAGCCACTACTGTGCTAAGTATGCAGCATGTGAATGTATGTGTGTGTATATAATTACTGTTTAGATTCCACCTTTTTATTTCAGTGTCTTTAAGCCATCAGGTTTGAAAATAACATTGTGCTTTTTTAAAAAAATGGTTTAATACTTCTTCCTTCAGTTTCTAGTAAACAGTGCAGAACAGCACTCTATTTATGATAACAGACTGGGAGGAGGGGACCAGCAAAGGAAAAATTTTGGTGATAAAAATTTTGAACACGGTCATTTTATTGCACAACTTAGATTTACAGTGCCACTGGGATTGAGTAGACACGTATCCACTTTTTAAAATGATTGTTTTACTGCAATATCTAAGACCATACAGAATCCCAAACTGTCTGCTAGTTGCTGTACAAGCTCAAAATAGAACCATACCTAGCTCAAAGAGCTCACAGTTTACATCCAAATTTTCTATATTTGCAGAAGTTCTTACCAGAGGGCTGATCAAATCCCTTTGTGACAACAACCTCCTCTGTATTCCAGTTTGATTACAGGCACTTTCCTTTTCAAATTTTCCTATGAATCAAAGTCTTTTCTTGTAGAAATTATCTTTTCCTAATGTCTCATCTCTTGAATGATTGTATGGACAGTAGAGTCTGCTAGATTTCCTCGTATCTGGCCTTCCAGAGGAATGTCCCAGTTTGAAACAATTCCTTACGTAATGAGATGATAAGCATCCCTTCCGCTATAAACTTCTTTGATTGTTGGTTTGTTGAGTTTACATATGTCCAACCACCTGTGCTCAGTTCTGTTAGTTCTGCTTTTGGCTAAATTTCAACCATCCTGATGCTCATTGCTCAGTAGTCTTTTCTTTCCTCATGGTCCAGGTAAAGAAGCTAATAAGACACAGAAGTATTATGGACTACAAAATGAAAATACAATTTTGGAATTAAGGAGGTATATTAGATAAATATTCATGTAACTTTCAGTGTTTCAATTATCTTACTAAAATAATTTTGACCAATTATAGGAATAAATCTACAACATACTTCAGTACCCTCCTTATTCAAAGTCTGAAATCATAGACCTCAGTTATTAGGCATGTGAATTTGAGAAAACCCTTTCCATAGAAACAGCAGGAGAAATCCAGCTCTTGCTATGTCCAGTGTGCAATCCCATTCTGCCTGAACAATTCAGACAGATTCTGAGACATCAGAATGACAATTATTAAGTGGTATTACAACAGGTGGTATGACTAACAAACATAAGGAAACCTTGAGTAATTATTTCTTGATTCCAATGAAAAACATAAACAGTTACAAATGAGGAAGGTAAAGGCAGTCATACTTTGGACAATTTCCCCCTCATTTTTCTTTTATTTCTCCTCTTTTCTGACATTTGCACTTCTAAAATCTTGAATATCTTTGCCAGTAAAATCATTTGCTCTTGCAGCTGAGCTTGACTCCTTTGAATAATAAGAGGCTGTGATATGTCACTATCAAAAGAAGCGGTGACTCCAAGATGCTCTGTGTTGAGATGCAAATGCGTGTCAGTGATCAAATTCTCTCCTGCTCCTTTAAGCAGCAAGATAAAACAACTTTAGGAAATAGAGCACAATAAAAAGTAGCTGTTATTTCTATGAAGAAATCAGGTTTTCAAGGTTCTCAACTACAATGCTTAGTGGTTTAAATACTGCTTGTAGAACTAATAGTAAGAGCTGGTTTTTTTCTATGTAAATTGACCTGAATACTTAAAAAAATGGTATATTTCATAGGCTCATGGAACAGTGACAGTCTTGTCTTCACCAAGAAGACAAACTTACCTTCCTATTATCATTTTGCACTGAACTCTAAGACTTTTTATTGCTTTGACTAAAACAATACAAATCATTATAGACAACCTCTTGCAGTTTTTAAGGCTTACTTTTTGTTCAATTAAAATTTTATTTCCATTTCTACTTTGAATTGGTAACTATAGAGAGAGCTAACAACCCAGCTACCACCAACATTTTTCAAATTTTGCATCTTATTAAGAATCAAAGAATAAACCAAATATGTTTGTTCCGCAAGATATTCATGTTTTCAGCAAATTTATAAGGGGTTGAACATTTACTTTCTTTATTCTTGTCTGAGAGCTGTGATATGTCTTCATACTAAGTTACATAATTTTGGGCAACTCTCATCATACATGCTTCTATTCCAGTTGACACATGCACTAATCTGATAGAGTGAAATGTTAATCTTGATAATGATAATTTCTTCTATTTCTACAAAGCTTTTCATCCTGTAACATCCAAAGGCATTTGTAAGATTTGCTGTGCTCTACTGAGTTCTACCAAACCCTGCAGAAAAGCCCCCTTTCCTGACCAAGATCATTAGCACACTGAAAAGTCTTATTTTTTCCAAAGCAAAATATGTTAGTACAACAGTTGCAGGTTTGCAGTCAACAGTGAGGTTCATTTTGCATTCAGCATGCATGTTTGTGTCTAAATATTACAGTGACAAGCGTGCTGTATCTACCTAAGACAGGAAATACTGTGCATGCACAGCCTGTTAAAAATTGGTGCATACTCATAAGATAGCTGTAGCAAAAAAAACCCGAACCAACACACACACACATATACAAATATATATACATACCCTTGTGTTCACCAGCAGTTATGCTGGGAATGTTTGCCAGATCTTATTTTGGATTCTATTTACAGTGTAAGCAAAACATTGCTCTCAATGCATTTTCACCGACATTAGTTAAGAAATAGCTCATGACGATGAGCTATTTAATATACTCTGGTATTCAATACCAGAGTAAATGGAAAGAACAGGAACCTGAAACAAATCCAGTAAAGCTTTGCAAGCTGTAATACCCAGCTTACTCCTGGAAAGGCTAACAACCAGAAAAAGGAATTGAAAGAGCAATCCAGGTCAAGAAAAGTCTAGGGAAGAAAGAAGTGTTTGAAGCCCCCTTCTATCAAAAACCTTTCAGAAATAAAAGAATAAACCCAAGATCCAGCATGGTTACCCTGTTGGGGCTTCCTCCCACGATATCCTGGAAAATGCTGAGGATAAGAAAGACGTACACCTGGCTGAGATGGTATGATTATGCGAGACCATTTTGACTGGTACTGAAAACCATCAGGAAGAGTCTTAATGACGATCCAAGGAAACAGAAGTGAAGCAGAGTCTAGAAAGAGTAGAGGAGATTATGATATTTATCATTAACTGTATTATCTCTTTAAATTTTTGCAGCATGGATACCCTGAAATGATTTAGTACATGGCTAAATCACCACTGCAGCAAACCATTGAACCAGCTCAGGTCATTCCTGTTAGAGTCATATTGGACCAAATCAGCAAATGGCTATTAAAAGGCAGGAATTTCTAGGAGCATCTGTGAGTTGCAGGAAATGTTGCTACTGATTCTTCTTTTTATATCGCATTCCTATAAAAAGTGAGAAGGGATCTTATTGCCAGCAGAGATGTAAAATCAGGTCGGGACTGTCGCTGGTTATTTAAAGGTATTGCAATGCTTTTTGTAAGCCTGAACATATTACATGCTGTATCTTGGCTAAATTCCATCTTTCATAATTACATCCTCTTCTCCTCTTCTCAAACATTTCTCGCTGTCACAAGAGGATGCAGCATCCTTCATTTTCCTGGCCTAGATGTCTGTGTAGCAGTGTTTCAATCTCATCATGACCTCCCTAAAAGACATATTCAAGCTGCCCAAGATGCAGCGTGATCTCTGCATCACTTCCCATGCCACTATTGTGGATGGAGAGAAAGAGGGATTTGAAATTAATACTCAGGCAGAGGTTCCGGTTTTTTTCCCACTTAAGTACAAGCACAGATCTGTTGGTTTGGCTTCCTCCGCAGTTACTCATTTGCTGCGTTCCCTGGAGCAGTGGGAGGCTTAATACTTTACCTCTAAAAATGTACTTTGAGATTATTTAGTCAAAATGCAAACCACCAGTATTCCATTAGTACTGGGAATGCTTTCAGAGCATTAACCAGCTTGTGCTTCCAGCTTGATGAGCTGATGATTGTAGCCCTCAGATGGCATTTAGATAAGCAGAATCCACAGGGGTTTGGTAGTATGTTAGCTGCTCAATGAACTGCCAAGTTTGTACAGTAAGCAAACAAGGGGTGTGTGACTATAAACAAAAAAAAAACACCAGCCACGTAATACTATTTTAATATTGTTTTCTCTGTGGGTACAATGTTTGCTGCAGAGAAGAGCCCACAAACCTGTCACTTGGAAACACAGAGAGGTATTCTGGGCAGTGGTCCTTGCCCAGTCTAGTAACCAGCTGTGGGTGAAGCAGATATTTGAGAGAAGAGCCCAGTGACGACCAGTACATCTGGCCAAATGCACCATGCCAAAAGTAAAATTCCCACCACAGATGGCACTAGATGGGTATCCTGTTGACAGTTTCCACAATGACAAAATCTATTCAACAAAGAAACAGAACTATTTCTCACCTGGAATGCTCATAAATTGGGCTGAGGGACTTGGGGTGAGGCTGATCAAGTTTCACGGCAAGTGCCAAAACTACAACCCTTTATTTGTGTCTAATGGTTTTCTGTGGCTCCCAGTCTCCATCCTCTTGGAAGCTGGACTCCCAGTAGACTTAATTCCCTTTTCCTTCAAGAGTCTGCTTTAGAGGCAACCAGACTGCAGAAACCAGACTGATTCCTCACTGTTTTGTACATTTCTAGAGAGCGGTATCTAGTGATCTAAACCAGTGTCTTTTATGAGCAGTATCATCTCTACATGCTCCCTTAGACCCTCTTTGGTCAGGAGCATGGGATGGTTCATGCACTAAACTGTGAATAATGACTTATATCTCCCTTTTTCCTTTCTCCTTGGGTTTTTTTTTTTCCCTCTAGTAAATATGTGGCAGTCTAAACAGGACTAATATATTTGATAAGTACTGATTTCTTATCATCTCTTTAGTGAAATCTATGCATATACATCATTGGCAGAGAGGTACTCATATATTTCAGAGGAATGTCTGTATGAAAAAAAAAAAAGGAGGCAAAAGTTATGGTATGGGCCAGATCCCCTACATCAGATGAACCTGCCACTGTGGAGCTCTACAGCAGGTAGGACTTGGCATACAGCAAGCATCTATTTATAATCTCTAGGAGTCAGGGGCCTCTGGGATGCTCTGATCATGCTGGCTTCAGCCAGAACTTAGGAAGAACTGCTGGAGCCCCAGCGCAAAGGACTGCGCCATGCCACAGCCTGTCTCCTTTGTGTGTGGGGCCAGAGAGTGGGAGGGAAGGAGGGCAGACAAGGCATGGCACCCATGCAGCCAGCATCAGACCGTGGCACCCATGCAGCCAGCATCAGACCAACATCAGTGGAATGCTTGGCAGTGACTCCAGGCAACACAAAACAGCCTTCACACAGCCAAACAACTTCAGCTGGGGGCTGAGAATCGGCGCTCATGTTTTATTCATCCAAATTGCTTTTCCCCACTCCAGAAATCTACACTCCTCTCTACACTACAGAAGCTGTTCAATTTCCTCTTGTTTAGCACTGTGCTGCAGTGCTCCCATTTCCACCGAGTACCTTCATGTAGAGACAGATAGGCAGGAATCACAAGTCCAACTTCTCAGGAGTGAAGCGTGGGATGGAGGCTCATCTAATTTGATCAGTCTGTTTTGTTATACGGAATATTAGATCTTTGATAGCCAGCTCCTGTAAAAGGAAAGAAAAATATAAGAAATCCAGTTTCTTTTTTCTTTTTGCTTTTTTGGTAAAATTTTAGGTTTGACTCATCTTTCCCAAGCTAATTGTCAAGACACTGACAAATCCATCGTGGTTGACAAGTGAGTAATTGGGAGAAGAGAGGGAGTGCAGCAGGTGTTAGTACTAATTTGGTAAAACAATTAGAGTAAAGAGTGGTATGATAGTCACTTACACAGTCATGACGTTACAGGCTCTTCATACAAAATGTGTGCAGGATTTTACAACACTTAGAGGATTAACTATTAACCAGCCACTCCACATCCATTTCAAAGGTAACCTACAAGTTCACTGCAAGATGTTTTTGAGCCTCTTAACAGGAAAGAGCAGTTCACAATACTGCTAGGAAACCAGACAGAATTTAGTTTCATGATTCTCACCTGTCAGATTGCTGGGCACACAGAACAGTCCTTGCAGGGAGCAGACCCCATGCCCTGGCCATGGCTTGGCTGTTCTAGTCTGGACCATCAGGGAAGGGTGCCACTGCCAGAGCTGGAGCATTCAATTCTGTTGCCCTGCCAAAGATCTCCATTGCCCACAGCTGCCCTAAATTCTCCCAAACTGTGGCTCTGTCCAGTCCCTGCTCATTGCTGAGAGGATGATTTTACAGCAAAGCCCAAATCTCACTTGCTGAGTGGAAGAAATGACCTTTGCACCTGGAGAATTCCTCTGGCTCTGAAGAGAATGGTCTAGGACACTGCTGCATTTTAGAAAGCAAACTCTTGGAAATAAATTCTTCTACTTACCTGCCAAATTTGCCCCTCTGAGATCTGTATTTCCTTGCTTCAATTTCAGTTGTGACTGTCACTGCCTCAAGAGCAAGCAGTGTTCCTGTTTTGATCCCTGTAATCATGTTAGTGACTACAGGCGAAATAATAGGTTCTACTGGCAGACCCTTAAGACACTCTTTTGCTCTGAAGTAGTTGTACAAATAGCATTGCAGCATTTAATCTTTATTGTCCGCTAAAGATTTTGGTATTTTATATGCTCTGCTTCAAAAACATAAAGGTCTATTCCCCATCTAAGTTCTTGTCCGGAAAATTCACTGGGGATTCAAAGAAAAGCTGATTTTTTTTTTCTGGCTTCTGCATAGTTACTAAGAATACAGAGGCTGCAGGGCAATTTCTGCTCTGGCTTTCATCTGTAGAGCCCCTACTATCTTGTAAACTTGCTTTCACTTTGACACACTGATTACTTGAGGTGGAGGGGGCCTGCAAGGCAGCTCCAAGTAGCAGTTGTATTCCTAAGGGATGGAATTGGAGGGGAATCTGGTATCCCCTCCCAGAGCTACAAGGTAGTCAAGCTCATCTCTGACTCACACTTCAAAAAATCACCTCCAAACACCTGTATAGATCAACTAAGCAACTATTTTTTTTCTTCTCACTTTCCAGGATGTAAGTATTGCTATTAGAAACATGTTTGGGTTGCTTTTTTCTGTTTTCTTTAAATGAAAGAGTCATCTCCACCAGCCATATGGAGTGGCTCCCGCTCAGCAAAGCATATCTGGTGGGAAGTACATCCATTCAACCTTTCACAATACAGACCTTAATTCAGCAGGGAAGAGAGCTGGCAGGCACCTTTGCAGCAGATTTAAATCGGAGGCAAAACCTCAAGCAGTATAAAGCAATCTGAGCCAGACAGCAAAGTCATGCTGACCTTCTGCTGGTAGTACTGCAGACCTAAGCATGACTTCGGGTGCTGCATGGAATGACGGCACCGGGGGAAGCCAACAGGCTCTTCCCGATGGCTGCCTCTGTTCTGTTGCTGCCTGATGGAGTGTTATCACTATGACAACCTACAGGTATAGGACGTGCGCGATAGTGGGAGCTCCAGATGACCCAGATTGCGTGTGCATGGCTCGGAGCTGGGCTTCCCTGCCTGGGAGGGGAGCAAGGAACACGTGGATCCACAGGTACCTCTCCCCTGACTCTGTCCTGTCATTTGCTAGCAAGTTTGGGATGTAAGGCAAGGTGGGACCTTTAGAGACACTGGGGAGCTACGATTTTAAATAATCTTCTCTGGGACACCTCTTTTTCTAGAGCCCTTTCTCAGGGTTTCTTTTTCTTCAGCAAAAGACTTGAAAGAATATAACAGCGCCAAGCAACTGTCTTCTCCAGTCTGTTAAAAGGTAAAATGCTTCTAAACCTCGTACACACTGCCTGCTTCTGTGAGTGTCTGCATGTATGTGTGTGTGTGTGTGTGTGTGTGTGTACATGCGCGCATTACTTTCTTTCACTACTATGACAGCACATGCTCCTCCAAAGCTATTCACAGCATTAGAAATACAACTCCTCCCTCCAGTGCCCCGTGTGTGTGTGTGCGTGGCTTGGGCTTTCTGCTTCAGCTCGCTCCCCTCTGATTGTGGGGCTGACGGTCACGACTCTGCTCCACACCTCCAGGCTTCATATGGAGGGGAGGAGTATCGGGCAGAAGCAGGCACACAACTGACCTACAGAACCATCGATAACTTACTCCCGCGCAGCACAATTGCATAGGAAAGGGGAGGGAGGAAGGAGGGGAAGGAGGAGGAGAAGGGAAAAAAAAAAGAAAATCCAGAGAATTCTAGTCTTGCAAATATAGTGAAACCAAGCGGTCGGAGTTCATTTGCTCTAGAAGAGCAGTGAAGAAAGAGGTCGTTAAATGAAAAAAACGAGAACCATCTGTAGCTTTTTTTCCTGATAGTAGCAGTGTTTTAGAGGTAAAATGATTCCTCCGAGCAGCACGGCTGAAGTCAGCGTGGATAGTGTGGAGAAAGAGAATGAAGTGGAGAGCACAGAGCAGCCCCCCTCTCCAGCATCAACTACCAGCCAGGAATCAAAGGTACTCAGAGAATCAGATTTTTAATTTTTTCCCCCTCTTTCTTTATTTTGAAAACAGACGTATTGCTTTGATTTTTATTTGGAGCCCTCTGTCAGGATCAGCAGTAGAGTGCTATGAGCCACCTCTGACTGCGGTGCCTGCTCTGACACTCCTGCTTCTGAATTCTCCCTGTCACCTCAGGAGTCTGAACTGGGAAAATACCTGTCTTTTGAGATGTTCGGGTTTGTGGATTTTTACCTGTGTTTTCTCCTCCTTATTACAGTAATGTCCGGGGGTAGTGAGAGGGCTCAGGGAGGGGATCACTGTCAATGGATGTTGTTAGCTATTTTCACACCAAGCATCAGATCACTTAAAGGGTTTGGTTGGAAAAATTGATTTTTCTCAGAGATTCAGAGACAATAATTTTGTCTGGGAGCTTGAGGTATTTCACCTGACTTGCCTTCTCTGGCAGACTCATCAGTGAACTTTCACTGTTTAATGAGGCAGTTGAAACAGGAGATAAGTGGCAGTTTAATCACAGTGAACCTTATGTACACCACCCAGAAGAGGATTTTTTTTTTCACAGCCTTTTTTCTGTTTATGAGTTTTTCACTGTTGCTCAATTTACCTTACTGAAAATCAGCTTTCAGTTCAAATAGCATGGCCTCTGAATTTTTAATTGACTTGCATATGAGAAGTTTTTCTGACTGCCAGTATGTTACTTGGAAGATAGAGAGGTAAAAAGTAAAGTAGTAACCTTTCATAATGAAAGTTCTTTGCACCTTACTTGGATACTGTGCTTTTACTGATCCTCTATTACTTATGATTTATACCATGATAGCACCTGACAGATCTTTCTGTGAACTTCATAGTGATGCTGTGTGCTGTGTAAACATGTAAAAATAGGGAGGTCCTTGTCACTAGGAGCTTCCAGGTGGGTAAAACCCCAGGAGGTTTTGTGTGAGCAAAACAGCTGCTTGAAGGGAAGGTTTGTGCTGGCCTGAGTTTAAAGGCAGTGGCTGCCTGGGTCTAATATAGAAAGACTGCTACATTATTCTGCAGTTATAGCTCGGTTTCTGGAAAGTGAGTTGAAATTATCTGTCTGTGTGGGTAGAGTTTTGACGTGGGCTTTGGGATTTTTTTTTAATATATTTATTTAGATGCTATACTCCAAGAAGGAGAGCTGAGGTATTCCCTATGTAATACAACCTCTTTAAAAGAAAAGAGCTCTTCCAGTGACAATAGCATAGAATATTCACTATGCACATTTAGCACTACTGGGACGATGATGGAGTCTTCCTGGTTCATGGAAAATGAAAAGTAAATGGATTATTGGTATAACCCCAGGCTCTAAAAGGATACAGTTGATTGGTGCCTAAATCACACCCTTCTGATTCCACTTCTCCAGAATTGCTGAATTGTTACGTGGGCAGTGGGAAGCTTAGCCCCCAGTGAGGTCCCAAAAGTAACTGCAGCCTTCACTGCACTGCCAGCACCAGCTGCTCAAGTGTTCTGCTCTGTGCAAGGGCCTGGTGGGCTGTGTGCTCCCCATGTTCCCAGCTATTGTCCTCGCTCGGTGCCAGAGTGGTTAAGGAGCTCCCTGTGCCACTTGATAACAATGGTGCTTGAGGGACTTTCCCACTGGATCACAGAATGCTGTTCCCAATACAAATGGACTGGCATGGATCCAAAACCGAGTGAAAGTGAAGAGCTGCGCAGAGGTTTCCTCCTTGCTGTTTGTGTACCCATGTGCTTCCAAGGATGACAACAGGAATTAGGCACATCTGGCCAGAGAACAAATAGGCTACAAACTAGTTTATAATCAAACATTATCATCATCAATTTTTTTCAGTGTTTTGAGCATTTGAAATGATACACTGGAACAGGCAAAAGCTATGACCGTGCAGTTGATGCCACTGCTTGGATACAGATACTCTTAGTAAACAAATAATCTGTGTATTCACATTTTAGAGCTGCAAATATGATCAGATAGCGTGCTGTATTGTCATTTCAGTAGATAGAGTCAAAAGAACCTTCTGATCACTGGCGTAATAAGCTTTCTTTTTTTTGGTCCAACTAAACAGCAGGATGGAAAAAATTCTGTGATTTCATAAAGATGTTGTTTATGCTTGGGTTCTTTTTTATTTTCTCAGAGAATTGATGTGTTTCAAAAACTAGAGACTGACAGAGGCATAAGTCAGTGCTTCTGTCCTGTGGTGTCCCGTGCTGAAGGGAGCTATCCTGTCAGTCACAGGAAACTAAGCTTTCTTCAGGTACTCTGTGCTGCCTAGGTTAACAAATTCATATCTGCTGTGTTTACTGCAGAACAGTTTGTGCAGTATCTAATTACCCCACAATGACTTTTTTTTGTGGAAAAACACTCCAAACTTGACAGTTTTTTTCTGTGGCAAAACACTCCATTTATTATGACTCCCAATATAGGAACAGAACCAACATGGATAATAGCAACCTTCAAAATGCATTTGAAAACATATCAGCAGAAAAGCAATTCTGAAAAAATAACATAGACCTAATAGCTGCAAGCTTTCTTCCAGTCCAGTGTAATCATAAACAGCAGTGGCACACAGTCCCTTGTCCTGCCAAAGTCCAGGAACGAGATTTATCCAGCACCCTCCAGACTTAGGAGATGATGGAGAGCAGGTACCGCAACTTCTGACTAATGGGAGTTTGAGAGGCAGAACTTCAGGCTGCTACCAAGTGGCTGAAATTTGGAAGAATGACTCTAATGTGTTAGTCACACACCTCTGTTTCAGGAAAGCAGCTCATTCTTTAACGCATGCTAAAGCCTCCCACCACTTTTTCCTATGGATTAGGAGCATATTTGCAGGTGAGCATGCCCAGCTGCTGAAAGAGCCATCCTGTGGTACTATATGTACTGCTACCGTGCTAAAAACCTAGAGGCTGAATGGTTAAGAATGTGCAAAACTAATAATTAATTTATTAAATTAACTTATTGGCTCTTGAAAACATTTACTTCAGTATGGCTTGAGTGGATGCTTAAAGTTTACTAGGAGAATAACTTTATAAGGGTACCATTCAAATACATGTAATTGCTAAATTTATTACATTCATGTGTTTGTAGTTATGGCTTCCACCTCTTTGGGTCCTTTACATCTGGTTTCCAAGAAAGTAAATTACTAGTTTGCCAAAGACTTTTATAAATTTACAACTCAGCAAGGGAGGAAGTCATTATTTAATGAATCCTGAGGCAAAATTTCTTCCTGGTGGTAGCAATTAAAGACACGCTGCACACTTGTTAAATCACTGACTTAGCAATGTAAGCAGAAATATAGTGGTAGCAATCAGAAGTCATATTTCTGATGTCTTTTATGTAATGGACCTTGGAATTTACTAAAGAAAACTAAAATTTGAAGGAATATGTATCTAAAGAAAGGAGTCCTACACATGGCATGATTTCTTTATGTTTTGGCATAGCTGGCACATAATTCTGTTAACTTTATTCTTTTATTTCATTGACATTTCTATTTGAAGAAAAAAGGGCCCATCTGCTAATTTCTTTAGGTATGAATCAAGTTGTTGTCACTCTTCTGTGAGTAATGGCTGGGGTATTCATAGACAATAGGGTACATCTTTGAAAATTCCCTTAACATTTTTAAGTTTTAGGGTACACTTGAGTATCTGCAATTGAGCTAGTACCAGTAGGGTCAATTGGCACTGCTGATCTTCGAGCTATTAGTATTTCATGTCAAGTATGTTAAATGTCTTTCAGGCTTTCTCATACACCCCAGAAAGGGTATCAAGCCCTGCCCCTGCCATTAGAGGCAATCTGTCATGTAAAAGTTACTTATTTGAAAATATCATTGGATTTCTGTGAACACCAAATTTTTTTCCACAGCTTTTCCCATTTCCACCTAGTTTATTTAATAGAATACAGCTATGATTATGTTGCACTGTAGTCATGCATCTTTGGAGGGAGTAAAAATTTTCCTCTGAACCACAAATTCATGGGCCTAACAAATTGCTTCCACTCAGGTCAGTTAGGTAATTTGAACAATTAAAAAATGAAGAAAAAAAAGATAAATTAGATCTCCAAATACATATGGCATCTGGACTATGTATTTCACAAAATAAATGAGCCAGTCTCAGTCTGACAGTTTCACACACTGACTAACTAGTGGACGATATTCAGGGAAATGCAGACCATTGTCTTCAAATTCAGGTATGGCAATTCAGGAGATGCGGCACAATTGTTCCAACGTGAGCAAACCTGATAAGCAATACATAAAATGGAAGTTGCTAAAGATTAGGAAGACAATAAAAGGATTAGGCACTGAAGTTCAAGATACAGACTTCATTTATGAATATCCCTACATCAATCTAGAAGATTGAATTTACCTACCTGCCCTGCTGGACCAACAAAGCCATATTGCTTACATGAGGTTTCAAAACCGGGTGTTAATATTAGATATTGGACTAATATAAACAGCTTGAAACTCTTTGGATTTTAACAGGATTGTGTGGGATTTAAATCACACAGAGCTTGTGCTATGCTGTTAAGCAGAGATCTTCCCCACTCAAAGAGTTAATAGTTTATGAGGCTCCATAGATGCTTACTCATGAATTAATATTTTAAAAGGGCAGGGAGTATGGTGTACAGTTAGTGTTTCACCCTCCACACCAGCAATAAATATCCAGTATGTAAACTACTGCTCTAGTCTTCAAAGGGATACCACACACCTTAAAAACATCCTGTGAAAGGGGGAGGAAAGCACAGTTCTCATTCTCAGTGTTACTTCCATGCCTCTGTGTAAAATGGTGAGTACATGCCGTGAAGGTAAGACTAAGGGAAAGAAATTATAGTATTTTTATGTTTTGATTAAGCATTGTAACAAATTATGTACAGGAAAGTTTCATTAAAGCAGGAAAGTAATACTCTAACCTATCAATAACCTCTTTAGCAAACTCGTTGTGTTTACGCTTATTTTGACTTTTCTTTCTTTCTTACTCTTGTTAAGATTGAAACTCTTTGGTATTGTTTCCACTTTGATATATAGGTCAGATAAGTTCCTAGGCACATCGAGATATCTAAGAAATGTGATCAGTTCATTCTCTTCTATCCACACTTTCAATGATGCCAAAATGAAGAAAACATCTATTACCTTTCAACAACTAAAAATGACTTGACTGAAATCTGTTGTGGTAAAAAAATGGAATGAATAAAAAGTGCAAATTTTGACTGAAACAAGACAAGTTGTTTACACAGCTTGAAGGGAGTTCAGTCCTACTGTCTCAGTCTCTTATGTTGTATTCTTTTCCATAAAGTAATTCTGTTGAATTCAGTTTTTGCTATTACTTTTAAAAAGCTCTCCCAACACTGGCATGGTCTAATAATGTCTAAGGGATGTCCTCTACCCTTCACCCTCTTCTAATTCCAGCCTAAGTTTATTTTTTGCCAGCTTGTGTGGCATTGTAATTTTAATAATATTGTTTTAGTTTAAACATCTCCTTTCCATTCTTGACACAGGTTTCCATCATGTAAGGATAGACTTTTGTATCTCTTACCAGCCTTTTATTTTCTATACTAAATAAGCTGGACTGACATAAAACGAGCTCTCCATTCTGCATCTCACTCTAGCAGCAGAACCATGCACCCATTTCAGTATTGAATAATCTTTCTTGGAAAAGGGTGACTGAATTGGTGCGTGGTATTCTATATGAGATCTTGTACAGTATCACTACTGCTTCACTAACTCCCAGAAACCTTGCTTCTGATGTTTGTGTCTCCTAGTCACCCCTTGGTGAATCAGAGGTCTCCATTCTATTTTTCTGTAATTTCCCGTGGATCCAGGAAGGATGCATTTGTCTGTCCTCTTCTAGAGTGGTTTTAATAAGGTCTCAGGCACAGAACCTTGCATTTCCACGGCTGAACTTCATCACATTTCCCTGACTCCATCCCGCAAGGTCCAGGCCTCCTCATATGTGACAACGCCTCCCACCTCATGCTAAAAAAACTTCCCTGTCAGACCATCCAGGAGCCACTCTGGCACAGTCACTCTTCCACCACCTAAGCTGGGACAAGGCCCCCTTTGCAGCTGCACATCCCACACTCGCACAATCCCGCCAAGTGTCCTTATCAACCCAGCCCCAGGTTTCCCACAGCAGATTCTCAGCCATTAGGATCCTTAAAACAATTTAATCATGGTACAATAACAAAATAACAGCTTGAGGTGGGTGCCTCCAAGGAGAGACCCCAAACAAAGGAAACCCTAGGATTTTATACTCTTGCAGCCTAAGGGTCTGAAAGTCTGGAGTCCTCAGCTCCTGCTGTGTCTCCGAGTGTCCAGTCACCTGGCTGTGCCACAGGTCCCCCAGCCCTCTGTTATGCAAAGGGTCAGCAGTTCACAGTCTTGCCTGGGGTCCTGCCACCCGGAGCTCAATCTGCAGCTGCACACGGAGCTGTCTGCACTGAATGTATTCCTCAACAATGCCAGAGGGAAATGGCCATATGACGTGTAATCTTTGCAACAAATCCAGTAATAAAAGTAGAGAGAGCAATATTGGCCCTAAGACTATGTCAGTGTTGTTCTTTGAAGAACTCCACCAATGACCAACCCTCAACCTCTCCTTTCAACAGTAACCACCTCCCACTGAACTTTCCATAAAACTTATTTACAACTTTCCTTCTTTTCTGTCTTGTCTAATAGATTCCCTTTCAGTAGCATATTCAATAATTTTGATGAAATCCAAAAAGACACATCTACCTTTGACCTACAACATTTTCTAGAAAATTGTCTAGAAAATTGTTTATCTTATTCATTAGAACTGATCTAGGAGGATTTATCTTCTTTTTTGTTTCTTTGTTTTGAGTTGGTTTTGTCAAATTCTGTTGCGGTCAGATCTACTGTATTTGTTGGGATCACATTTTCTGCCTCTTGAGAGAGACCTCTATTTCACTTTACATCATTTCTGTCTTGATAAAGCTTATTAAGGAAGCTTGTTTCTAGACTTTCAAAATAAAATTTTGTAATAGAGTGTAATAGTTTCTTTTCTCCCTTTCACCTTCACAGACACATTAAACTGCTTTTTTAATGTCATGCCATAAACTCCTGTAACCTCTTTCCTATTATTTTTCTCTAGGATCATGGTACTGGGAAGAATGTAAGCTGAAGTGTTTGCTTAAGTTCCAAACCAGCCTTTCATCCTGTCCTCACTGTACCACAGCATTTTTCTTCTTTTTCTTTCCTTAGCCTCAATCAGTCCATTGACATTTCCTTAAATACTCTTTGGAAGGACTCACTCAGCTTTTCTCAAAAATTAATATCGTAAGATCTAAGCAACTGCGCTTGAAAGGTCCAGTTTTATTTGCATATCATTTGTTTTACTTTTTTTCTTTCCCTTGCTCCCCTCTCTGCCATTCTTTGCAGACTCTTTTCTTAGTCCAGATTTCTTTTTTGAGGTAACTATTTTCATGCAGTTTTTCCAGGAGCACACATTCACAGAGTCTTTTTATTTATCTTTGTTTCATAGCATTAGTATTAGTACTAACAGCTTTGAAGAAATTATATAGCCCTTGCACATCCAAGACAGCTCTGCTGCTTTCCAGACCACTCCTAAGACATTCATACCTTCCCACAGATACTAGTTCAGGTCCTTCTGTGTCACACTCCAAAGAGCAATGTGGTCTAAAACATACCCATAGGTATCTGAGAGTGCTGAAGGCTTGACATTTCTTTAAGGAAATGAAGTATATAAATTTTGGATTTTTGAAATGTCTTAGAGGTTCATTTTTCCCATGTGCTTTATTTAATTTAAATGAAAGTAAATCATAATCACTTGATAGAAAACTAATTCTTTGTATGACAAGCATTCCTTCTATTGCCTAGGAGCCACTGCTGTATACTCCTGATGGGTAGAAGATTGCAAATTTGATAAATTTATACTCATGCTTGTCAGGCAGAGGAGTAGTCTCAGATGTGAGCATGAGTTGAATATTCTTAACACAGTGCTCAGTCCTGCACGACTTCCAGTTGCATAGGCAAGCAGTCATTCAGTGTTAGATGAGCACTTCCCAGGCAAGTGCTGAAGCATAAGCAAACTTTGCATGTTCGTTAGCAAAGAGGACCAGCTGTGAAAATGAGAAATCTCTGTGTGAGTGACTGAAATAACTTGACGCTGTTTTCCTTTGACATATGCCTCTGCTGAAGGAAACTCCCTTTGATTCAGTAGACCAATTGATACAGTAAACGCTCCTTGTCAGGGAATTTAACTCAGGAACTCTGTAAAACATATTTACAATGCATGTCTGAAAAGCATATTTCTTGTGTCTCTGACATCAGCAGTTATATATAAGAAATAGCTTGCACATCTTCTTATTTATTAAAATGAAATGAGTTTAATGTCTGTAGTCTCACATAAATGTGCTAGAGGGTCATGGAATTTTTCTCACTGACAGGTCAGCATTTCTTAGCTGACCTGTTTTTAAGTGATGAGAGTAGTTTGCTAAGTACTGTCAAATGGGAGTGTTACTGTTCAGGGGCTGCAGTGGTGTTTAAAATACCATAGCATGAATAATTGTGAGAGGTATTTCCCAGCCACAGGAGGCTGCAAGTTCATATGGAATTGCAGTCCTTTAGGCGAGTAACAGGGACAACGTTAATGCTTTTCTTTTCTGTAGACATAATATGCACCTTTTCCGAGTGCCATTTAAAAGCTTCATTAAAATGCCACACATGCACTGCTTTATTAATAAAGATCATTTTAGCAGTCTATTGTTCTGAATAGAAAAGGAAATTGAAGTTGACCTATAGTAACTGATTATTAGGTTTAACTAAGAAAGGAGCAAAATACTATAAACTGGTATTCACAAAGCTATTAAAATTTGCATTTAGAATATTTTTTTTCACTTATTCATCAGAGTAAGACAAAAAAATGTATGCTTTGGAGACGCAGCTACAGGTGAGAGAGCAAAGTCAACCTGACAGATTGTTATAGCAAATACTGTTAAATATGATCTTAGAGACAGAATTGCATCACCATTACCTCAGTAGTTAAATTCTTTTTTTTTACAAAAAATTACCATGCATAGCAAAGGGAGGCATCAGCTTTTGTTGGCCAAGGGTCAGATTTCTGGCATGATGCAAAGAAGTCACCTCCTATAACATCACTTATATAGATGTACTATTTATCATTGATTTACCAGTGTTTTCCCTGCCAGGTTAAATGCTGTGGTAGTGATTCTCAAAATCAAAATATCTTGGGATTGAAATAAGACACTAAAAGCCTCAACCCAGCCTCAGTTTCCTTTGTGCATACAAAGGGTGAGAAACGGCCTTGGACTGGGCATCTCTATCCTCACAAGTAAACAAAACATGCTAGGCAAAATTCAGCATGGTAAATTTGTCAGAGTGTCCCTGACTTCTGTGCAGTTAAATTGGAAATCCGGTTGTTAAGATGTTTCAGGCTCATATGTGTTTTTAAAATGCACTCACTGTGAAGTTATCAACTAGTATCAGTCAACTCAAGGACCCAGCATAAATAATTTTTGTTGTACCTCTTAGTGTACTCATTTATATTATTCATAAGTGAGATTAGATAGTTTCTCACGTTCACACATCCCCTTTTAATTTAAATTATTTAATTAAGGAATTATTTACAAATAAACAGAAAGTGACTTGTAATGATTTGCCAAACATTTCTGGTAACAAGCATTCCAGTGAAATGTGTGAGTTTTGAATGCTTTTTAAAAAAAAGCACTTACTGCTTATTATTTGACCAATGTCAAAACATCTGGTCTTGAGGAATTGTTCAGTTTCTTGATTATGTATACTTTTGCTAGGGAGCTTTCCCTGGTTGCAGGTGAAATTTCCAGACAAAAGAGGAGGAAACAAAATGCATCCTAGGTAACATTGTACAGCCTCACCTGTAATTAGAGACCAACTATAGGCAGGTAAGTTAGTAGTTCAGTCTCCCTACATTATAAATGGAACACAGACCAAAACTCTTTTATCAAAGGTGATTTAGAGAAAAAGCCTTCTTTGTGTGATCTAAATTAGCCTCTCTGAGCAGAAATCTTTTCCTATTGACCATAGTAGGCAGCTACAGCTGAGTTAAAAGCTTGAATTTAAGTAAGGTGAACACCACTGAGATTCTCTCAGAGCAAGGTCTTGAACCTTGTCTACAAAGACTGGTCAGTTGTCTGTTCCCCCGCATGGCTGGTCTGTCTGACTTTCCCCTCTCCTGCCCACAGCTCTCTCAAAGACATTCTGAAAAACTGCAGTTGTTTTTTATGCCAACGTGGAACAAAATCACTCAAACTTTGAAATTTTTGCTAAGCGGAACTGCTGTTTTTAGACAGCCCTATAATGGAAAGTTATGCACCTATGACAAAAAGAGAGAAAAATGTGAGCCTATCCAGGCTTCAAAATGTGAAGTGCCGCTATTAAACTGTAGCCACAAGATGAATCATGTACCGGTTTCATGAAGTATGGGCACACAGGAGTCTTTGGCAGGTTCACAGCAGTTAGATCTGCCTCCTGTAGTTAGTTGTAATGACAAATGGATTTCATCCTCACGACCATTAAAGATCCAGGCAAACAGTTAACTTTTTTGCTAGCTCGCCCACTCACTCTTTACCTTTCAGTGCTTCTCTCTTTCTTCCTTCTCTGTTCCTATTGTCACACAAATGCTTTAAACCACGACCAGGCTCTCTGATACAATGAGTCTTTACAGGAAAAACTTCCACGTTTCCAAGCTTAGCCAAGTTTAGAGATTCCTGTTAAGAAAATGGATAGTGGTTCCTCTGTTAGGGAGAAGGACCTTTTATAAACACTCTGTGGATGCTGGCACTCATGCAGTAAGTTCATTTGGAAAAAAAGTAAGCCCCCCAGTTTGCACTTTCACCTATACCCAAGCTGCACTTGCTTTATTCACAAAGAAATGCGTTAGTTGCATTTAATTTCCTCACATTTTCTGGGTTTACATGGTCTGTTTCTTGTGTGTGGATGACTATCACAATGTAACCTCATTGTGTCTTTGTATGTACATACAGGAAATAATACATAAATTTAAAACCTGGACAATGAGGTAATACAAAACATTCCTTATGGAGAAGAAATGAAGCCCTCTTCCTAGTCTCCCCATCTTGTCCCCTTCTTTCTGGGTAGGCAGCTGATCCCCTCTTTTCTGGGTAGGTGGCTGAGGACCAGTGCAACTCAGAAGATCCCTTTGCAACTGCTCTGCAAGTGGAGGGCTTTTGAGCTCCTGCCTCCCCAGCAGCTTAGCCTCCCACAGACTTCCCCAGGCTGCAATTCTGCACTGACTTTTTTAGCAGTTTCTGCCTGGCATCCAAGAAAAATGCTCTGGACATCTTTCCCTATAGATTATAAAAGCTAAAATGAATGCCAATAGCTGTAATAGACCTACCTGAATCCTGCTAGAATGTAGACAAATTAAAGGCATTTCATAAAAATCAAAAAAATGACAATCAAGCCTTAAACCAAAAATCTTAACAGAGTGATTTTCCTGTGAGGAAAATGCATCTATGACTAGATGCTGGCCATAAGAAGTAGCCACTCAGTCTGGTCAAAAGAGCATCAGTTCTACTTTAAACAAGATGAGAAAGCTAGCCTATTTTTTTCTGGCACAGTGGGGAACACACTGTAATAAAGACAATATTCCCTAAGTAACAATAGAGGTAATGTAATTTCATCTTTACTACCAGCTGCTGACTTCCAGAAAAAAATAATCTTCTTTCCATGAGTTAACATCCCTCCAGTACAGTCACACTCGTAGCCACTGCTGCATATAAAAAAAAACCCTCATCTTATGGGAGAAAATTGATATAAATCTCAGAAGTTAGCACTGCACTTGATCTTCAGTTCAGCAGTAGGCAGTAGCTCTATTTCTGCTGTAATATTTCGTATGCATTGTCAGTGTTACTTGGCTGATATCAAGAATTGCATCTACTGTGACAGTAGAATAGATGACACAAAGTGAAGCTCTTCATGGAAATTCCCCCTCTTTCATAGGATTCATATCTACATTCTTTAAAACTCTCTTTGTTTTAACTTGACTTTCCTTTCTTCTTCCTCCTATTTCTCTGCTTTCCTGTCTGCCTTAATCCCTCATGCAAGCCCCATGCAATATGCTGTTCCTGTTGAAGTCACTGATATTATTTTTGTCAGACAAGGCTTCACAGTTTTACTGGTTCAAGATCCCTGACTTCCCTATCACATCAGTAACTTCTATCAAATCTGTTGGTAGCTTATGTCAATGCCAAAAGCTTTCTTTTCTCTTAACACCAAAATTATGAAGCTTCATTTATTAGGTGAGCACAAAATCATGACAGTATTACAAGCTTTTTTCCCAAAAATATTATAGGAATTATTGGATGTTTGTGTGCAGGATTTCATTAGCAACAGTTTAACTTTAGAGAATTTTGAGGAACTTAAACAATTCTTAACATTCAGAAAAAAATTGTAGTTCTTCAGGAGGGGTTCTAGTCTTAAATTCTCTACCTTTCTATTTATGGTATTCTGTATGTAATATCTTTTTATACAAAAGCATCTGTCTCAGTATAAAACCACATTTTTGCATTTCAGTCATTATAATCTTGAAATTTTGGTAGAGGTAATTTGAAAAGGAAAGTTGTGCAGCTGGTGAGGATAAAAATAAAATGTTTTTGTTTTGCAGGGTTGATCTTGAAACGGTAGCTGGCTAAAGATACGTTCAGCAGCTTGGCAGCTTAGGAAAAAATATAAAAGAAAGGGGTTAGCTTGAGGCAAAAGGAGTCAAAGATAGATGATAAATCTCATACTTAACAACTCTTGCTAATTAAGATCTCCAAATAGACGTATTTACATTGCCAACTTCTTGAAGCAGTGTTTAGGCCTTCAAATGTCTCCATAAAGTGCCAAGCAACACTGTGTTATCTGTATGACAATATCATCATCAAGTTAAACAGATTTTCCATGTGGAGAATTGGCCTATTCTTTATGTAGGACATTGAATGCAGTTTTTGCTGGGCGTGACTAACAAGTAATAACAAGAAGACAAAAGACAGAGTAAGATGGAAACTTTCTGTGCTAGTAACAGATTCCTTGGAAACTGGTACTAGAAGCATAATTTTCCCAAAAATTTCTGGAAGTGCTTTTTAAAAAGCTACTGGAGAAGATGTGTTTAAAGGGATAAATGCATGCCATAATTTGTACTTTGAGAAGAGCTTTAATGGGAAATGTACCAGATCTGGACTAGATCTGAAAAGAAACAGATCTTTTTCATGGTGGACAGTAAGATAATTGGATGCAGAACAAATAACAAGGAAAACGTTATCAAGGTAGGAAAAAATTTTAGTTGACACAGCATTTGTTATGTACTTGGTAGCTGCTTTAGGACTTTAGAACTGAAAATATGATATGAAGTAAACGCTGTGGGTACCTAGGTGAAGCATGGAGAAGTCCAGAAGGATTAACTAGCTTTGCTCCACCTGTGCTGTCAGCTCTTTCCCCAGATCCAGGGCTTCAGGCCTGAGTGGTGTCAGGGCAGCGGTGTGCACCAGGGCCATATGCATCCTGTTAGACTTGTGGTGTCTGAACTGGCATTGCCAGGGTGGCCACATGCCCTGGCCTCCTGAGTGGCTGGCAAGAAGCAGCGTTCACATGGTGAGACATTGTTAGTCTTCAGGAGGGATAAAAGGAAGATGGGAGGCAGCAAATTTGCTACGAGGTGGCAAAAATATGCACAAGAAGAGGAAGGGAACCATGAAAAAGAAAAATTGGAAGGGAACCAACAAACACTGCTAATATTCTGTAAGGCATAAGTTCCTATGCCATCTCTCACTGAGAAGGGTTTGAAATGGAAACATGGAAACAAGTTGTAAAATTTGGATCTGAATCTCTGTTTGTGAACAGACAGCAAAGAAGGGAAACCTGTGGGATCAAGTAAGCCAAAATATCTGCTTGTAGGCTTCTTTTAAGTCAATAGGCCATACTGCACCCAAATTCTGGCACTGTGTTTTAGTTCTTTCTTTGATTGAAAAACAAAGTAATATCATCTCAAAGTTAAAGCACAGTAGCTAAGCAAGAATTGGACAGAATTAATTCACAAAGTATGAATTGAAACAAGTGTCCAGGAGACACAGAAGAAGCAGAAGCATAGATGTCTCCAGGTGTCTCTGTGTTTGATTATGGAGGTGCAGAGATTGACAAACATGGTTTAAGAAAAAGAGAAGGCAATTGTTAGATAAAGTCAGCCAGGTAACAGAATGTCAGATGTGGCCAGGTGCTTTCTTGTGCTGCATGTAGAAATCGTTTGGTTTTAATGCACAGTGTAAAACATAAAAAAAGAGTTTAATTTCAAAACAAACAAAAAAAAACCCCAACGACCCAGCCAAACCCTAAGCCTTTACTCAGGAAACATACTTGATGGAGTCAGCAAGAGTTAGAAGTAAGCAAAGACTTTAGGATTTGGCCCGGTGACAAAAACTTTGTTGTAGAGCTGAGCACTTACGTGTTTTCGTTGCAAAGCAATTTTGACAGTGTAAGTTTTGAGCCCCAGAAGTAAGGGTGGAAACACTGACAGAATATTAACTATAACAACTCCCAGTAGATCTCAGTCTTCGTTTTTGTTTTAAGATGACACAAATGTGATAATTCAGTATGTGGGTTGTGGTGTTCATGTTAATTTGCCCTCAGTTAGTATCAGCCTCTCTGCCAGATGTATTTCCATATTTGCTTCAAGAGACATACTACCATTTAAAGTATTATAAAACAGCACTGTTAAAAAAAAAAAAAAGAAAAAAAGAAAAAAAAAGAAGAAAAAAATTGGTAAAATAAATTAGTGGAAACTATTGCTATACATACCCCAACATTTTTTAGCAAAACACTGTTGTGTTGTTTGGGGTTTTTAAAGGTCCAAGGGTGTCATACTGAGCCATATGATCGATAGTGGAGATGCACATTTCATAGGAGTACAGACACGAGATACAGTCAAGGCTGATTAATCTTACATTCACAATCACATTTGCTCCAGATTATTCATGAAAAGGAAAAGAAGCAAAACTCAGGTCCTATTATTATCATTCTTGAAGACTCTCAGCAGGTAGACACCAGTGTAGCTTCTTTCACCTCAGCAGGGCTGCCTGGCTTTACATTGCTCTGAAATGTGGCCTTTTAATCTCCAAATTTCATTGTACCACTTCCACCAGAGCAAAGATTAGTAAATGACTGAATCAGGAGCTACCAAAGGGAAATCAGTGTTCCATTTAGAAGCTCAAAGAGAAAAGAGCTATCCAAAAAGAGATGCAAAATGTGGGATTCCCAGAAGGGACCTCGGAGATAACAGTGTAAATGTCTTCCACGTCAAGAGGCAAGAGATAACAACATCCTGATAGAGGCAAAGTATGGAGATGACTGGCTGCTTAGCAACCAGGTGCCTGAGGTGAACCCCAAAGTGCAAAACAAGATGTTGTAAACACCTACCCGTCTTGAAATTGAAAGTACAGGCTGATTTTTAAAAAAATGGAAGGACTATTCCATCTCTTGCTTCCTTCACAAGCTTTCTTTTTGGGTTCAGGAGGAAAAACTGGAGACAGTTCAATTGTCAGACCATGGAAGGGAGACAGGAGCTACGTGGAGGTCTGCACCAGATACCTTTCATAAACTGAATTACAAACAACATACTGCAGCTGGTACCTGCCATGTTGGAACAGTTATTTAGCAGCAGGGAGAATAGAATCCTGGATACAGATACAGGATTTGTAGCCTTTCCCTCTGCTCCTGAGAAAAGCAGCCCTTCTTTTGTTAGGTGAAGCAGCAAAGGCGATCAAAGAGACAAAATATTTTGCAAGCCTGATATTTGGTTATGACTGTGGTGTTCCTTAGTTTGATTTGCAAAGTGTTTTGATTTATGCACATGTTGACAAAGGAGGAGGAATTTGTGATCATTGAGCTCAACACAGTGCACCCAGTAGATTTTACTTTGGGACTGTTAATCTGATTCTCATTAGTTGGATTATAAACTTCGGAAAGCTACAGTACAGATTCTCTGAAAGATTTTGTAAGTTGGTATACTTGAAATACTGCAAATTTGACAAAGATTCTCTGCTAGAAGCAGGCTGAACTCAAACCATGGTTGAGTGATATTGCAAGCATTTTCCCCCCAAAAAAACACTTGAATCAAACCTTCTAGGAAGTTTGAAGAAATACTGATAAACACTAGATCTCAGGAAGATAATGTAATACACACTCTTTTCTTTCTAGGTTACTCTAATTCAGCTTCATTAAGAGAAATCAGAGGAATACATCAATATAGGGTGGTTCAAAAACACACCAGCAAAAATGATGTTATATATAAAATTTGAGAGTTTTGAGTGTAGATTTTACTTAGTTTTTGATTAAAAACCTTACATTTTTCTTCATTTGCATGAATTGTCGTTGTGTTTATTTTGCATAGGTTTCCTCCTTTTTATAAGCTGTTTTATACTGTTTAAATTACTGTGAGTCTTTTGAAGTTACTATGAAAATATAATTTAGCAGGGAAGGTAATGCAAGCTCAGGATAAGTCACAACTGCAGAAAATAGAGTGTTTGCTCTTTTCATGCCTTAGGACTAAGTAAACAGTTCTGAACATAATGGAGACAGAAAAGGATTTCCCTGAGATTTGATGGCAATTGAAATAGTTAATAAATTGTGTTTCCTCAAATCTATCACTCCCTGGACTGCATTACTTTATCCTGTCATGTCTTATGCTGAATTTTGAAGATATAAAGGAATTTGGAGCACACAGGAGACTTTTTCATATTTTCAGGCCTTAAAACTTTGAGCACTTTATTTCACATTTGTCTCACATATTTGCCAATACTGATTCCTTACAATATTAGAAAATTACTATTAAAATGTAGAATAAGTTCAAACCCACTGCAGGGGCAATTGTTGAGAACTAGAAGAATTTTTAGCTTGGTTTAAACCAAACCAGAGTCATACAGAATGAACAGGTCTGCTAAACAAACACCCTCTTTGGCTACATGTGCGGGCTGACCTCTTGATAATTCAGAGGTCTGCTAACTAGAGATGCAAATACAAAGCTGGCAAGAATGTAGCACATCAGGAGAGGGCTGAGGACATGGGATTCACATTTGTGGGAGCAGTGACACCTGGGCATCCCTACAGATTTCGTGCTTTCAAACCCTGAGGCTCTTTCAAGGATTTTTGCTGCTACGCTTTGTCATGTCAATCAGAGGATTTCATTGTAGTTTAGGGCTCTATGTGTGAAACAAAATCAGAGAAAGAGCACTGCATGAAAAGGATTATATCCTAAATAGGTTTGAGAATCCATGAGTGGATTTAAAAAATCGTATAAGACAGGGAGGAGAATTTGAGTATGATGATCACAGCTGCAAGAGCCAAACAGAGCAGTTGTAGGTACCCAAAGAATCACTAATAATATTATTGTTAGGTATCATGGAAAAAGTGTCCTCTTTGACTATTTTAATACAATATTCAAGCAGAAAGTTTGAATTATTTACTTTTTACAACAATAACACACATATTTGTTCTAAAGCCAGCTATGCAATCTGTTTGGGAAAATCCACAAATATAATACGTAGCACATTCTGCAATAATGGAGACTCCCTCTTTGTCTGTAGTGGATTAAAAGGATACGGCTTCCAAGAGAGCTGGCTAGAACAATCACAGCTGCATGATAGGGCCAGATTCTCAGACTGTATAAATCATCTACAATTGAAGTCAGTTTAGCTAATGGTACTAGTAGAGTATTTTGACTATTTATTATTTAGAAAGAAGATGGTAGAAAAGGAATCAGCTTTCCTTACAAATTTTATCATGGGTTCTTTGCCAATGAACAATACCAACTCCTTAAGTATTAGAAATATTCTTTTATCTTGTTAATGTTGTAAGGCATGGAACTCCTCTCATCAGCAGGCAAACACGCATATTGTTTATGAAATTGCATACTGCCTTTAGGCATGTTATAAGCTTATTTTTGCTCATTAAAATGCCAACAGAGAGCATTTTTAACTCAAATCCAGTAAAAAACCCACTCTTGCCTGTCCTCAAAAATCACTTGCTTCTGTATCTCTCAGTTCTAAGAAGAAAATCATTAGCCTTCATGCTCACAAAAAGTAAGCACTCCTATTTGAGCTGGTTCCCTGTTGGCTCTGGGTCAGCACAGCTAGCTAGAGCCCAGAAATGCCGCCAGGGTAGCTTACACCCTGGTAACATCCAGTCCTTCAACAATGCTAGTAAACAACTGAAGTATGTTCTGAGAGTTGCTAATACAAATTGAATGTTCCTTGACCCAGAAAATGGACTGTACTCAGTAGAGAAGATGCCATTCATCAAGGCTTTGTTCTCTCCCTTATTTGAAAGGCTTTTGGTCTGAGTCCCTTTTGGTAATATCCCATATACCTGACATCCTCTCTAGCAAATCTACACAACATCAACTCAGCCCTGTGTGTTGAAGTCCTTCAATTATGACAATGTGAGAGTCAAATAATTTGGAAATTTGCTCTAAGAAGCTGCAAGGAAGAAGAAATGGTTCCTTACAAAGGGTAGCACAGCAGAGTGGAATCTGTTGACAGAGCATTTTTAGACTGCATACTAAACAAAACAGCACAAGTCTTATGAAAAATTTTATAAGACTTGCAGGATTCAGATTGGCTTAATGGCTCATTCCAACTCTGTTAATACCCTGTATTGCTTGTAGTGGATCTAATGGTATTGTTAACACCAGTGTAAAGAAAGGGATAGAGAACAGCAAGCAATATCTTTTTTCTTTATTGCTAGCATAGTAACAATATAGCAGACAGCTGATGTCTGAAAATGAGGGCTTGGTCATATGTTGGTCAGTGGAGTTGATAAGTGTGGCTCTTTTGTTAATTTCTCCTGGAAGATAGTTGAGAGTGGAAATGTCTTAAAACAATTTCCCCATTGGCCTCACTCTGCACAGGAGCCTGCCTGCTGCTGGCAAGGATGGTTAGCAGTGACTGAGAAGGCAATGAGACCAAGCATGCTGGGAAATAACCTGACATGGGCAGATTCTGTGAGGGTTGCTCTGAATGCCAAAGCTCATGGCCCAAGCAGATTGATATGATATATGATATAATATATGATATGATATATGATAGATGAGATGAGATTATGATATGATATGATATATTATGTGATATAATGCAATACAGTATACACTTTGACTTTCTAGTAACCACCATTCACCAAGATCACTAAGGAGGGAACTTCAGGAAGGGGAGTGAAGCACTTGTGCATGGGATGTGGAGGAAGTGAGGCTTTCCCCGAGCTTTGAATGGTCAGAAGGTATGATGAAGTTGTGCTAGTGAAATGGTGAAGGCATAAGGGACACCTATCTCAGCAGTTTAGTTTGATTTGGGGGTGCGGTTTCAAAGCGAATCTTACGATTGTTGCTGCTCACCTCACTCTGGTCCTTGCTGTGGCACACCGAGCACAGGCTGCATCCCTTGGGGGTTAGCTTGTGCTCCAGGCGTGCACCTAAAGCACACCAGTACTGAGGAACTGGGATGGTTCAGAGTGCTCCGTGTCCTGAAATGCATACAGTGTGCATGCTGGGTCCTCAACAGCCCCGGCTTCATACTCCAGATCCACTTCTTCCAAGCCGCACTGACTGCTGATGTAGACAAGCTGGAGAATCAAGGGAAAAATTGTTTCTAGATATCAGGGAGCACTTAGGAGCCCGAATAAAGGCTCCACTCTGCAGGGTGGACGAATATCTTTGTAATTGCAAAGCTACGGATTATAAAACAGATCAAATCACTTATATCTTTCCAATTTTCATGGGAAGTTCTTAAATGAAAATTGTAGAAAAGCATTGGGTGCTTCCAGCAATTACATCAAATGAAGTCTTAGTGAGGGCAGGTGCAATTCCCATTCAGAGCAAAAGCAGTGGCACGTAGTTAACACTAGGAATGAATTTGAATAGCTGTTCTTTTGCTGCCTCCTGTTTTCTGCTTATAGCAGCTAAAGAGTTGTAGTATAGGGGAATTAGGAACAGGAGTGCTGATAACACAGCTTCCTGATCCTTTGAAGCTTGAACATTCAGTGACTTGGAGGAAAATTGAGATTGTGCTGCAATATACAGAATAAAAAGGTTAATCAAGCTCTGAGGTTGAGCTATTGCACTTATCTCTACCTTGCCTATGGGGTTGGTACCTGCAGTCACTGAGAGTCTGTGTGGCTGATAAAAAGCTTTTGACTAGAAACAAACGTTTTTACCTTACTCTAATTTCAAACCACAGGAACATCCTTCATTTAATATCAAGGGTTCATGTTTCTGAATTTTCAATGTTGTGAAGTCTCATGATGCTACCACAAGTCTAGAAAAACTCCTGTGCTTCCGGAAATGTTGTTTTTATTTAAATGAGAGCTAATTTGTAGCCTTGCTCACAGAGGAGAAAATGTGAAAGGCGTAGGAGATTTATTTCAAATATGTTTCTTAAAGCTTTTTTGTGCTTGGTTTAGGGCTTTTTTTCAGTCTCAATACATGATTTTTCACTAAAGGGTTGAAGTATTGAGTGCAGAACAACCCTAGCTGCAGGGGTTTTTTCCAAAGTTTGGTGGTGCTTCTTCTTAAGATTTAACTTTGAACTCATTCACTATGCAGAAATAAAGTATAAACAATAAAATTTGCATGTGTTTCTCTCTACTGAAAGATTTGATTCCTGCTTCAGGTGAATGCCATAGTGGCTCCATTAGGAACTGTGGTATCGCATGTGCATTAAATCAGTTTACATCAGACCAAAATCAGCCACATATTACATGCCTGTATTTTATTACATTTGAAATTTTGCAATGGAAGAATGGGGATAACCCACAGCAAATTTCAAAACGAGGATATGGTGATATTTAAGTAAGGGAAGTGATGCTCACTTGACTGCAGCCTAATAATTACTTAAGCTTTTATGGATTTATAGTTTATACGATATGTATAACAACCGGCCCTTGTCCTTGCTTGGGCCAACTTTTCCTAAGTAAACAATCACATACCATTACCCTATTTCAAACTCCCTCATGAGCGTAATATGAGAAAGGAAAGTTGGACCCAGTTTTAAAACCTGATGCCAATCCTCTGTGGCCCTGTATACTCTCACTTGTGCATGAAGGGTATAAAACACGCTGAACTGAGAGGTACTTTTTAACAGTAGAAGCGTGTAATTAGCTGTGCAAAATGCTAAACATTGCTGATATTTTGCATTTTCGCACAGTCACTTCTGTACACATATAACTTATTTGGGATATAATAGTCCCAGACTTCCACTGGTGTTTTAAGTATGGACGGCAAGCCAAACATGTAGGTTTCTTCTAGTCTGAATGCAAATGAGACTGAAATCTGTATTTGGCTGATGACAAGGATGCCCATCTCGTCTGGGAATTATTTAACCACACTAACACCAGATAGTTCCCAGAGAATTTTGGAGAGGACTATTAGCTTGTACAGAGATGCCTGCCAAATCTGTGAAGGTAACTTTGTCAACTCATTCCGGAATATGTGTCCTCTGAACATTCTGGATGGGAATGCACGGGGTATGCACGGTTTCGTTCTCACCTTAGTGTTTATGCATATGTTTGGGCAGGCATAGCCTGGACTGTCCTTCTCTGGAAGACTTGACTTTTCTGCTTGGGGGAGGAAAAGCTGCTGGTACATCCCTTGATTGTCAAATGGCTGTGCACAGGAGAATGGGATAAGGATACTAAATGCAAAGCTTCTTAAAATGTACCGCATGCATGGTCCAAACCAGCAGGACAGTTGTTTCATGATAAAACAAATCCTGTATTGCACAGCTTAGTTTTCTTTCTCTGGCGGGAGCAGCGTTTTGAAATTTAATTAGCTTCATGTGGCACTGTAGAAATGGATGGCAAATCAATAATGGATGCCATTTCAGTCACCTTGTGGTGTTGTAATTCTCTGTGTTTTGCTACACTAATTAGGTCTGACTTCAGTGAGAAGCATTTCAGGAGCAAGGGGGTGAAATATTGCTGAGTTCCTGGCTGTCACTGGGGAGATGAAGTAATCTCAGAACTGAATAACCTCAGTGATTTCAAGAGCCGGTAACAACATCCAAGCAGAAGAGGGAAGATCTCACATTCTGATGGTGCAGTTTACAGTGAGTTTTGGGCTCAGTCAGTCCATGGCTTAGGCTTCAGCTGAAAGAGCTTCAGAAACAATAAACTGCACTTATCTCATAGTTGGCATTTAATGTCTTAATTGCTCTTATTTTCACATCCCCCTAGAGACCGAGAGTTTCTTGCAAATAGGTATTTCCTTCATTTGGATCCACAGCTCTTCCCCTGAACTCAGAGCAAGTTCTGGGTGAGAGTGGTGCATGTGGGACAGGCCTCAAGCTCTGATCCTTCCCTACTCCAAAAGTCACTGTGAAGGAACAGCTCAGGAAGTAGAATGCAGTTTGCTTCCATGTGGCAAACCCGAACACTGTTAACTGGAGCCAACGGCAGCTCCTTGTCCATATCTTTGACTCACGATTTTGTTGTGAAACATTGGGAAGAGGGCTGGTGTCTCCCTCTCCAGGAACAAGCTGCTTGCTTTCAAAGGTGGAAGAGAGGCTTCCCCCCACAGTGTCTTGACTCTCCTTTTCAACAGCTTACTTCCAGCCGCATCATAAAGGAAACGGGTGGATGAGGAAAAGAATCTAGGGAGAGCAAGTGCTCTGAGGGCACTAAGTCAGTGGGATGTACCAGTTCCATGCTTTTTTGGGAAAGCATGTGAACTCCTTCCCTTTATATTAGTGTGAATTATGATTCCAAATCATCATTGCTTCTAACATAAACAGTTTCTAATATAAACCATTCCTGCTGGTTACCACAGGCAGCCTGAGCGGCATGGAAAATTTCAGTTGTTACACCACAGTCTCCCCGCGAGTAGCAGCGGTGATTGAAATTATTTTGCAGTGGTTAGACTAGTGCTGAGTGAAAGGTGATACAGAGTTCCTGCACTTCAGAGAGGGCCAACATGAAGTGGATGCAGAGCTGGCTTTCCTTTTGCCTGGCTTCTACTTGTGGGCTGCTGGAGCTGACAAACCTGCACGTTTGTGTGGCTGGTATCCTGACAGTTTCTGTGCCTCATCTAGTGCCCTTCTCAGCCTCAAATAAAATTGGGGGGGAGGGTGAAGGATGAGAGGATCGCTGATATGGCACAAGACAGTTTACAGATAAAGAGTTTGAGTTAACAACTCTGAGTTAGTAATGCCTTATTTTGGTGCTTAATAGTCTGACAATCAACACACAATACAATATACAAGAATATATCTGAATGAGTGTTAACCACTATTAATTAATGCATTAATTATCAGTTGGAGTTGCAGTTAATTACACTACTACTGCTGCTTAGCCTTCTTTCCTTAAAGAAAAAAAAATAATTTCTCAGTCAAAACTGCATATCTTTGTTTCTTCCAAATTCACGAAATTTAAATATATCAAATATATTTACTGAATTCACTTGTCTTGTACTGCCATTTAACAGCTGTTCCTGTAATGACTTTATAGACTGCTTAAGTACTATTAGAGGATGAATAATACTCTAAGTTCCCTCATGCTTGAATAGAAAGGATATATTCTCCAATGCATACAACTTTGAGCAGTACCTCTTTGCTGTCACACCTGAAAGTGAAGACCAATAGAAGCATTCATTAGGGCTATTAAGTTTATTGTCTGTCAAAAAGCATATGTAGGGTAGTCTGTGTTCTGATTGGGATGTTTTCTTTGCTCAAAAATTGCCAGTTAAATTCTAAAGTCAATTTTATTGTTCAGGTGGTTCAAGGTATGCCAATGGCTCCCATGTTCACTCGGCAACAGCACACCCCAAAACCAGGAGCCTTGCACTGCTTTTTAAGTAGAAAAAGTAGTAATTATAACTGGCTTATTTGTTGCAGCTGCAGAAACTGAAGCGATCACTCTCCTTCAAGACGAAAAGCTTGCGGAGTAAAAGTGCAGACAATTTCTTCCAGAGGACTAATAGCGATGTGAAATTGCAAGTAGACTTGATGCCTGAGGTGAGCACAAGCACTGGGCAGCTCCCTAACTCAGAGAGCCAGGCGTCTTCGCCCACCAGAGCCCAGCAGCTGCCAGAAAACAAGACTCACATCTTCCAGGAGCACATCTTCAAAAAACCAACCTTCTGCGATGTCTGCAACCATATGATTGTTGGTAAGAAACACTTTTTTTTAAATCTGTTTGTGTCCATGCTAGAACTTGCAGGATGACCTTTCCATAATTTCTGTGAGCCCAGATGTCTACTTGAGAACATTCATACAGAGAGGTTCTGGACTTACGCCATATCTGCCACAGGCTAGCACAAGTTCTATATTTGTTGACATATGTCTTGTCTTGTGGACACATACTGTTATCACAAGTTCCAGGTGAGGGATTCCTCTGGAATCAAATCCCTCTGTCATTCACGTTATACTGAGCACCAAGCACAAGTTCTGTTTTATGTTACACTAGAAGCAGCAGAAATCCATCTTACAAATGTGTCCACTACCCTCACTTTTTTGCACAGCAGTAATTTTAATTCTCTTGCTCCTCGTGTCTCACACCCTGCATTTCCCCCAGTTCCCTTTCACTGTGGTGGCCCTACCTACCGCCCCCAGCTGTCCCACATGCCACCTAAGTGACAAGAAGTAGCATCTGCTGGGTGGTGGGCTCTGATCTGCTTATGTGTGTGTCTGTGTGTGTTGGCTGTGTAGGATGAATGTTTTGGAGACCAGGTCAACAAATATAAAAGCTGAATTTACACTGCAGACTTACTTTGGATTCTTCTACCTGATCCCTGCTATGCACAAAACCTCACACTAATTTTATACCTTTGAAGGATACACCCACCTGCTCTCTGAAACTGTCCTTGAGTATGTAAGCTCCTGCCAGGGACTGACAGACAGACAGACATAATTAGAGGACCTAATTTTGTTGTTGTCTCTAGTGTGCAGAGAAAAACTCCATGCTGAACCCTGCTAGTAAGTTAATTTTCAGTGCAGTGTGAAGATCTGAAAAGCCAGTCTTTGTGCAGGTCGTCTATGGGGCTGTGCAAGGAGAGGTCAGGAAAGAAGTGCAAGTGGCTGGAGGTGCAGAAGATGTATGGCCACCACTGTGGGAAGTTGCAGGAGTTGCTATTCAAAAATCTGATCCTAAAAATTCACATCCTCGTGGCTAGAGTGTTGCGCATACAATTTGGTCTTCTTGCTTACTTACCATCTACTTGTCCCAGCACAGTAAAGCAGGAATAAATTCAGTGGCAGTGTACCAATGGGAAAGTGAGTGACACAATTTCGAAGCTTCTAGGCAGGGTGAGGAGTTAAACATGGGTTTGGCTTCATGTAGCAGTAGCACAGGTCTTGGAGTACAAAACAAGTCTGTAATTTGTATAGAATACTGTAAGAAACTTATGTCCCTTAGCATGGAAGCCACTGCCTTTTAGGTAACAGTATGGTAAATTCTTGAAAGATGCTGGTAGGATTGCTCAACACTTTTCAGATGAGGGTGCTCTGTGTTCTCCACTTGTGTGAGGAATTCTTTGGAAAAGGCAGCTGCCTACAGAATATTAAATCTGGTGCAAGACAATCCTGCTTCTGTAAATTAACTTACATTCTCTCTGCACTGCAGGTGTACTGAATCCAAGGAAACGGAGGAATTTTAATCCTAAATTTTTGGAGTCTTTTTCTAATCTTTTAAGTTTGGGTTTTTTTTCTACTTGAGGTGGTAAAATAAATGAAAGAGAGAAGCAGTAACGTATCTGTATCAGGGAAGTTCACAGTCCAGAGATTGAAAGGAAGTCTGGAAGATTAGTTGCTTGAAACAACTTTATATATGGAAAAAGGCCCAGAATTTGTCTCCTTCAGTAATGTGGATGGATGTTCTATCAAAGTTTATTTTCACAAATATATACTGCAAATACAAGTTCTTTGGATTTCTGGCAGCTTCCTGTGAAGTTGTATGGAGAATATTATCATCACAAATCTGCATGACTCAGCAGCAGTGTTTCAAAATACTGCTGCTCAAGACGGATTGTTGCTGGCAGCAAACTTTGAAGGGAGTAAATCCAGTTCATAAACACCCATGCCCTTCTCCTTTGCTGGGCAATTTGTGTCTGCCTGGAATAGGAAAGTTCTGAAGCATAGCTCTAGGCTTCAAAATATCAGTTTTAACCCCACCTGCTTTCTGAAGTTTTTCTGTTCTCTCTGCTGAGGGCTTCACTTTTCTGTGCTGTACCTTGGTCACTTCTTAGCTAAAGAAGCCTTTTATAACTGCTGAAGAAGCTAATGTGTCCTGTTTTGTCTGGTGGCAGTCTGAGTCAGGTGAATTGCTCTGGCCTCCTCCAGCTCATCTTTGCTTGGAGGTAAGGCAGAAAAAATGTTAAAAGTTTTACCTTATAATGCCTTAGAGTATAGATGCCCTGATTCTCATAGACAAACATCTTCTTTATTCCTGCAGTCTTCTCTTTTTGATCCTTACTGCAGTCATGCCTGGTTTTCCTGTATTGTATTTTAAGCAGCACAGGAGATCTAGATGTTACTGTTTGCTGTTCAATTAATCCATATAAGTTGTGCAACAGTTGGTTATAGGAATGGTGAAGCAAAACAGCCAGTTCTTCAGGAAATCCTGTCAAGCCTGCTCCCAAAGGCAGACTGAAAAAACTTCACTTCTATTCAGGGACTCTGAATTTATGCTTGAAACATGGAGCCTATTTGTCCTCTCTATTTGCATTTTTCATGGGCAGTGACATTTAAGAGTAATGAGTCTATGAGTTTAAATTCTTTATTGATGAGAATAAAGGCAAAGACAGATACATGTTTTGAAGACTGGAGGAAAGAGTCCAGGAAAATCGTGTCTTGACTTTAGATGGTTTCAATTTTGCCACCAAGAATGATTCCAGGTTCACCTTAAATGGCTCTCTGATCTGTGACCTAAGCAGCTCTGTTTGGTACACGGCAGCGCGATGAACAGTGCACAGCGTGAATGTGAAGTGACTGCTTCAGGCTCACTTGCTTGGCAGAATCTGTCTGTAGCTTCGGAGTGAACAGGACACTTGGAGCAGAGGCAGCACTTTCCTTGTGCTGCTCTTTTCGCAGCAAAATTAAAGTATGTGAAACATTGTCTTGCTACAAAAAATATGTGCACCATCCCTCTTTGATTCTTGGGCACTATGAGCCAAATATTGCCTTTGGAATGCGGTATAATCAGTATGTATCAGTATATATATCAATACAAAGCAAACTTACTCTTTCAAATTACATATTCAGAAGAAACTCTGTTTATTGATTTGATTTCAAAAAAGAAAAAACTAGTACTAATAGTGTGCTTTATACTTCACATTAAAGGCAGGAGTCAGCGTGTTCCTACTAATTGTACTGGACTGGGACTCAAGTTCCACCTCAGCAGATAAAAGAAAAATTTGATACAGAAGCAGTAATTTTCTGTCAAATGAAATAAGGGAGAAAATTTCGGATTCAGGGGAGCTTTGAGGAGTGCATGGAGAACCCATTTTATATTAACGGGGCCTTCTTACAGTATCAAATACTCCAATAAAATCATCAGTGCTAATAATGAATTCAACAGTAAGAATTCACATAATATCAGAACAAAGCAATAGTATGTTGGAGCAGACTCTGTACTCCTTTCTCCCACTCACTGTTTTGCTGCTGTGAGTGCCTATAATCGGTTACTTTAGGACTGAGGTTCCAGCTCCAGGGAGGGCTACATATTTTCCTAAACATATCCACCCTTGAACATCCTCTCACAGTATGTCTCTTAGAAAACCATTAATTTGCTGTTCTCAGTAGTAGTATTTATTACTATTTTAATATCTAACCCCAGCAAAGGAAAATTTTGAAAATCAAAGTATCTTGTGGAACATATTACTAGATCATTATTTAGAAGACACTGGGTTTTTTGGGTTTTCTATTTTACATCCCAGTGAAAAGAAAATCACTTCAGAACACCTCTGAGTTATTTCTTGTTATCTACCATTTTCTCTGTTTAACAAGAGTGTAGTAAGCTTTGGCAATGGCAAATTAGCGGAGCCAAAACTGCCTGGCACCAGCAAAGACACATACTATTGAATTAAAGTTGCATCAGATTACAGTCTTAAACCACGCTGATCAGAAGAAAGTTCTTGCTCTTCTTCAGTCTCTGGTGTGTCATCAGTCATCTCTGTGACACTCCACTCTTGAAGAAAATATGATGTCAGTTCTCTATAGTTGGAAAACATTGCATATTTTTTAAGAAAAACCTCCATCTGTAGACTTCTCAACATTTTACTCATTTGCAGATCATTTCCTGTGCTGATTCACATGGAAAAAATGTTATTTTCCACACATTCCAAGCATATTACATGCAATTAATTTATTCCCATCTAAGTCAAATACAAGGAATGCAGCAAAAAAGTAAGGCACTTTGCTTTTAAAAATAGATTACTTTAAAGCCAATCCTTTAAAACTGTGTTTTAAAGAAATAGTTTCTCGTTTATAACATCATTGTATGTTTCTTTGTGGTTTTAAAGTGTACTTAGCTGGTCCGCTTCATTCTTAACCTTAACTATGGCACAGAATTTTAAGCAAACACCTGGTTTTTTGACATACCTGTTAGATCATGTTTGCCTGGAATGGTATGTTAGAGGGCCCCGATCTTGCAGAAAGACCAGAAAAAATTGTGGTCTTCAATGTTCAACAGTCGTCAAAGTCGGGTCCTTCTGGATCATGCCACCACTGGCTTAGGTACCTGAGATATATGCATTTATAGTTGTTCTCAGGGCAATCAGGTTTCTGGTTTGGATGCAGATTCTCAAGAACCTTGCAGCTCTGGAGGCAATTAACTCAGTACCTACCTTCTCAGGGAACTTACCAGATTCCAGTTAGAGAAACCTGTAGAAAACAAACAAACAAGTAAAAAGATACAACCAAAATATACCTTCAGCATGGTATTTCAGTCTATTAATCAATAGTGCTTAAGCAGTGAAATTGTGCTACCCCTTCAGCATTGACTCACTCCTACAGCCGTCTGTTCTGTTTAGCCAGTCATTCTGGAGTTTCAAACAGCCAAAAAAGTACCATGAATAATTCTTTCCCACTACATCACAATACAGCCTGTATTTCTTTATTTCACTGTGCAGTTGTGGCTGCTAGAACTTTCAACCACTTTTATCCCAAAGCTGTATTGTAACATCCTCCATAAAGTTAGGCTCAAAGTTGATAAATTGGCCCAGCTTTTCAAATGCAGGACTAAAGGAAAGAAAGAGGTCTGGATTGGAGCTATGGTTCCCATTTTTTTGTTAGATACTGCATTTGAACTTCTTCTCTTAGACTATCAGTAACTGCGACTAATAAGTACTGGAAAAACTCCATGGTTAGAGGAAGTGTTTATATAACTGTAATTTATGTGGATGTTTATTAAATATAGCAAAATTTCACAGGAACTATGACACAGTGCTTTCTGCCTCCAGTCTGATCAGCTCCCTCTTAAAAAATATGCTTGGCTTTTTTTAAGCGTGCTGCCTCACTTCATTAAGTAGGCATTCTGGTTTGATAAAAACCTGCCTTTATCCAGCATTATCCAGGTAGACAAAGGTGCAGTAAATGGTCACAGATTGATCACCACTTCTTGGCAGCTAGACAAAGTAGAAGTACTCCTGGAAGCATGACTGTGACTGACTGCTTTTCCAAGGCTATGGTAGTTTGGAAGACTGTTTGGACAGACCTCTTAAAAAAAAAAGAAAAAAAAAGAAAAAAGGTCATTTTTATTGATCTATTGATCTTGCAGGATGAAGGAAAAAATAATATTACTCATTCAGTCTTCACCCTGCCCTCCACTCTTCCCAGTCTCTCTAGCATCTCCCACCCCAGGTGACCTTGAGGGAAGAGATTTGTTTTGCCACTTGATCAGTACGGGAATTGTCCCTGTAAGGACATACCCCTGGAGCAGCTTGTGGCAACAGCTTCATGTCCACCTCTCCATTGGGCTTGTGTAGTCACAGCCAAGCCTTCCCACATCTCTCCAGATGATACACTACTACTACTACAGTATAAAATTTCTGTATGAGTGTTGTCTATTATTAAGAGGTCCCTATGGAAAGTTGTTTTCAAAAGTAGCCGAATCCAGACTCCTTTTGTTTTGATTGTGAAGAAAAATCATGAAATCATCCCTGACCAATCTGATAGCGTTCCATGATGGCATGACTGGCTGGGTAGATGAGGGGAGAGTGGTAGATGTTGTCTACCTTGACTTCAGAGAGGTTTTTGACACTGTCTCCCATAACATTCTCATAGGCAAAACTCAGGAAATGTTAGATGAGTGGACATTGATGTGGGTCGAGAACTGGCTGAATGGCAGGTCTCAGAGGCTTGTGGTCAATCACACAGAGTCTAGTTGGAGTCCCATCGCTAGCAGTGTTCCCCAGGGGTTGGTACGCAGTCCAATCTTGTGCAACTTATTTATCAGTGACCTGGATGAAGGGTCCGGCTGCATCCTCAACAAGTTTGCTGACAATACAAAACCAGGAGGAGTGGCAGATACCGTGGAGTGCTGTGCTGCCATCCAGTGAGACCTGGACAGGCTGGAGAGTTGTGTGGAGGGGAAGATCATGAAATTCAAAAACGGCAAATGCAGGGTCCTGCACCTGGGGAGGAATAATCCCAGGCACCAGCACAGGCTGGGGACTGACATGCTGGGAAGCAGCTCTGCGGAGAAGGACCTGGAAGTCCTGGTGGACAACAAGCTGTCCATGAGCCAGCAGTGCCCTTGTGGCCAAGCAGGCCAATAGTATCCTGGGGTGCCTTAGGAACTCCATTGCCAGCAGATGGAGGAAGGTGGTCCTGCCTCTCTACTCTGCCCTGGTGAGGCCACATCTGGAGTGCTGTGTCCAGTTCTGGGTTCCTTGGGCAAGAGAGACATGGAGCTCCTGGAGTGGGTCCAGAGGAGGGCTACGAAGATGATTAGGGACCCAGAGCACCTCACTCAGAGGACAGGCTGAGGGAGCTATGTCTGTTCAGCCTGGAGTAAAGACAACAGAGAGGGGACCTCATCAATGTCTATAACCACCTGAAGGCGGTTTTGAAGAGGATGAAGCCAGACTAAGTGGTGCCCAGGGAAAGGACAAGGGCCAACAGGCACAAACTAAAACACAGGAAAATCCGTCTGAAGATGAGGAAGAACTTCTTCACTGTGAGAGTTACAGAGCACTGGAACAGGTTGTCCAGAGAGGTTGTGGAGTTTCCTGTTATGAAGAAAGCCCAGCTGGCCATTATCTTGTTCAAGCTGCTCTAGGGGAACCTGCTTTAGCAGGGGATTGGACTAGGTGATCTCCAGATGTCACTTCCCACCCCAGTCACTCTGTGATTCATTGAAAAAGGGCCATTGTGTAACCTTTTCAATATCTGGTACCAGGTGCCATCCCATATATTACTAAATGATCCACAGACCCTGTGTCTACCTCCTCATTCCCTCAGCTAAATTTTCTCCTGGATTTAGGAGACTTTGCTTCAATTGATGACAATGAATGGCTCTGTGCATTTAAATCTTCTAGCACTTTTGAGAATCAATGTGAGTGAGAATTGTTTAAGTCATCTCTGACCTGCTGTACTAAGGTTTAGGGCAAACAAAAACACTGTATTTTTTTAATACACATCTGAAAAAAATTGGGGCAAAATAATAATTTTACCCTATTAGCTTGAAATTGAATCTGGCTTCTCCTACAATCTCTTTATTCAGTTAGTAAGTCTCCACAGTCTTAGACTTTCCCACTTTTGAGTGGAGCCCTGTAAGAAGAGCTAAGCAAAAGCCTTCTGGAAATGTGAAGTTAAGTAGTACATTAACCAAACTGTTCCGTATGAAGTTAACTGTTAGTTATAGACCAGTCAGGCATAGATAATGTCATCTGGATTCTCCAAAATTTCCAGACAGTGGATAGTTTGTCTATTAAAACAAATAAAGTGGGGATAAACAGATGTAACAGATGTAGAAACACATATGGTATATGTGTGTTCCATCTACTTATACTCCTATTTTTGATTAACATGACAAAAAGTATCCAATCATACAGTCCCATATTTGTAGAGAAGCTACAGAGGGCCACGCATTTTCCCTTCATTGAATTATTATTTTGCTTTGGTAACAAAGAGTTAAACATACTTTAAAGCAAATATTGAAAGGCAAATATTTAGTTTGTTTATCCTCTGGGAGGGCTTCCTCTTCTGAGATGAGGCAAGAATGTTATCAGTAAATTGGATAATCAGGAACTGCTTAGCTGAGAAAAGAGGGTGGAAATATATTTTAAATTCTAATTTGTCCTTGAATGGCATCAAACATGTTTCACATTTGTTACTAGATAATTTTCAAGCTCACTTTAATTTGGGGGAAATTGCTATTAATATGGAACTGCAGTTAATCCTCCATCAAAAGAGACTTTAAAAATGTTGACCAACATTTGCTGTTTAATTAGATGGAAAACAATAAAAATTTTCTAGCACCTCTGCAATCAGTATTTTAATGTGATGTTAGCCATGGTGATTTTTAACCAAAAACTACATTAAAAACCACCAAACACCCTACTCAGTAGTGAGCATTGCTCCTGATATCAGCTCTAGTGAAGAACATAATGCTAAACTCAAGGTTTTGTAAAGGCCTGGGGATGAAGCAGAATGCAAAGGGGGTTTTTATGTCCTGCTACTTACTTTTCCTGAGCTCACATGGGACATCGGGTGTTTACAGATAAGCAAATTAAACACATCTTCTTTAAAGTTGACCTTCTTGTAAAAACATGATTATTCTCTTTAGAGTCCTTGTCTACCAGAGTGCCACTGTTATGTGGATAATTACATTGCTGCAGAGCTGACAAAAGCATTATCTAGACGCAAATTATTAGAAGCTTCACCTTACTATGAGTTGCAGAAGTCTTAAAATGAGGCACTTAGCAGAAATGCTTTTGCAGGAAATAGAGCACTGCCATCATGTAGAGTAAAATGCCTACCCACGGTTGCTTGTTGCTGTCCTTAATATAGAAGCATGTCTCAGAGAGCAGTGATCCTTGTGGCTCACATGGAGCATCGCATGTTTTTCTGCTTTGGTAATAGGAATGCAAGAAACTGCAGCTTCACCAATGATCATCTCTAAACTGCTGAATTTTTAGTTTTTCAGGTGTACACAATCCATAACTGTTTTTCTCTTTGACATAAGTTTATCTTATACACTGAAGGATGCTGCAAGCACATGGATCCTGATTTCTGATTCTGAAGACATGCTCAGTCAAACATGTTAATAGACAACATCTTAGAAAGCAGATTTTTAGTGGTTTTGATTTAATGATTTAAATATTTAGAAATGGAGTGGAATTTCAGCTTAATTTCCCTATTTTTTTCACTCCCCCGATTGACCCTTAGACAGGTAATGTTCTTTTTGCTTTGCTGAGCTGTATAAACTTCTGTACACTCATTTGACAGAAGTTTTTCTTATTCATTTAATCAGCAACTGATGCTGCATGGAAGTGTACCTGTAGGTGTGCTTTAGGCCAGTAGTGCTATGTGTCAAGCAATAAATTCTCTCAGGTTGTAACAGTGAAGGCTGAGATTGCCTCTTTGAGCAGATGACAGTAGTAAATAAAGTGGTTTTACTGCCCAACCAGTGTGATTTCACTAAAATCAGTTACTATTTCTGGGGGAAAAATAATTACCAAAAAAAAATTACCCGCACTTGGTGTGAAAGGTTTCACTTGGATGTTTTTCCATTGGTTGGACACTAGGAAGAATTCACAGAAAGCATGATGAGGTATTACGGGGCTGCCCAGGGAGGCAGTAGAGTTATCATCCCTGGAGGTGTTTTAAGGAAAGAATGGATGTGGCACTCAGTGCCATGGTCTGGTTGATAGGGTGGTGTTAGGTCATAGATTGGACTCAATGATATCAGAGACCTTTCCCAAACTAATTGATTCTATGATTCTGTGATTCCAGATTTCCCATGTGGAAAAGAAACTGAAACAATGATTGTAAAATTCTGAAAGGTAGAAGCACATTGTGACTAACTGTAGAAATAACTTCCCTGAAAACTGATGCTACCAAACTGTTACGTATCGTGGTGTCCTGAATTCTGTCCAGTCCAAGCAAATCATGCTGTCCATTACACCTGTAGCTTCTGATGAGATCCTCCTTAGCTATGTGTGATCCAAGGGAAGAAATGGCTTTGGAACAGAAACGTGTGTGTGGCCGTATCCCAACCACGCACTGGATTTTAGGTGGAGCCACATGTAGTTATCTTATGTTGCTCCACTTCCCATCTCCATCACTAGCTACTGTGAAATGGGCAACAGAGGGAGGAAGAATTGAAGTCACACTTCAGCATTTCATGTGCAGGGCCCGTGGCCACAGGCACTGCCACTCAGTTTGCGCTGACATAGACCTGCAACAACACTGAGAGGCTGCACAGGTGAGGGAGTGCTTTTACTGCAGGAGGGAAGAGCCAAAACTCCCAGTAAGTGTGAAACAGCAGAAGGCCAGAGAACAACTGGCCATATTTATATCATGGGGCTTTTTTTTTTTTAACTAAACCTTTTATAGTCCTAATTGATTTTCCTGATCTTCTGGCAAATAGCAGTTTCTCATTTCAAGTCCATTGATGATCACGGAGCCACATAAACAACAACATTTAACAACAATGTTAAAAATCCATTAGCAGAACAGAGAGGACATTAAATCCCTTTGCTGAGGACAGACTGTTCTTTTGTTCTGTAATTCTTTTCCCACATTTTCAGCAAGTTCACAGGCCTGATCTTCATTTCACATCATAGTTATTGTTCACGTATTGGATTTGTATTTTCCAAATCCTCTATAATTGTACAAGGCCCTTGAAAGATAAAGGGTTTGGCACATGTAAGCGGCCCTACAAAATTCAACTGCTTTTTCAAAGCATTTCAAAAGACAGAAAAAAGAGGCTGCAAATGGATGACTTTTCATTTAAACACATGTAAGAACACAGGTGAAAATAACCCAAGCCTGTAAAAACAAATCTTGTTTCAAATCTGACTTTCATCTTCACCTCAAGAAGAATTACTGAAGATGCTATGTTTACTAATATTACTGAGACCAGATGAGCCATTGATCTCTGCTTGTCCTCATTTGAGATAACATATCAAGTTTAATTTCTGCATGTTCCCTTGTGCTGTTCAGCTCTGGTACCATCACCTCCCATAGGCAAGCCTATGCTTACCTTCACTGAACTATTTTCCTTCTCAGCAAAGCAGCCCGCTGCAAAGACCTACAAGCACAAGCTCATCAATCTTGAAAATTGTCTAGAAAAGCAGGTATTGATATATCAGTGCCAGTTTGTTCAGAGCAAAGAACATTGGACGTGATTTCGCACGTTTACTGTTTGGAGGACTTGGATTTTTTTCTTTCAATAATAGCTGTTAGTTTATTTACCATGGCATTCCAGCATCTTAATTAACATTTAGATGATCAAAAACCTGAGATGATATTTTAAGGACTGTGGAGGTGGATATTTCCTTTCAGGAATAGACTTTTATAGCAGAGCTGCTGAATATGTGAAAAGTGCATTTCAAAAAAACTTCTTGTGGCCAAATTTTTAAAAGACTTTATTTTAGCGGGGATATTTTTCATCTCTATAACAGTCTTGCAGAAAAACCTGCCTATTACTGCCTCATTTTTTTCTCAGCATGTCATTTCTAAAGAAAACTATGTCACTAGGAAGTCAGTTCTAATTTTATGCACTGTTTTGTACTCTGCCTACATGCAAGGCAACTTTTCTTGCTATTTAAACATTGGATATTGTTATGGAGAAACTGGGATAGGCACTCAAATGGACCAACACCTCCCAGTGACATATAATCTAAAATTTATTCATTTGACAGGATAGATACCATGATTGGATATCAAGTCCTATGCTACAGAACATAAATATACAAATCCCAGCTTCTCTCCATATCCCACTTGGTTTAGACTGACACAAGGTGGACTCAGGGGAACAGAACACTTCAGCAAGTCAAGGTGTCAAGTCCAGACCTGGCAGCTTGGTCCCAAGTGCAGGGGTTCCTCCTCTAGCTCCAGCATGTTCTTGGACGTCCCTGTACAGTGTACCCCCACGTCAAGAAATAATTGATATAACACACCCAAAACTCTGTACATTTTGAACTGGCAGACTCAACTGTAAAAAAAAAAAAAAAAACAAACCCCAACCCAAAACTTGAAATCTCATTATTAAAGAGTAACTCTGTGTGCATCAATTTGAATCCTCGGTCAGGCATTAGACAGCAATGACTTCCAGAGTTCAGCTCTCTAGGGTGGCTGGGGAAATCTGATCTATGGCTCGCCTGATGACCAGCTGAGGATCTGCACCTCTGTCCTCTCCACAATATTAGCTGTAGCAAGTGATGGAGCAGCATCAGTTTGACAAAAGAATCAGAAGGGTGCCAGGTATTAGGACAGAGGGTAGTTCCCAAGATGGCAGGAGGCACTCCAGGAGGCTGGAGACCAAAGAAGGGCAAGAAAAGGACTGCCCAGCTCATTCTGACAAACCTCGTGCTTTGGGGGAATTAGGCTCAAGATTTTCAACTTTCAAGATCTGGATGTCTCGCATAGAAAATGCTGTTCTCTGATCTCCTCACAGCTCTTGATTGAGACGGAGCAGGGGAAGGAGGAGTGCTTGTCCAGCAGCAGCCAGCCACAGGGGCAGGAAGTAGCTACAGAGAAATTTTTATAAATAGTCATCTCTTTCAACATCAGAGCTTTTACGCAAAACCAAGTAATTAAAAACTAAGAAGGGGGTATGAGAGTAGAGTGCACAAAGGCTTAGAGATAACTGCCAGGGCACCAGTGCCATTTTGGGTACTTCTTCCTTCTAAGGTGACATGCTAAACCCTTCAATGCTACAATACTGGCCCAGCTTGCTTAAAATACTCCGTTTCCCATAAATTTTGGCATGGATGCAGCTTTCTGGTGACAACTGTAAATGCATTTGGAGAGAAAGGGGCAAGGCACTCATTATTTTTATCAGCCTCCCACAGTAGAAGTTGAAGTTTTATGGAAAATACGTAATTCTAAATGTATTTATTTTTGAAAGTTTTAAATCAAAACGATTTCTGACTGTTATGTTGCTCTCAGCTGGAATGATAAAAAATAGTGGTTGGGTCATAGCTGGATTAGCTGGAGGTGACAGTCTCTCTGTGTCTCTTTCTCTTCCTCCTCTCTTTTATAGCCTGAATCTTTTAATCCTCCCTTTCCCCCCCTGCCCCCCACTTTAGCCTAAGTGCCTAATATAGTTATTTTTATACAATCAGCATACCCTCATGTTGTTACCAACATTTGCAGTTTTCTTTGAAATTTCTCCAAGTTGTAGGGCTTATTCTCTCTCTCCAGCTATTAATCTTATGCTGAGTCTTGGAACAACAGGCAAAAAGCATCAGCCAACAGTGCTGTGGCCATAGCTGTGCTGGCCAAGAGAATGATACAGGTTCCCCTTGCATGTGTGTGACAAGCAAATTCTCATTTGCATTCCTTAGGATAAATGTGACTTTCCTGAAGTGCACAGTAGTTACTAAATTACTTTTATAGGAGACACAGACATAAAGAGTTGCAATCAAATTCTGCCCCGTTCCTTCTGTCTTTCTCTGCCTCCAAATATTTCCATTCACCTCTATTGAGTTGTTCTGTTTCCATTTAGGCTTCCTCAAAAAAAGACTTAGATTTACAAAAGTGATGCAGTGTGTCCTTTTAGTGGTATTTAAGGTCATATTATCAGAACAGTTTAAGATCCAATTCTTTGTGACTGTTCTGGAAAACCTAGCCACAGCTTTAGATATTCAAATGGGACCTGACCCAGTCACAGAGTATTTCTAGCAAGGTGTTATTAAACATGACCTGCTTCTCAAAACAATGCATCCTTCCAGAGCTAGGTGCCTGGATACATTACCTGGTATCTGAAGAAAATTACCGGGCAGAATATCATTTGTAAATTTATTTAAGAGCTACTCAGGTATTCTGACATGAAATTTCCTCATTTGTTTCCAGTGAAATACTGTTTCTTTTTTCAGTTTTGGCTTTTTTTGTTTGCTAAAGGAATACCAGCCTTTACAGACTGGGAGATAATTGATACATTAATGAATAGGACACAGAGGACATTTGTGCAAATGTCTGTGTGGGCTTTTCCCCATGTGAATTTCATTACTACATGAGCACTATTTCATTCACTGAACAGGACATGTTCAGTGTTCATGGACAATATAAGTCAGCTAAACATACCTAATACTTTCCATTCTAAACCCCCAGTTTTAGAGTTTGCAGTTTTTACTAGTTAAATGCCAACATGGGGGCCAAAACAGTGTTAGTGCAACCTCTGACAGTTTTACCCCTTAGTCCCTCAAATGAGCCATCTCATACAAGTTTTGGCAAAAGACAAAGACAGTGAGCCCATAGGAAAGCTTATGAGGCTATTAATCACTTTGTATTTGGAATAATTTTTACAAATGTATTTGGCTAATGTGGTACTCAAGAGATGATGCTTAAAGACACACAATGACTGAGGAAAGTAAAAAAGGAATATTGAATAGAACTGCCCATTCATCAAACACTGTCCGCCCTGCTTAGTGAATGAAGTAGTGTGCCTTGAATAAAAATAGTGAAAATTGCATCCCTAGACTGTAAACAAAAAGCGACTGAGTAGAACTTTGTTCTGGCCTGCTCAGTATTTAACAATTGACTTAAGTAACCCTAAGAAGGGTCTCTGCAGAAGAGCGTAGGAGGGATGATCACTTTTTGAAGGTGATAGCAAAGAGTCCATCAAAGCTGTTAGTCTATTCCCCCTTTGACTGAAAACCAGAGAAAAAAGTAGTTCAGTTACTCCAAGTCTAGCTTAATTGTTAAGCCTTTAGTTCCTGTATTGCTGATCCAACACTGACTGAAATTATTCCAGGTGGGCTAAGACGTATCAGTGAGTACTCTATACCAGTAGCTTCCAGCTTTGCTCTAAGGTTGGCATGGGGGAATATTTGGTGGTAGGAATACACAGTAGGCTGCAATCAAGCCATCAGCTATTTAGGGGTACAGGAATCAACCTAGAGAGCCATGGTCAGGCTTGCAGGTCATCAGAGTGTGTTCAGCAGAAGTCCCTGAGGAGAGTGTGTTAGTGTCCGAGACTTCACCTTGACGAACACTGCACCTTCCAGACACAGCTGTAACCAGCTCAAATGTGAACCCTCCCCTTACTTTACCCCTGCCCCATGCTTCAAGCTACAGAAAGATTAACCCAGTGGGAATAAGCACGCCACAGAGAGGCTTTCAACTTCAAACAAACACTGGTACCCTATGGCAGAGAAGTGAAATTCTCCTCAAATTGTCTGCCCTATTGTGTTGTTGCTTTTGCTATTATTATTATTATTATTATTATATTTGTCATTGTAAATATTTTTTTAATTTTATGAGTCATAAATACCACTTATTTTCTGTTATTTAATGTATGTTCAAATTCCTAATTTTCTCATGCTTTCTGGGGGAATTTATTGGAAACTAATATTTCAACACATTGCTATATCCTATGCCACTACTTCAGGCTTAATGAAATAACTCTTACACCGGTACACGACTGTAGAACTCTCACTGTACTCACTCAACTTTAAATAACTTCCTTGCAAGATCCGTGTTCTTCCTGTTTTTTCACTGTTTCAAACTACTAGATGCCTTCCAAAACCAGCCTCACTCAAGCACCTGCAAAGTCAATAAGCTTGCTTAAATGGGAGGCCAGAAATTGATGGAACAGGTCAAACCCTGGTCTCATTTACACCTGTACTGAATGTGATCTCTTCTCCATGATGTGAGCTGTGATTGTGCCTCAGTTCTGAATCTCAGGAACTTTTGGGTCAGATACACTGCCAATATGTAGTTGTCTGATTTCTGGCATCCAACAGTTTTGAAACAGCTTAGCCGAGGTTCTCTGAGGGGGTTTGATTTAGTGTAATGGAGATAGGAAACTGAAGAAGAATTAATTATCTGGCAGAAAAAAAAGAGGATGCATCTTATAGAAATGCCATTTTCAGAGCTTGAGGTATGGTGGTTAAGTGTAAATACAGCATAAATGCTTCTTCTTCCAGCCCCTTAGTTATTCCTCAGTGGGAGGCAGGGATATATGCAAATTTTTTTTCAAGCTAGTCCCACAGTAAAGCAAGTAGTTAGAAGTGACAATGGATTGAAGACTGGAGCTTTCAGTAGTTATAGGGAATTTCATTTTGATTTACAAAGACTTCTTATAGACTCAAGTGTGTGACTGAAATACTTTTCTTCTCTTTGAACCCACCACTTACCTATCCATATGTAAAATACAGCATTCAGCAATGAAAATATAGTTGTGTTCTTTTGTGATTGTCTTACTCATTTTCACATGACCACAGATTTCTGTTCTGAAAGAGTTGGAGTTTGATTTTTGAAAGCAGCACAGATGCTCCAGATCCATTTTGCACCTCATTTGGATGCACAATTGTTTTGACAAATGTGTATCTTCTGTGATCACACGGTTATAACACATAAGGACCAATACCTACCATGTAATCCTAACACTAAAATGGCTGGAAGAGCATAACACAGACAGCAGGAAGGACTGTGTGGCTGTCTGCCTTTTCACAGCTGAATCTTAGGAGTTACTTGGTAGAAGTACAGGTCAGAGTTATGCTACCACAAACCAGCATGAGAGGAGAATTACACCCAGCGTAAGCACTGACGTGTTGCATAGGCCGACTGTGATGTCATTTTCCTGTCATTTTCATTCTGCCTTATAAATATAATAAAAAACTGTGGGGGAACTACTGTTTTCTCAGTGCCAATTGTTGATCACCAGGAAGGGTGATTCAGCATTTCATCATCAGTAATAAAAGCACAAAGCCACGGAAGTCAATATTGGTTTAAGCATGTGTAATTGAAAAGAAACTATAGCAGAAAAAATCCTCACAGCACAGTAATCCAAGTGCAACCAAGCAGGAAAAAGAAACCAAACAAACAGGGATGTGTTCTTCCAGTAATCCTGTGTTTGTTAGAAAAAAACACCCCAGAAAAGAGGCTAGATGTCTGCACATACCAAGAGGGGGTTGGAAGGGGCCAGGTAGGCAATAAGTGGGGAAGCAGGCACTGACCCTACTCCATGGAAGTCCCTGGGGCACATCCCACACTCAACCCCATTCACTCCCTATCTCTCTAGCAGTCTCTACAGGAAGGTGGGGAGGATCTCAGTTCCCTATCCTACAAGAAGCACACAAGTGAAACATCTGATCCTGGTTCACTGCAGCCACCCATGGCTAATTCAGCCTGCCTTATCTGGCCTGAAAGTGGCCACTTTAGACACCTCTTTCTCTGAAAGTGGAACCCAAGGCATGGATTTTGGCACCAACTTGATGAAACCTTCCCTGAAGTGCTTCTTTCAGATGTAGCATTTCCCTGAATGAAACTGGCAGCATGTACATGGCGTTGAGTACTCAAATAACCAAGAGCTACATGAGTACTTTCAGATGCAGGATCCTTCTGACTAATATTCCTATCATGTCTGACTAACGAGAGATGGTTAAAATGTCAAGAGTTTTTTAGGGGTTTTTTACTACCTGGTTTCATACTCACTCTCACAGTAGATGTTAATGAACTGACATGTTGTTTACTTGTTCCATTTACACAGTCCTGTGGGGATAAAAGAGTTGCTGCAACATCACTGCTTCTGCATAGCTTAGGAAGTGTCATGGTTGTATGAATAAGAGTGACTGTTCCTGCCTGGAAGCAAGCAGACTGAAGATAATGCAGAAGTACTGTTGGTCCGGTGGGAGGAGTGTGCTTCTCTAAGGCAGAATTTCTCTTGTAGCTCCCCTACCTGTGGCACAAAACTTTTCCACTGCCGGTGAAGGAGAGCACGGTCAGACTCATGGCACCCTCACATGCAAGGAGCCCTTCCTGCACCCTCTGAGCACTGGCCCAGGATGCTGAGAGCAGCAGTCCCTGGGTCCAATTGTCAGTATTGCTCTGAGCATGTGTAATTGAAAAGAAACTATAACTGAAAAAATCCTCACAGCACACTAATCCAAGTGCAACCACACAGGAAAAAGAAACCAAACAAAAAGGAATGTGTTTGCCAATGGGTGGGGGCAATGGCAAAGGAGCTGGCTTAGCCCTCTCACATAACCCTGGAGCTACCTCTCACCCACAAAACCTGGGCTTCATTGATGGCCTGGCTCCCCAGGACAGCTCCAGAGCCTGGGTGCTCCTTTGGTGGCTCCCTCTGCCATGCCAGCCGTGCCAAGCCCTTTCAAAACAGCAAAGGGATTTTGCTTGATGTTCGTGAGGCAGAGACATTGCTGATAAGACTATCCTATAGCAGAGCATGATCCAGTATATATATATAAGGACAGCAATAGCCTGGGAAAGAGCCTGGGGGAGAAATGCCTAAAATAGAGGGGCTGTAAAGAAAATGTGTGTACAAATGTGCATTTTAAAAAGTAGGTAATGCGAAGAATGCTGTCAATATTTGCTCTACTGCAACTGACCCTATCAGTCCTTTCAGGTCACTTGTTTAAATGCATGGAAACTATTGATTTTGTCTAATTAAATCATTCCCGTGCATTTCACAGGGACAAACGCTAAGCACGGACTGCGCTGTAAGGCTTGTAAGATGAGCATCCACCACAAGTGTGCAGACAGTATCGGACAGCAGCGCTGCATGGGCAAGCTGGTAAGTGAGCAGCTCAAGGCAGCAAGCAAAGTGGGAGGCTCCAGCACTTCCTTTGAGTGCCTGAACCCCAGGCATGCATTTAGCTGGTGCATTAATAGAACCCACACCAGACAGCTTGATTGAGGCGGGAAAAGTAAAGCCAGGTGGTGTCCTGTTATCAATTTGCGCAATTGCTGCTACACAAGAACCCAAAAAAAACAAAACACAAATCCGGTCTGCTTTGTGGATGTGAAAATACAGTTTCAGAATACAAATTTAGCTAGCTAACAGAATTAATTACCTTGATTTCAACTGTGCTTGCTGTAGTGTAAATCTCTCAAGGAGTGCTATAAATTAATCATAGTATTTCAAAGGAGTTTAACAAATGAAAAATCCTTCAAATTATGTTTTATTCTTTTCTCCACTTTTAAAGCTTGAAGAAAAAAACATAATTCATCTTAAAAAGAAAACCAAAGGATATTTCACTGTAAGATACTACAGAGTTTGAAGCAATCTCTCAGCAGGAGAGACTGGAAGGAGCCTCTCGCTGTATGGACACAGTACTTTAGTGCCTGGGTTGCCTTCTGAGCAGAAAAATCTCATGACTGGCAATGGCAGTGCACTGTGTCTGAGACAATTCTAAATCACCTTCTTGACTTTGATGGGAAAATGATTCTTTTTCATTACTTTTGGAAAAAGAATGAAAATGAAAAATGACCATTTGGAATATGAAATCTGAATACATATATTAATGTTTCAGATGTTCTCAGATTCGTTGCAGTTTGAAGGCATTTGAAACAACTATGAGCTAAAATCAAAGAGTTTCACTGTGTTAAATGATGGAAAATGCAAGCATTGACTTCAAAAGGGCTACAAACCCCATCTTTCACTGGAAAGATCTTTTCTCTCCGAGAGTGTTCACTGGGAGCTACTGTTGTTTATATCTCTGAGGCAAGTCTTTACGTATCTAAACCATAATCATAGTTCCAGTGTGAGGCATTCTGGTGTAGGAAGTTGGTCTGTGAAGAGCTGCATGACAAGCCCTGGACAAGACAGTTATTACGTTATGTTGATTGATTCATGCATTTCTTGATTCCAGCCTCAGCACTTGTGGTCACTAGTTTACAAAAACAGAAAAGTAGAGACCAAATTTACATCAGGAAGTTGTCAGCAAAGTCACAGGAATTTTGTGAGCTTGTGCTCTGTCTGAATCTAGCTTGAGGGTAAACAAAGGCTGAAGAATCTGGAATTTATTACTCTAAGAAACCAAGTTTGTCGGTCCCCTGACTCCTTCTCAGTCTTTACTGCAGCTTATTACCTAAAGAACTAGTTGTCTATCAGGTTTTGGTGTACACTTGTTTTTGCAAGGTTTTACCTATCTGCAACATCCACTGAACAGAGGATATGGAAAATATGCACATCTCTGCGAGTCTTTCCCACTTCTCACTATGACTAGAAGTTCTCACAGCCTGCAGATGTTGGAAATCCAAGAGATCATTTGTGAAACTTCATGCCTTGAAGGGCATTTGCAGAGATGCTACCACATTCATTTGGGGTACTAAGTATTTACCTGAGTTGAGATATTAAATAGAGAGTTAGCAGCAAATGTTTAACCTTCTAAAAATGTTTTTGAGAGTGATATGGGGCACCATTTTTGCCATATTGTGGTGTTCTTTAGTAGTATACCTTGAGTTGTTATAGTGCATTTCTCTACAAGTAGACACTGAGGGGATATCTGGTGACAGCTTGGAGAGGTTTTTTGACCTTATAATATTAAAAAATAAGCAGTGGAAGCTGCAGTCAGTCAGCAGCAAACCTTAGAAAAACCTATAGAAATGTTCTAAGTACCTTGGGTTTCACAACTGCCTATGTGGGAACATGAGGGTTTGGAGTTGGGGTGGGGAAGGATATTCTCATGTTTAGCAAATGCAAAACAATGCAAATTCATGTTATATAAGAAGATAGGGAGAGGGAAACTTCCCAGAATCTCTAATGATTCAGCACTTCGGCTGCAATTAATTAGTGCTGCTTTTGTGTAAGACAAAAGAAAAAGGGGAGCTGAAAATGAGACCCTCCTTCTACATAAACATGGGAAATTGGTTTTTTCCATGAGAAAAATGAACTAAATCTCTGATCTCTAAACCTCACAGTGACTGAACAACAGGAGGCAACTTTCCAGCCTCAGCACACTGTTTTACCATTAACCAAAGAGCTGAGAGTATTTCTACTTCATGAGTCAAGGCAGCAGTGCACTTCACTTGTTTTTGCTTTTTCTCCCTCCAGCCAAAGGGATTTCGACGGTACTACAGCTCACCACTACTCATTCATGAACAGTTTGGCTGCATCAAAGAAGTGATGCCTATTGGTAGGTTTTGATTGCTTTTCCATTAAGTCTTCCTTTGGCAGTGCTCCGCAACAGCAGCGGCAGACTTCCAGCCATGGTATTTACCCTCAGCAGCCTTCCAGCTGCTTTTGGTGGCTGGATGTCCTTCTGCCATCCCAGGAAAGGACCTCTTCAAAGATAGAAAGCTGGAAGAGGAGAGGGTGTGTTTATTGTGTGTTTCAGTCAACACCCCTGTATACATACCTTTAGCATTTACCCTGTTTGTAATAATAACTACCTGAAATCAAGGTAGGAGCTTAGAAGTGAAGAAACACTGGAATATTCAGGTGAGGGTCTGAGCTGGGAAGAAACAGATAAAAGACAGAGAGACCAAAACAGCGGAAGGCATTCCAATCACTGGTCTGGCTTTTGAGGGATGTCACTAGGTTCCAGTCCTTTTCCATCCACACTTCTTTCCTCATATTTTTCCTTATTGATCATATCTATACATTGTCTGAGTATTTGAAAGACCACTTTTTCCTCACTGTAATAGCAACCTCCTGAAAAGAAACATTTTGAAATAGAGAAGCTAAGTTTATTCTGGAAAATATTTTTTCTTGCCAGTGCTCTAACCAGGCAAACCCGGAAATGCAAAAAATGAAAGCCAAAACTAGGGAGTCAGTTTAAAATTAGTTGTCTGATGACATTTGCATTCTTCCTTTCAGCAATTAAAAAAATTAATTACAAGGATTTCATCTAAGTTTCTCTTTCTAAAATACACCCATCATTTTCATCAGAAGTAATAGAAGCATTTAGAACAAACTCTGGCTAAGAAATGAGGTGTGCTTTGCTTTAAGCAAAATCTAAAATCTCTTGGATTTTCTCAGTACTTTGGCTAAAATTTCCCTCCTTCTCCATAGTGCCACGAATGTACTGTATTCTACATGTCTACTGCCTTGTGTCACAAGGGAAGTTGAGGTGTAAGAATGCAGGATGTAGAAGAGAGTTTGGACTGAATTTTCTCGTGCCCATTGAAGACATCCATTTCTCTTCCATGAGAGATGACTTTTGTGGCTAGCTATGAGGGAGAGCTACTGTTGGGAGCAATCCAAGAGGTCAGTGATAGAAACAAACATGTATTAGAACCTCCTGGTACTTCGCCTTCTTTACTTCAGTGCAGGCAGCACCAGTAACAATTAGAGAAGGAGAATGGCAGGAGAAGAGAGACAAGGCAATGGTTGAGAATTGAAGAGCCAGTATGAGGGGAGGATGATCTTTATGGGACCAGAGGCAGCAGAAAATTGATAGCAATTCCACTAATTTCATCACTCACCTTTTATCAGCATAGTCTCTCAGCTTGTGTCTAAGCATACAGCCCAACATGTTGGTAGAGGCAGGTATTCCTCCAAGTGAAACAGGAACATGACCAGAAATATCTTCAAGGTATTGATGCCTGTTTTGCTCCTTTTGCTGCAGCCTGTGGAAATAAGGTTGACCCCGTGTATGAAACTCTCCGCTTTGGGACTTCGTTAGCCCAGAAAACCAAAAAGGGAAGTTCTGGAAGTGGGTCTGACTCTCCCAACAGGAACTCTGTAAGTATCCCATATCTTTCTTCCATTTTCTTTCTGGAGGAGCAACAGATATTCATTGACATGACCTTGTATCAGAGTTCACAAAACTTGTATTTCAAACTGTAAAAAAAAAAGTTACTCTCAGCTCTCATGCTGAGACCAGAAAAACGTTATTTTTGCAAACCCAAGTTTTAAGTATCTTTTAGATGACTCTTGAGAAAAAGAGAAAATTACTAATTAAATGAATAAACTGTTTTTATCAGATTGGAAAAGGAAATATTAATCTTTTTATTTTCCATATCCATTTAGAAGTGTAACTGAGAGATTTAATTGTCAGGCTGGAGTAGATACATACTGTCTGTTGTTGATGGGTCGCATTCATAACAATGGGCTGAATTCCTCAGAACCTAGTTTTAAGGTTCCACAGTACAAGCCCACCCAAAATTCAGCCACTGCTACTGCAACAAGGCAATGGACTGGCACCTCCACCCCTGTCCAGTGTAGAATCATGGGGGAGGAATCACAGAGTTGGCCTTCTCTCTCCAAACCCCAAATATAGGCAGGTGTGCTCAGGTTGTTGTCTCCAGACAGGGAGATTTTCACCGTCATGCTAATGTTTGTCATTCACTCCTATCATAAAAGTCGCTTTCTTCAGGACCATGGCAGAAGAGCTGGAGAAGGACCAGGGAAACAACAGTTCCCTTAGCCCTGCCTTTGTTATATCCATACCTAGTTCAACAGTTGCAATTACCAATTTCTTCCTTACAAAAATGGTTATTTGAACAGTATTGTGATCCACGAGATCTGGAGATCTTTCATGGTGCTGAAAGAACATTTCATACCTTCTTGGCCTCTTATAAAGAGGCACTTATGCCTATGTTTGAGGTTCTCTTTCATTCCCAAGAGATCCTCCCCACTCCACCCCTCCCCCTCCCAAAAGAAAAAGAAATTTAAAAAAAGATCACACCTGAATACACTGGAGGCTAAAGTTGATTGTCATCTCTAAAAATCAGACCCACATTTTATCTGACAATCTCTTCTGCACTCACCTCAGAATAAAAATCGCCAGGCATGGAGACATGATGAGACTTGGTCCCCAGGCCTCAAAGTAAATACTTACATGCTTAATTTCAAGTCATGCTAATATCTTTATATGTTTGGTACAACATTTCCCTGGCATTTAAATGCATGCTCACTCACATGGCTAAACTGTAATCTCAGGTGGTATAGGTGGACTCTAAGCAGACATCAGATCATGTCAGATGGGAAAGCAGACAGGCAAATTTAAGCAAGAACTAAGTGAAGTCTGCAAGGGATTTATTAAGGGATGTATCCTCTCTCCATCCCTATTTGTGCCTTAAAAGGAATTTTCTAATTTCCCTTCTTTTTAAAAACCCAAAATGACTCTACCACCTGTTGCATTATGATTGCATTTCTTTCTTTCAATTATTTAATTTACTTTGAAACAAATTTTCTACAAATGTAATTGTTGCTTTCTAAATCAATAAACATTACGTTGAATTATAAATGACAACTCAAGCATAGTTGACTAATGCTGTGTCAGCTTCCCCTAGGGAGCTGATCATAACTAGGTGGGGTGTGGGAGTAGAATTAGGAACGCAAGTTCATTTCGGGAATTTCTCCAAGGTATGGAAGCTGAGAGAGAATATAACATGTGTCAGCATACAGGAAATAAAAAACATTAGAGAATTGAATAAACAGACTTGGAAAGCCATACATTTTTCCAGTGAAAGCCTGGTTGAGACAAGGATAAAAATCAGGGTAGACACAGCCCCGAACCAAATGATGGGGTCGGGGAGCTTTAAAACTGATGTGTGATCTGGGAGTAGTAGTGATCAGTGACTGCAACAAGAATGCGGCACAGAGCCCTTGGAAGCACATGGGTAGTTAGTAACACGTAGGATCAAAGACCTTTCCGCAGTGATCCTCAGTTCTGGGCTGCTCTGCTCCTCTCCAAGCAGAAGCAGCAATGCAGCCGTGAGGCTCTCAGCAGCACAGGGGCTTTGCGGCTGTGCTGTGTCCCAGCCCTGGGAGCTGGGAGATGGAATTTGCTTCAAGGTTCTGCCATGTCACCAAACTAGGGACACGTGGGACAAGGTGACACCTGGGATACTACGTGTCCAAGCTGTCCGAGGCCTCGCTCTGGTCAGCGCAGCAGAGCTGCTTCTGCTGAAGGTGGTTAAAAGCAAAGGAGACTGGCCTAGGAGCTGTACCTTGCCCCTACAGCCATGAAGCTTCCAGACTGCAGGCAGCTCATGTCTCTGCACAGAGTAGACAACCGCCTTCCTCTGAACTAGCCAAGGTATTTTTAACATGACTGAGCTGTGTGGACGTACTCACTGTGATTTTTCCTCCCGGATTCTGCATTTCCCATAAAAGAAAGTGGCCATATGCTCCAGATTTACTACCTACTGCTTGCTTCAAAACTGTGCTTCTGCAACCCACATTTATACAGAAAGGCACTTGAGGTGATGTAAATGTGAATCTAGTTCTTGTTAGTTTTTCGTGGATCAGCTCCTCTCAAAAGCAGCTTTGTGCCTTTATAATTTCTGTTAGATCATTTGTCATGTAGCCCTTGACTGAAAAATCATTAAAAGGTAACTGAGGTTACCTCAGAAGGTTTTGGATGAGGTATATACTGAAGAGACAGTCACTACACATCCCATACACGGTAGTACCCAACAAAATAATACTAATTGCTAATCAGCAATTATGAAGCTAGTCTATGAAGACCGAAGAACATGTTGTAGCACTGAGCTGAAAAATAGCTGGGACTTACTGTTTCAACAAAGCCAGTCTTTGTCTTCTCCGCCCAGCAACTAGAAATCCATAGATATGCTTGACACTGAGTCTGTTTTAACATTGTTATTGCAGTGCTCTCTCATCCTGGGGTGAGCCCTTCGGGCAAGATGCAAGACAAGCATGACCTGCTGCAAAAGGCTGAGTCTAAAAACGAGGAGTAACAGAGCACTTAAGAAGAAGGTTCTTAAAATAGCAAGGAAAACAAGATAGCCACCAGACACAAATCTGCTTTGAACCTCTTTTTTCAATGGTTTCCTTGGATGGAGAAGTAGCTAGGAAAGTACTAGAGAGGAGAAATAAAATTGTGAAAGTACTTTCTAAAAAAAGCTTTGCTGTCAACACTACTGAAAGAATAAAAAACAACAATATATAAAATCTATAAAGCAATTCAGATTCTGCTCCCTGAACAAAAGCAGTGACTGCTCCTGTGATGTGTGCAAAGGTCTGCAAAGCATTAGAGCTACCTATGTGTACAGTACAATTGTAAAGTGTCATGGAACAACAAAAATTAATCCTTCATGTGACTTAAAATCGATGAAGTAGAAATAAATAACACTTAGGAGCATGTAAGTATTTACAGTTATTCAGACTAGAGAAAGCACCTGACTCAAGTTCAGTCTTTGGGGGTTTTATGGTTATCAAAGATGTGGAGAGTTCCGTAACTGAAGTTTTGTTAAGGTCAGATTCACACAGAGTTCTTTGGATCAGCTCCTGGTTCCTGTTGGGCTATACGGGGAGAAGCTGACTACCCAGTCAAGGAATCTGGTGCCTTATGCAGACTATACTTCTGAGGCTTAAGATTATGTCATCCCACGTTTTCCTGTACCCTAGAACACTGGGTCCCTAATCATGATTGACATTATTATGGTACAAAGAAGAAAGCATAGTAATTCTAGCAGCAACACTGAAGTTTCGTTTTTCCTTAACCATACTGACCAGATGACTGTTTAAAAAGAAGGTGAGGGCAGATATTTAAAGGCTGACTTCATCAACTCCATTGCACTCCAGCTCTTTCTTTTACAGCATTTTAACAGAATTAAAATGACTCCTACATTACAGTCAGTTATTTTACTGACTAATGTATTCAGGGGTAATATATTAAAATTAAGTAGTTTCAATTAATGTCCATTCTCCTTGGTAGAAAGCTATTTAGTACAGCCCTTTCACCTACAGAATCTGCAACTCACTCACACCCTTTCTGTTTTGTACAGAGAACCACATTGCTTAACATAATCCTTTGTTCCTTAACTTTGCCTTCATTTTATGCTGCAGAAATCTTTTGTACTCCAGAATACAAACTTGGTCTGGAGTTTTTTTTCTGGATTTTCACTGCTCCCTGTGCAGTAGGTATGTGTTGTGCATCACCAGATCCTATGTTTTCTTCAATCCTGTTAGGCTGACTTGCTTTGTTCTGATACCACTCAAGAAATGCATTTCCCAAAGACTCTTGCTGTAGTTTTATTTCACTTCATTGGTCACTTTTTCTGGCTTATCCCATCTCATTTGCTCTTTCTGTCCCTGCAGACAGCTGACCTGGTAGAAGTTCCGGAGGAAGGAAATAGCTCTGCAGGCACCCTTGACATAAGCAGGAAGCGCAGCAACAGCGGTGAGTGCTGCCAGGCCAGGATAGCACCTTCAGGTGTAAAGACCTATGTACAGCCTGTCTCAGATAGGTTTTTATGGCATGTTCATGTTTTAGCAGCATTCTGATTTTCAAAGCAGGAGGAGAGTTGGTGCAAGAATTTGGGGAATGCCTTTTGCCATCCAGATGAAAGTCAAGCCACCAGTTTTCTTAGTTTGGTGTGTCCAGAGCTGCCACTGGACAAGATGCAGGTCCATTCCCTATCTCCTATCTTTACTTCATGAACATGACTGTAGACCTAACATGCTACACTCGAGAACAAAAATAATACTTTCTTTCTTTTCTGTATGTTTGATTTGTCTGCATGATTTTGTATACCATAGCCTCTTTATGACAGAAAATGAATCATAAAAGATCCACGTGTCTGTAAAATATACAACGCAATGAATTTTGATTATAATTGCAACTTCGCAGTACAACTGCAATATGTGCCCAGTAATACTAACAGCCCAATTCCTTTGTTTGATTTGCAGTACAAAAGTAATGTTTTTACAGCATTGGCATGATGAGATTTGAAAACCTTCATAGCATCGAGAGCTTAGTAATGAAATCTCAGCCACAAAGTGTTGGTTTTTGTGAGCCTGTTCTTGAATTCAGTCATGGTGGGGGAAGTCATAAACAAGTGCTAAGGACAACTTCAGGCCCAAACCATCACAGCAACTTCTCTAGCAGCACCTGAAGTTGCTTTGCTGAGTTTCACAAGATGTAGACTACAAAAACAAATCACACTGAGCATAGCTTTCTTCTTCATGGCACCCCTACTGCTCCTCAAGGCTGCTACCAATTCATGTAGGTGAAATGCCAACTTCAGCTGTCTGTTCCCATATTATGCTACCTCCTTATTCCTTTCCTCCCCTTGTGGTCCTATCAGCTCTCCTCACTGTGTTCAGTAATTTCCTTCCTCTCATTTTGTGAACATCTCATCTATATTATCTGATTTCTCCTGACAATTTTGTTAGCTTTTCTGTCTTGCAAGTACAAGTTGACCTGACCTGGTTAAAGATAGAGAATTCAGTCTGCACCACATTGTTTAATCCTGCCCACCTGAGATTAAATCGACCCTGTTTGTGTGTTCAGATAACTTTTTATTTCTTAGTCAGTCAATAGTTTAATTTCTGAAGCCCAAAGAAACTTTTTTTCTCTGAGATCTGTATTCACTGAATGCACTGAAAGGCATTCAAGGAACTTACTTAAAGAGATTAGTTTAAAAACTCAGCATGTGTCAAACCTCCAAATAACTTCCGCGGCACATTAACGATTCCTTTGATCAGCACTGGCTTTTTTACAATCCATCCTTCAGAGGCTCAGGGTATAAATTATGCATCAGTCACTCCAAAAATTTTCTCTTGGTAGATTTTTAATAAACTGCCTGCACTGTTTGCACAAGCTATGGAAATGGTAAAATCCTTTTCAGAATATAAAAATCCCTGGTTTTTTCCTTTTTTTTTGTCTGCTGCTGCTAGGGCAAACAAATATGAAAACAGATGGATTTCTGTTGTGTGGAGATATGAACTACATTCCTCTATGGCTTTCAGATTGAAGTGCTTCCTATTAATATCCAGAGCCCATGAACTAAACATAGATTAAAAATTTAACAAAGTACATTCAAAATGTTGTTACAAAGTGACTCATGACTCCTTTTTCCTTAGTTGTCCACTGCCTCTTTATCAGGCAGTTCCACATTAATGCCTTGATGACTCAGGTCCATTCCAGTTGGGCTTGTGTTGGTTTGGGGGTTTTTTCTTATTAAAATACTGTCTTCTGCAAATAAGTATTTAGGAAAATGCACGTTTGATACTCTTTGATAAAAGGAAACAGCAGAAAAGACACAGCCTGCAAAAGGGTGAAAGGACTCAGCATATGTGTGGCCTGTAGACTTCTATGACAAGAATTTCAAGGGTAGATTCACTCAGGCCCTGGCACACATCCTATGAAGCAAAGCTCCCCAGTTTACCACTGTGAGATGGCATACCCATGTTCCAGCCTTTTAGCTTCCTTTCTAAGCCAGTTACACTCTTTCACTGATGTGAATTGTCATGTGTAACAGAAGTTCTGCAAGCCAAAACATGTAGCCAAAACATAGGTGACATGTATGAGCCTTTTATCAACAACGACTTGAGCACTTTCCCCTTGAGTCAAATATGGGACGTCCTCTCTTGAAACCCAGGTTTGGTGAGCACTTCTCAGCAAACACAAGAATACAGTTCAGCTCCCTACCCACCTGCTGAGTCAGCTCCACGTTGAGACTTTATAACTTGCTTTATGAGACTGTACAGTATAATTTGCTTTATTTCTGTCACCAAACAGAAATTACTTGAGACCTGATGCTGAAATATTTTCACTTCTTCTGGTGAATCATTTGCTGTAAGTCCAAAATGCTCCTAGTTACCCAACTCGATATTCACCAGAACTTCTTCAATTTGCCTCCCTAGCTCCTTTTCCTCTGGACACGAAAAACAAAGCATAGTAATTTGAGTAGGACTTAAACACTGCCAAACTTTAATAGCAGCACTTTACATCCCTTCATACAGATGTCAGATATACATATACCCCTATACTAAAAATACAGAAAATTAGATTTATTTCTAAGGTTCTCCCTCTGGTACTTGTGATGGTCTGCAGGGTCAGAGTCCCCTTGCAACAGGTCTTGGTGAGGAGCATACCGAGGCTCCAGGTCAGCTGCAGTCAGACCAGCTGGGCACAACTTGTGGCATTTTCAGGTTAAGTGTGGCAGGTGTCAGCTCACATGCTCTCTTCACATTCACACATTGAACTTCATGACTACAACCTTGTTTCACATTTTGTCAGAGAAGATGTGCTCGTATGTGCTCATGGATGCCTGTCACTTTGTACCAAATCTTTCTCATGCATGTTGTGGCAGCTGTTTTACTTGTTTTTTGTCTATTACAAGAACACTGTCTTGTTTTTCAAAATCCAAGTACAACTCTACTATCACTATTTCCCTCATAAAGCTTTTCCACAGGCTCTGTTAGGTTGTCAGCTACCATGTAGGCTAGTCACAGAAATATGTGTTAAAGAGAGAAAGGGTGAGCAAGTGAAAGAGCAGAGAAGAAAAATTCAGCAGTTTGGTGTTCCCTGGACTTTTTTTCCCCTGAATTCATGGAACTGTATGACAGAGAAACCAAAAGAAAATTCCCTCAGTCAGCCTGATACTTACTACCACTTTGGAGTTCCCAAATTGTTAGACCATACAAAACCCAGCTTCTGCCCAAAACACCTGCGGAATGGTGGGAGAAGACACTGATGGTTCTAGCTTCTCAAGGACTCCAGCTATTAAAATCGTATTCAGACTCTATCCAGAAGCCAGAAACACCAGGCAATTCTTAAAATGTGGAGGGGTAATTCAGTCAAAATGATAAAGCCACTGTGGTTTTTCTAGGGAGATAACTGAGGACAGGTATCATTCAGCTCATGAATCAATTACAATAGAGGGTAACTGATTACCTGTCAGGTATGTTAGGTGCTGTGACTGTTGTTTTGTTCTATGAGTTTCTGATTTAGTAACTTAGATGCAAATTTCCACATGTACAGGCCTTTGTCTGACTTTAGCAATCCTCATTTGAAAGCAATTCAGGTACCTCCTGTAAAATCAGAAAGAGAGGCAGTGTGTCCAGTGCACCCCAGGCATGGACTGCTGGAGAGAGGGATCAAAGAAGGCTATCAAACACTTAGAGACAGAGGTTGAAGAGGCTAAAGAAGGGTGTTTGCATACAAATTTCCCTCAAGATTGCTCATATATGATCATCAGGTTTTGCAGGCACTTTAAAATGAAAATACTGCTTATCCTAAACATGAAAATACAGTACTTAATGTGAGAAAAAGTTCCTTTTATTATTTAAATAGTAATGCACTTACAGTACCTAAGTTGTGTTCTCAGTGCTGTACTTGTGTATATTCATCAGATCAAAATGGTTTCTTTGTTACACTTGTAAATTCTTGAGAAGAGGGGTTATTTTGTGTCATGTGTCAACAGTACACCTTGTTTGTCAGGAGTGTAGAAGGGTTCAGAGGAGAGCACAAGGAATCAAAATAAGGGACAAAGGGAAGAGATCAACAAAATCAAGGTGATCCTGTTGAGGTGAAGAGTCTTAAACTACTCCTAAAATGTCACATGTTTGCTTTATTTCAGTGTTTACATACTCCGAAAATGGCACAGAACACTTTGGAGAAGAACCAAAAAGTATAAATTCCCCGGTATGAATATTAATTTTGTGAAAATGCAATGTGAATGGGAAGTCATTGTAAAAGTCTTGGTTTTTATGGCTGAGGACCTTGATTAGGTCTGCTGGGTCATTGATATCTGTGTTCTTTCACCAGTTCCGGGCCACTGACCACAGCTGGGAGAAATATACAATACTGGATGGCTTTTTGGTTTACCACTTTGTGGTCACTTTTATGTTTTTCTGTTTATTGCAAATCGATTTGTGAGCACAAAAGAGCCAGTGTGCAAGCCATTTAATTACACCAGAACTGCTGTAACATAAAAATCACAGATTTGATTTTGAACATTATTTAGTGTTTGTTTTATCTGGTTTTTTTGGTGGGTTTTTTTTTTTCCCCTAGATTTACAGTGGAAAAAGTGAGGAGAGAGAGTAGCCAGTCTTCTCTGTGGAAAGCCCAGCACAAAAAGCCTTCACACATTAAAATCACTTTAGGAAAGTGATTTTTCTGCTCTGACTTTTGGACCTGTACAATTCTAGCTCCATCCACAATGAGGACTGTATACTAGACACCTTATATATATTGACAATAATACATTACTGGGCTCATAAGAGCTATACAATACAGAGAGAAAAAAGGCAGACTCAGTATTAAGATCTCACCCCAAAGCCTAGCCTGTGCAAATTTCTGCTTGTGTTCTTTGGAAGCCTGGAATTTGATCTAGGAGTCTTATTTCTAAATTAAGATATTTACTGCCTTAACAGCCTGCAAAGTATCTGGGCCATAGTCCCCCAAGCTGTGAAAGCAGTGAGACGATTCCGGCTAATTTATTGTAAGATCCTATTCTGGTTCCTCTGTCTCTAACAAAGAGAATCAAATTCCTGTATGGCACAGATATTTAAATTTTCTCTTTCTCTTGTGTTTTAAAGGGACCATTTTATAAAAGCACGTTACAAATGAACACCTATGTTGCCTTGTACAAATTTGTACCACAAGAAAATGAAGACTTGGAGATGAGGTAAAGCCCAAAATATTTGTTTGTTGATTTTACCCATGCAATCTGATGGTCATATGGCTATATGACTTTGGGGAAGGGAGGGTTTCTTCTGACATTTTTAATATACATTTTTATAGAGGTATCCACTTGTAGATACAAAGATATTCTCACAATTAAAAAAAACCTGGTGACCAACTCTTTTGGCAAGGATACAATACATTAAAAGTTTCAAAAACACTTGTTTTGCTTTAGGAGCAAGATGTCTTTCAGCTATAAAATGTTCTGTTTTCAGTTGCTTTGGTTTTCAATCAGAAGTTTTCAACTAGGAATTCGTCAACACCTCTCATGCTAATGCTAAGCATTTTTACCAGTCTTGTTTGATCCTCCCTCTCATTCAGGCTATGTCTGAAAAAAAAGAATGATGTCCAGCTGCTGGATGGCAGTGCTTTTACATGAGAAAGATGTGTTCTTAGCTTTGCAAAATAACCTTGTTAATTGTTATTTTTAGCACTTACTCCCTCAGTACTGCATGAGTTGCTAACATTACAGGGTCTAATCCAAGTCCACTGAAGGGAAAGGACAGCTTTTCTTTCACTGGAATTAGTTTGCTCATGCTACTCACGTTTTGCATGGTCTTGCCCAAGTTCTTACTGTGAAACATGTCAGCTGTCTTCAAGGCACCCCCTATATCAAAATAATCATGCACATGCCACAGAATTTAGGGAATTGCTGGAGAAATCACCCCCTCCTCAGCATGTCCATCACTGAAAGCCTGTTCCCAGCTGTGCCTTCTCATTGCTCTGGAACTAAAGGATGGGATGTAAGGCAGAAGTTACAAGTTTCCCTATCACTCTTCTTTGCTGGCATTTCCTGATCATTATTTTAGGAACGTCAGCTCTTCAGGGAATAACCACAGTATATGGTAACGTTTAGTGCAACTTGTCAGCTATTCTGCTTGAGGGATTCCACTTTGCATCCTGCTCCTTTAGGAGTGTATTCCAGCTCATGCATTTCTTCCATGAAGTGGAACACCTCTCAGACAAGCCTGCACTGGACTGCCATCCTCATCCAGACCCAGAAATCCAGAAAACACATCATCCTTCAAAACTCTCCTGTCTCTCATTTTAGGGGAAAAAGCAACCTGTGGTCTGAAACGTGCTCTTTCAGGAGACATCAGGCTCTTTCCAGGGACACCAGCTAGGCTTTAGACTAGCATTACTCAGCTACAGCAGCATCGTTTGTCCCATGGTCAGAAATTCAGTCATACATGTGCTAACACTGTTGCATAAGGCATGCCAGATAGCTGGTAATGTTGTTTTATTACTGCAGAGCCAGGCAGGATTCAACTCAGGTGCATGAATTCCCATTTAACATAGCTGAGATGCTGGAGGTGGGTTCAGCATAGCAATGTTGTCAAGACTGACAAGCACTGCCCTAGGAACCCGAGGTGGGAACCAGCCAGGCACTAATCAGCTCCAGCATAACAAAGGCAAACAGCAGGGGAAGGATTTGAGCTGAGAGGAAGCGTTAGGGCAGATTTCTGGAGTTCCCAGCTCATCTCTGAGGGGATGCAATGAGTAGCAGATTACTGCAGTGGAGATGGGCAGCCCTGATTCCAGCAGAAATTAGTATTTGCCACAACCTGGATTTCTTCCTTAACAGCAGGAGCAGCCAGCCAGGTTTTCCGATGCTCTGGCATAGGTAAAGTAGGACATTGCAGAAATACACTTATTCTAACAGATGGCCTTATATTACAATAGAGAATCCTGGAGACAAGCAGCCCCAGATTTCAGACACTGCAATGAATAGAATAAAATAGTTGGAAGGGACCTACATGAGTGCCTATCTTGCTGCCTCCTGAAATCTAGATCACTGAGGTAGAGCAGACAACTTATCCAGCATTGTCATTTACAGAAGAAAAGGATGAGACCTGACAGTGATTTCAAACAGTAGTAAGCACCAAGTGGGTTAAACCCTTTCGGGGATTAGCAGCCTAAATCTAGGCAGCAAGAATAACATAGGTCCAGCTGGGATCTCTTTTTTGAGTCCATTTTGGAGATTAGACACATCTATATTAGCCATCTTATGAAAAAAAAAAATCAGCAAAATCATCAGGACTTCAATCTAAAATTCTCAGTGCTCAGATGAGTGACAAGGAGAAGCTTTAGGTTCAGCTGCCATCTTTCTCTGACAGCCAAATAAATTTATATTTTCTGGGTTATTTTTCTAACAGGCAGGCTGATGCATACTGGGTGGATGAGGCTCTCTAAATCCTTGTTGAAAGTGTTCTTCCTTTCAGCGTAAGGGCTCTAACGGTGTTGGCCCCAGTCTATTTGCTTTGAAGTTATGGGTTCCCTTAAAACCTCTCTGAGTGGTTTATATTAAATATTAACTGTAATGAAGGACTCAGATATACTTTCCCATGGGAAAAAAAATCTTTTAGCACTGGGATACCAAGTATTCCATTTTCTCTAGCTTCCTTTCTCACCTCAGCAACATCTAATTATTCCAAACATATTGAAAAATGTTATTTAGGAGGGCTTGAGGAAAATCCTCAAGTCCCTTTCTGTGAAAGCTGAAAAACTCTACTTTGGATTACACAGTGTTAGAAGACTAGATGCCTATTTCTCCAGTTGTCAGCAGCAATGATAACCCCTTGGAAAGCGGACCAAAGCGGCCCACCACTGCCCCCACCTCCAGCTGCATCCTGGACAGACCCACATTTTCTATGCATGCTCTGAAAGAGCCTGTTAAATTGGACCAGTTATCCATCATATGCTTCAGATGTGTTTGCAGGCTCTTGTGCTGATACCTCAGCAATACAGTGAGCCTAACAGGGTTAGGCTGAATAGCAGAACGAAAGCTGAATAATTAGGGGTCAGCAATTAATTTTATTAAGATCCAAGAAATGCCTGTTACCAAGCAGACAGAGCTTTCTGGAGTTAATCCATTAAGAAATGGTCTGCCACTTACTTTCTGCAACATATCACTATTATAATTACCAATGGGGGGAAGAGGTCAAACAACTGTTCAACTACCTGCACAAAATCAGCTCAGCACATTTTGCTATTAGTGTTTCCAGCCAAATTATTCTTCTAGCTCTGCTTTGGAACTAGTCAGCTGGATGCTGATACTTAGCAATTACAACCCAGCACTACACATTATAAAGGTAAATATGTCCCATTCAAATCAAAAAGGCATTCTTGGGCAGAATTATATCCCTGCTGACTAATTGCCTTTGTCAGTAAAATAGAACTATTATCCTGCTGCCTTCCTTCTGCAATCACAGCTTGAAAACACAGATGATGGAAGTAGTGTGTCCCAACAATGTGAAATGTCTTAAACTAAAGCGATAATGCCTTTAACAAATAGGGACTCTATTTTAAATTGTTGCTTAATAAACAGGAAGCAAGACTTCCAGTTCGCAGATGTTATCTCAAAACAAAGATCGAACCCCAATACACAGAAACTCTCTTTCTACATTACCATGTGTGAGTGAAGAAAACCTTGCCACCTCATTGAGTCTACCTGCAGTGAATGCTCAGAGAAAACAACCGTGGAAGGATCACCTTCCTATTAGAAGGGAATTGTGGAAGCTGATTCAACATGACAATTAAGAGTCAGCTACTTTCCTCTTCTAATTACAGGCCAGGGGATATGATCACTCTTCTGGAAGACTCTAATGAAGACTGGTGGAAGGTATGTGCTAGTCATCTTATATCTATTTTCTTTACAAAAGGAAAAATGTCTTATTTTCAATATTGAACATGTATTAAAGCTGCTATGTTAACAATCTTCCTCTATCAATATTTCCTCCATAGGGCAGAATTGATGACAGAACTGGATATTTTCCTGCTAACTTTGTTCAAAGAGTGCAGCACAATGAGAAGATTTACAGGTGTATCAGGACATTCATTGGCTGCAAGGAACAGGGACAGATAACTCTGAAAGAGAACCAGGTAAGATCCCCTATGCCGGACCCTCACCGGGCTAGAGCATCCAGCAGTCTTACTGGGGGGAAAATTGTGTGAGATGAGAACAGGCAGATTCTTTTCACCACCAATTTTACCATAAGATTTATTATTTGTATAGTAATTTTGTCTAGTAGCCAGTCAACAGTAGTGTTTGCCTTCTGCAAACACACACTCAATGCCCGACATAGCCTAAATTTTCAGTCTCACAGTCGTTCATAATGATACTTTACATATTTCACACTCTCTTACTGACTTCAGAGGGATGAATGCAGAGTCTTAGTGGTAGACCTTGTGTGCCTGACAAATTATCTGGTTTTCTCCTCACTATTAGAACTAATCTAATAAAAGATAGTGTCTCCCTCCCCAGACCTTAACTTGAAGATATAAACACAGCTCATCGTCTTTGCTTCAACAGGAACAAGACAGCATCACACAAACCTGTAAATCTTAAATGTAACTCTTGTTCACCAGTTACAAAGTATATTTAATCCTTAATTTTTTGTGTGACCACTTACATACCCTCTCTATAGGTCATAATATATTCTAAACTAAAAGTGCTGCTGTGAGCTAAAGTACACCACATACGGCCAGGACTTGCAGGGTCCACTCACCCTGGGGTACTTTCAGCAGCTCCTACTTTGTGTCCTTTAGACAGGTTGACTAGATACAAGCCACGACTCAAAACCTGCATTAAAGGACATGTTTGTGGCATAAGCTCATGTAAACAGGAGGATGATTGACAAAGGGTGATGCACAGCTTGAGTTCTCTGACACCTGGGTGTAAAAAAAAGCTAGATATTTCTCACTGCACCTTGTGAAGCCCAGTGTTCCTCCACCTCTTTAGGTCTTTCCTTTCCTGTGGCAACCGTGGCACTTCACCAGAAATTGTTTGCCTTACAGTGCTAACAATCCTTGACTGTACACAACTTTTTAAGGAAGGCACAGCAATACAGTGACCAGAATATCTTTTAACTGCCCCTGTACATATAGTACATTGGGCAGCCCTGCAGTTGCTGGAAAGAAAGTTCTTAAATTCTTTTTACCTAACACTTCCTTTCATTTTTTTATATCTGTGCACACAAACACACACAAAATATTAACAGAAGAAGAACAAGAGTTTTTGGAGGCTTTGTGCTCTAGAATAAGCAATACACAAGGGCAGAGGTAGGAATACGTATTGGAATATGGCATGTCAGCATGAGGGAATGGTCAAGATCTGCGTCACTTCTCATTAGTGGACATACCAGATCATGTCTGTCAGCATGGCTGCTGCTGCAAGCAGTGAGAGCCCAGTTTCTTGCCTCAGTTCTCACAAAATCACAGTTTCCAAGTGGGCAGGTCTGGCAGCTTCAGCTAAACACAAGGACTTTCCGATTATCCCCATTTCATAGTAGGCTCACAAAGAGAGCTTGGAGTCAGGGGTGCCTCATTGCCTCTGGCAGGGCAGGAGGTAAAGAAAGGTAAATCCATCCTGTCTGTCTACTACCTCCTCTCTTTCAGAAAACTTTTTCATCTCTATCTCAAGCCCACACAAATGCTGAGGCTGAATGTGAATGCTGTTGGGTGCTTGCTCCACGTGGGAGAGGCTTCAGAGGAAGAAAGAAATAAATATTTGTTGTGAAACAGGGGGGAGAGACCAGACTGCACAAACACATGAATACAGGGACATGAGAGGAAAGGAGTGCAGCAAAGAAATCCCACTCCACACTCACACAAATTATGCAGAAGGGGGACATTTAAGTAGCTTGAAGGCCATTTTGAGTAATTTCCAGGTGGAACAACCACAGCAAAGCCATGTACACGCATCTGCTTCTCTCTATTCCTCCGTACAGGGAACAATTTTTTGTCTTTTTTTTTTTTTTTTTAACAGAACTACTCTGCCTTCACTGTGGAAAAACTCTTATTGTGAAAAACATATTAATTGTTATTGGGAATTTTTTTCTTTAAAAATGTATTTTGTATTTCCAAAATCAAATTTTCTTCTTTCTTCAGCCGTTGCTCTTGTTTTCTGTCCTTTATTTCTCCATTGCTTTCAATGTGAAGCAGAGAGAGAGGTGCAATAGGGGAAAGCATGAAAAATAAGAAGTCATCTGAATGGGACTTTTGGGAAAACTTTGGCAGAATTTTTTGTTTGTCTTTTGTTCTATTGGGAGTTTCTGTGGGATGTCATCAACCATTTTACCTGTCTCTGGGTGCAATGTTCAGAGTGCTGAGTGCCATATATCTACTACATGCAAAGCACTGACTTCTTCCAGATTAGCAAGAAGGGGAGATTATTCATCACTACTAATTCCTGTCAAGTCTCAATTTAGCTAGGAAAACTCATTAACTGGTCTAATAAATTCTCGTGACTATAGTTTGGCAAAGTTACTTCACTGAGTCACGTTCCATGTTGTCTAACAAGAGTCCAGAACCATTCTGATAATGAAGGCAAGGATAATATATTAACAGAAAAACTTAGCCAGTGACAGTAATATGAATTTTCTTTATATTGCTTGATACCTTCCATGGCTTATACTGCAGGTCTCTGTCTCCTTTATGCTCTATATGAATTTTTCCAGGTAGAGAGTCTATTCTTGTAAGGCAAAAGGCAATACATTCACATCAACAAAGCCACATGACTACCCTAAGAAAAGCTATTTTAGGCAAGCAGCGCTATTTTCCAAATTTGAGGCACAGTGAGTGAGACTTTTTCTGGAATCGCTTGGCAGTTTCATGCCTTGGAAATAACATTTGGGGTTTCAGCTTCATGCAGACCTTTCTGGCAAAGCCAATATTCAAGGAGAGGACTGAAGAAAAACCCACACAATTTGTTCACCCATCTTGAGCAAGATGCATAAGCCAGTCTTCACAAAGGATCCCTTGAAAATTTCACTATGCAATATGAAACCCAGCCTGGAGGAGAAAAAGTGTACTGCTTCAGAGACACCAACATCTTGGCGTTTAGGGTTCACTGACAGATTTGTGAGTCTTAAAACCAATTCAGAAGATGACTGGGCACCACAGGGTTCAATCAGGAATCTGCAAGAGAGAGGTAGACATAGTCCCTTCCATCAATAAAGCAAGATTATCAACAAAGAAACCAAACCCAGCCAATTTCTGTGGCTTTCCACACTTTTAATCTGTCTCACAAACAATAATAAATGCATAACTTCCAATTCTGATTGTACCATCACTCGTACATATAAAATTTTCTCCAGCCTGTAACTTCTGCCCTAGACTACCCAAATTCATTACCATACATTATACAAATGCTTCTTTGCATGACTATAGGCTCTGACCTGGCCTCTGTTCACAAAAGCAAAAAAATCACAATATCTAATATATCATCAGTATTGGAAAAACATCTCTTAAAATGTCTTTAAGGCATTTGGTCATCCTTATTTTTAAAAAAGTCAAAATAATCTACTGTTTGCATGTCTTCTTTTACCTTGAAAAAACCCTACTCACACCCTTTCCTGGTTGCTTCTGACATCTGCAGTCACACTAATACTTAATTAAGATCTGGGCTTTTTGTAATTAAATAACACAATTGATTTTAAATTGCACGAGTGATCTTGTGCAACAGAAATTACCCCAAACTGTAACATTTGTAACAAACTGGAGATCAGAAACTCCTTGCCTTATCCAGATGTGCACTGTGAGTTTACACAAAAGTCAGTGCAACAGACCCATTTTGTGATGGATGTTTTATAAATTACACATGTCCACAAGGCTAGATTTAATAAGGCAGGATTGGAGGACAGATCTACAGACCCAGGAAATCCACCTGTCCCAGGTTTTCTGATTAGTCTGGATGCTTTGTTGCTGTCTGGCTGTTCACCTCATTTTCTAGGAGTTACTTTATGTCCCCATATTTTTGGGATACTGTAAAAGAAGCTGAGCTTCTAAGAGCATGACTCAGCTGCCTTTGAAAATCAGTTTCATCTCAGTGACTTATGCATTCAAATTAAATCACTTAAAAGACAAACTCAGCGCTGAAAGTGAGGTTGCAGTTCCTCATGTGCTCTCCAGCTCTAAGTGCTGCTCTTCACAGCCAGGCTAAAAGGGAACAGGGTCTTTTCCCAGCTGTCTCTGATTTCCATTGACGTCAGTCTTGCCGAGAAGGGATGGGTGTCCCCATTCATTCAGGGATGCCGAGTGGCACACAAGATTTGCAAGAGTCCAAAACAAGGGCACAGCCCATTATGCATCCAGTTTAGTCCAGATCTTCTTTAAAACCTTAAGTAAGTGACATAGGTAAAATAAGCTGGTGTTCTTCGTCCAAAAGCTAGTGAAACAGCTGAAATAAAACCCTACATCACCATTTGCACTATGACTGAATGGGTATGAAAACTGAACTGCTTATCATTTCCACCCACAAGGCTCACATAGGCAAGAGCTTCAGTGCAGTGGCAGCAGCAGATGTAGAAGCTCGCAGTGTCCCTGTGCTTTCATTCTTACAAACAGAAGACTTGAACTTGCAGACCTCTTGACCTGGCACTGTCTGGAGGCTCCAGACTTGGGCTTGAAACTGTACTGCCCTCATGACCGAGTTCCTTCATCAGAACCAGTCTATAGCAGACACATGGGTTAATTATGTGAAAGAAAGAAGAGCAGACAGCTGCAAAAAATTACAGCAAGTTCAAAATTACTCCCAGACAAAGAGAAATGGCCACTTGAGCCCAAATTCAAAGCACAGGACTTAGAAGAACAGGAAAGTATTAATGACCATGCAGCTTAAAGGACCATTTCCTAATTGCTCATCTCCCCCACCCTCTCAAGGCTGACCGACGGATAAAAAATTCCCAAGGCAGATGTTGACAAGTTCAGACAACAGCCATGAGATCTGAACATTTGTTTGTTTTGGTGTTTTGGGTATTTTTTAAACAAATAAGATGAAAGAATGGGGAAGTGACTTTATAATATTAGATCCCACTTTCAGACAGTTCTGAAGATCACTTCTTGAGTGAGAAATAGACCAAGGTGCGGTTTCTTACCCCATGGCTTACTCCACTACTAATCTCTTGAGCCAGAGTGCAGGGGGAAAAAATCCAGCCCTTGTCTCCCTTTGTGTTGCTACCAAATTCACCGGAGAGGGGCTGCTCTGGCTCACTTTTCTAGTCAGGCCACCAGCCTTCCCCCCAAAACATGCCATCCTGAGTAGCTGCCATTTTAAGCAGTTTCCAGTTTTATACAGAAAACCATGACCACCTGATGGTAGCTGTGGCATGGCACCTTGTGCCTTCACAACCTTCATCTTTGCCATCTCTCATCAGGGCTCATCCTCAAAAACAGCTGGTTCATCAGGTGCAATCCAAAACTCTGAGTACTACCATGAGCTCATCTGGGGTTACTCCAGATTTACGCCCATGTAAGAAAGTCAAGGGCAAAATTCCCAGGCTACAACTTGTGGGTAAAGTCCTTGGCAGCATTCACAAAAAAGAATGAGGGCAAAAGTGGTCAAAGATGGTGTTTTGTTCAGCTTTCTTTAAAACTGCAGAATTTGGAGCAGGTCCAGCAGCTGTCACAGGCCCCAGAGACCTCCTGAGTAGCACAGGATTATGAAAGTGTGGCATATTGTGGCCAGCCTTACTCTGCCCCTGAAACCTCCCCTTCCTGGGAAAGTAGTGGGAAAAACTCTGCCATCTGAGGCCTGGCACATGCAAGGATTAGTGTCCTAGTATGAGGGAACTTCAGATGGAATTTGGGAGAATTCAGATCTATGTATTAGTATGTAGAGTAAGAGAAGTTGTTACATAAAGGCATTGCATTCCTCATGCCCAGTGAAGATCTAAAGTTACTGCTGTAGCTGAGCACTCTCACTGATATCAAGGACCACTCAAATCAGCAGCAGAATAAAAAAAATTAAAAAAAAAAAAACAACAAAAAACCCAAACCAAACAAAGAAACACCACACCACTGAAAAAAGAAGAAATCTGCCATAATTTTTCACTCCGAAAATACAGAAAAACAGTGTTCAGAAAGCTCAGTATTTTTCTTTTGTCCACAAATCATTCTGCTGACAATACAACAGAGAAAAGCACTCTTTTCTTGCAATATGTTCTGCACAGCACCAGAGAGGTTAAGTGAAAAAATGCATCATGGTTAGTGAGCACTGCAGACCTGCTGGAGATGTGATTATTTCGGGGATTCTATCAAAAAGCTAGATGTCTTGCAGACATCTTCAGCTAGGAGAAAAGCACTGTGATGGAGTGAGGCCCTCCTTTTAACCAGACAGGTCTAGTTATGGAGAAGGTGCAAAAGCTCACAGCAGTATGGATCAGCTGAGAAGGTGAACCTTTCAAGTAATGCTCTTTCCCACACTTGGATAGTCTTCCATGCTTGGCCATCCTTAGTCTTGTGCTTCTTTGTAGGCTTTTTCTCTCATCATTGCAGTTTTTGTAGTCTTTCTCAGCAACAGAGACCAACGGGTAGCAGTAGTTAGAAACACCTTTCTGTTTCCATGTGCTTTGCACCTCTCTGCTTTGAATGGTGATGTGACTGCAGAGGAAGCAGATGCTGTGCTGGGAATTCACAACAGGAATGATCTTGGCTGTTTGGCAACAGAACCTAAACTAGACAGCATCAATTCTAGACCTCTCCCACGCTTTCCATGTGATTTAGCCCAAACAATAATACATTATTCTTTCTAATTGCATGTCAGCCCTGTCGGTGTGCTCAGTCATTCTGCCCCAGGGATCCAATTCAGTTAGTGTTGAGTAGGCAGGTTAAGTAAGAAACTTAATGAGTCCATTTGTAACTTTCCAAAACTTTGTTTGCAGGTACAGAGATCCACCTCCAAATACTGGAGGTGGTGAATATGAAGCAGCTTTACCTCCTTCTTATGACCTTTCATTTCCCTCTGGCAGCATCAATGTTGCTAATAAATTTTATGTATGCAACAGCAGGACAAGCTGGCCCAGAATTCAGATGTGGTATTTAGGTGTCACCCGTAATAGTGATGCTGAAATGGAATTATCCAGGAACGTTTTAGAGCTATTTTTGTTCATTTCATACCCTCTGAATTATTGTAAATAAACACTGTAAATACTTATCAGACAGAGATGAGTGTTAATCCAGATAGAGGGCTGGCACTGACATCATGAGAAATCAGTGTGTGGAGTGGTCTCAATAGGACCATCAGTTTTGTAGCTATATTTTAACCTTGTTTGACTAGTAGGAAATATATAGTTCTTTGGCACAGGCATTTCAAAACAATTCTTTATTTTGTGTGGTGCTGTGCCCAGTCTAAAGTGCCTGTGCCACTAGGCTTTCAAATAGCTCAGCCATTACCAGATGTCTCAAGAAAGGCCTTAAAGTGGAAATGCCTGAGATCACAAAAGGTCTTCAGGAAATGAAAACCTTTACCACAGTGTAGTATTTGTGCTACTGTAAAGACCACGTGATTTCACAACTGCCTCAATCTGGAGTAGGTGGTATGGAAACACACTCACAGAGCTGGACTTGAGTCACGCATTTTGGTATCCAAAACAGGCATCTGTAGGTGCAAGAGCTGAGTGAATAATATAATCTACTGCTTATCTGAGAAGCACCTGGGTTCCTCAAACATGCAAAACAGAATATGCTTGCATTCAGATCAGCTGCTACAAGTGACCCTTGATTATTTTTCACCACCAAATGTTGATGGGGTCAGCTAGCTCATGATCTGAAATACCCATTCCTCTCGTACACAGACAACTAAAGCATAATCATTATGGTAGGCTGAAGTCATAATTCAAGTTTCAAAATCTATCCACCACAAAGTTCTTAACAATTTTAATGTATCTTGTGTATACGTGGCACTTCAGGGACATGGGGAAAAGGTAACTTTTTAAATATACGAATTTGAGATTCTTATCAAAGCAGTGAGTGTCCAAAAGGGATTGTTCTACTTATAGAAGTAACTAGCGGGATGTCTAACCTACCTGATAAATAGCCTGGAATAATTTGTCTCTTTGATCATGGCAAAGAGTTTAATATTTTCATACCTTTTTTCTATTCAGATTTGTGTGACTTCTGAAAAGGAACATGATGGCTTTATCAAAGTATACAGCGGGAAGAAGAAAGGCTTTGTCCCCATAGACGTCTTAGAAAACATCTGATTCCAGCAGCCCACTCACTGCAGTAGGAGCCCTTTGTTGGCAATGCCTGTCTGCCTCATCTCACACTGTGTCAACCCAGATGGGCTGTCTTGCAGATGTTCAGGGAAATAGTGAGAAAACTGCAACAACAACAAGAAAAAGACATTTAGACTGCCACAGCAACACTAAAAATATGAAAAGTTGAATGTTTGAAAGAAAATGTAGTCAGAAACCACCAGGGAAATGAGAGGTCCTTGGATACTAACAGGAATAAGGTAAGGGGTCGGGGGGGGAAAGCCTGGGCTGATTTCTGGTGCAAGATGGCTGCTACAACCCTGATGGAGACAGACAGCTTGTTCTGAAAGACTAAACTCGCGTCCTGTTCTTGTGTCTTAGAAAACTGTTGGACTGCTTTCTTGTTTGAAGTGTATTTCAGGGGAGGGGGGAAAATACCATTCAAACTGTGCTCGTACTACAGTCCAATGCTTGCAGTAAAGTGTGGCTGTGGTTCTACAGTTTTGTCCCCAGTATCAACCGAGTTTAAGCGTTTAGTCCTGGTGTTTAGTCTCATAACAAATCAGTTTGGAGACACCGTGTGAATGTCAGTTCGAGAAATGCACTGTGCCCTGGAAGTTGGCAACTTTCTCTTTCTGTGCAATCTTCCCATAGGAAAGAGTAGCAAACATGTGTGTCCTTTGTTTTTCTGTATACGAACAAAAGCTCTCAGCGTATGTTGGGTGTGTGCTGGCTGCTCTCATAGGTCACAAAAATAGCCGGTCCTCGGATTCACAAGCCTGCTTGGAAGCATCCCTCTCTGTTTCCTTCACCTTTACCTGGTGATAGAGAAAATGGGCAAAATGCCGGGAGACAGCCACAGGCTTGAAACATTTTATATTTTTCTGTGTTTATTGCACTTAAAACATTTTATATATTAATCCTATTTATAAAAAATAAAACAGTTAACTAGCCCACTGACAGACTGAAAATGTTAGGGAAGGACAGGCTGCACACAGGAGTGAAGTCTGTAATTATCAAAATGCAGAACTTGTGACAGAAAGGCACCAAGTGTCTTGGTGTTGTGTTCACACACCAAAGCTGTCTCCTTCATTTGCTAAACAGAAGTTTTGCAGATTCAGCAGTAAATACACTGACATCAATTTCCCTTTGGCATAAACCACCGTGACCATCGCTTGAGTCTTCTTCATGCTAGTGAGACTGTGCAGACATCCCTGTTTTGTCCATGTAAGACTCCACCTTCAAACATGTTTTGGGCACATGAACCTTTCAGTTCCTAGAGAGCAGTGTGTGGGACCTGTGGGTCTTGACCAAATTATACAAGTCAGTCAGTGCCAATGCTGTTTTAGAGCAGGGGCCCTATGATGTTTGAAGACAGGGAACCTAATTTCAAAGTATTTAATTGGCTGTAATTGCACCAAATACACTTAAACAGCTTAGCATGCATTATGACGTAGAGATTAAGTCCTATCCTAAAGCTCCCTGCTGAATTCATGCCTTCTTGGACCAGCTTGAAACTGAATGCCTGTCTTTTCTGTGTTTAACTACAAATTGATATCCTAAATCCTGATACTGCACACCAGGCTAGTATAGGCCTTTGCAAAGTTGATGCTCTTTCTAAAACAGAAATTAGTGGTCCCCATATATTGAGGCAGTTTGAATCTGTGTTGCACAGCCTGAGTCTCAGTATTTGAGTTGCCCTGCTTGAATAGCTGATTTTGCTCAAAGCATTATAAAATCCAGGGGAACTCTCACTTGACCAGAAGTTCACAGAGCAGGTCAGTCTTCAGCCTCTCATAGACATATTTTGCAGCTCTTATGTATCATTTAATTGCAAAGGAAATTGCAGGGCTGTCAACTGCTGAAACATGGCCCTTTGTAATGTAAGCGGTCCGTACTGATTATTAACAACCTCCTGGCTGATCAAAAGTATCTGATTTCATATCTTCTGTGGGAATATCAGCAGGGTTTTTTTTCCACTTCAAACAACATTTGCTCAGCTCATTTTCCTAAATAACCAATAAATTCAGTGGGAGAGGATTCTGATAAGCCTTAAAGATCAAGAGGAAAAGCAGTAGAGACATGTTAATCCACTCTGCTTTATAAGATTATTTTTTTTTATATATTGACCCGTTCAAAGGAAAAACTCAAGTGTTTGTTACAATTAAAATATTTGCTACTTTTGATCAGGCCTGTCAAGTGGACAAAAGGAAATCTGTATTAACCTATACATATGTGCTATTGTTTACATGATTGCATCATACTGTGATTCCCTCCTATTTCAGTCTGCTATGACTTTGATTTATCCCTACAATGTGCATCATACTATTCAAAGAATTATATGAATATTACCTACAAATCACAATGGCCTTTAATCAATGTCAGTTTGATTCCTTTTGATACTGAGCAATAAATAATAAAGTGACTGAGTAGAAACAAAACAGGCCTTATGTGGACTGCATTACATCTGAGAAACTATTGCTTCTGAACCAAAGCTTTCATGGTTATCTTTTCTTTGTGTTTTTGGTTGGTTGGTTTTGTCTTTTTACAGGGCTTTTGCTGCCATTTGATATGTAGATGTAATTTATGCCTAATTTAGCAAGAAGCACATATCATACATGAGTCTTACTTTAAGCATGTGATTCATTGGCTATTTCCATGCTTAAAGCTGAAGCACTTTGCTAAATTAAGGTCATTTTACTCAAATTTATTTTGGAAGCCTTACTCCGAATCCAGACAAGTATCTCATCATTTTTTTACTACCATGTGCAGTTTGCAATAGGTACTGTGTTAGCAAGCAGTTAAAAATCAGACAGAAGATGGAAAGAATTTTATCTGACATATGCTCAGAAAAATTGAATTTTAGAGGATAAATGCTGTTCAGATTTACTTTAATATTCTGCTTAATAAAGACTATGTGATGGTTGGAAGGAGAATAGAAGTGTATGTTTCTTGGCTTCTTTGCATCAGACTTCATAATTTTCAGCTACCCACCTTGAAGAATGTTGAATAAACCCATCACCAACAGATATTACTGAGCATTTCCATTTAAAATTTACAGTACTTGCATTTTCCACGTTCAGCAAACCATTTCTAAAGTATTTCTGAAACGTATGTAGCATGTGTAGACTCAGAGGGAAGTTTTGTGGTGGGACCGTCCTGAACATTTGCTTCTGGTGTATCAGAAAGTAGTTTTATCCTTTCAACATCTCATCACAGTGTAAAACTGGATACAGAATATTTTCGTAAGTGCTAGGAGCAATGGATCAACATGAGCTGAGTATGAGCTGCCTGCATCGTGATCTTCTCCCACTGGTAAATAACACAGTATCCCAGTTTACTATCACCTCTTTCTGCACTTGGCCATTTTGACTCAGGGACTTCATCTGGAGATGGGTGCTGCAGCACATCATTCAGCTCTGGATTCATTGCCCCAGGGGAATTACCGCACTTCTGCCTACAAACACTGGATATCTTTAGAACTGCTTACAGACTTTTTTTCTAATTATTTGTTGAGATTCGATTGACTAAATTCAGCATTCAGTGCCGCTCGAGGAACCTGCACAGGGTCAGCAGAAAGTGACATGGGAGATTTGGAAGAGCTGTAACCTTCTAAAGAAGTCACTGGAGACCACGTAGGTTTTCTAAAATGGAACTAGACAGATGTCTTTGGAAGATGAACCCAACTCATTTATTTTAAATATGTGCAGACAAGTCTGATTTATTGAGCATTTAAAATGCATCTTTCTTTCCATAAAGGATGCTGAATAAATGCAGTTTGCCACATCAATCTTATCCCTTTTAAATCCACATGAATGCCACAGGGACTAGAGTTCATTATCTTCCAAAAGGCTCGTCAGTGTTACTGTTCTCCCAAAAACCTATGATGTCATTTGTCTGATCTGATTGTAAATGTCTACAACTAAGCCAGTAAATCAAGTTTCTTTCTCCTTTACCCAGAAAAGAGTGTAATATGCACTTCAGTACTATGGTTTATGTGACTGACTGAGGCCTTCTGCTTTTGCATGAGCTGGATTGTGCCTCACAAGTGCCTGTTTTGAGCCATCAACAGCCATGGGAGTATGGGATAGCTGGGTCAGGTGTAGACCCCCATACACATAACATCTGTATCAGGACAGAAGAATTCCTAGCCCTAATTTCTAGATATGTAAGTGTAACATACATATATCTGTACCAGATAACATCTGACTACCACATATCTTGTAGTGTTTACAGTACCTCTGAAGTTACTGGTCAGGGTTGCTATTATTAGAAATGAGAAAAGAGGTACATTTTTTCCACTTTTTCTTTCTATAGAATTTCCTTTACTTGCTGGTGGGTAAGGGTGGCTTCCTAAATAGAACACTTAAAATATAAGGAGGGAAGAGTGTGAATGATATTCCCATGCATACTCTTTCTGTACTTTGCTCTACTATGAATAGGATCAGACCAACACAAGCGTTTGATTTCATATTGGAGACATTTCATAACAAGTGTAGTCCCAAATTGTCATCCATATTTTGCACACTACATTTTTTAAAGCAAGGAGAATAAATATTTTCCCCAGTGGGAATATATGTCATCACAATGTTGAGTTTTCCACAGCTAAAAAGAGTGTCTGGGTCTAAGAGGTACATGAGAGTTATTTTTAAAGCCATCCTTTATATAGAAAATGGTTATGTGCCTGGAGAATGAACACTTGGCAGGGCTGGTACAAAAGTTGCCCAGAAAAACCGTAGTAGGACTGCTGCAGGTCAGCATGTATGGCCATCTCCTGAGTGGCCCAAGGAACTCCATGTAGCACTTACCTAAGTAAATGTCATTTGTTCAATCAAATAAACTTAATTTCTTATTTTATTCATGTACATACAAGAAACATATGTATAAATACATACATGTATCTTACATTCATTAACATCAACCCAATTGCAAGGGCACATGCTCTTAAAAAAAAAAAATCTGTCCTGCCTGAATTTTTTCTTTTCCTATTGTGCTCAGCACCTTGTTAGGGTTGTGATTGCTGCCCAATAAGTATTGAGACAGGCATCTAGATGGACAAAGAAATCCAGAAATTTTGTCTGTGTTAGACAATCTATATAACGTACAAAGCCAGAGTTACAGCAGTTGAACTGGAGATAATGCAAAACATTGAGCAGTCTAGATGCTCACTGCTCTGAAACATCTCCTCATTCATCAGGAGATGTAGGACTTCATGCCACGTACAAAGTGGCAGCCTGAAAACAGTGTCAGAACATCTTGTAAATCATACTGCTTTGACCTAGGTGCCTCATAATAATGAGGTATTGAAAATAAAGAATAACTTCTCCTGGGACACTTGAAGGAGAGGAAGCCAGGAGGCTTTAAAAATGTGCTAATCAGTCACACATGCACACCATGAGAAGGACACCTAAATTTACCTTCGTTAGAATGAAGTAAATCAGCATCTGGGTAATTACTATGCTACCAGCAGTTTGCCAGCTGACAGGGTCAGAGGCTGACAACACAAAGCTGAGAGACTGTGAGAGTTGTTTCAGCTTTGCATCACAAACAGGAAAACGTGAGACACAGCTGTGGGTAAAATTCAGTGTTTATCAGAAGCAGTGCAGCAGTGGTATTGAAGCAAACCCTTCAATGTGTGTTGTCTGTTCCATAGCCCTCTCTCCCTGGTGGGGCCAGTCCGGGTGGCCATGGCAGCAGATCCCACCCCCTGCTCTGCTACAAGGGCAGCACTGCAGGAGCATGGTCACAGTTGCAGAGTACACCTCCGGGCTCTTTCCAGACTGCCCACCCCATGCCAGCAGAGCCCATTTCCAGCCACTCTTCATCCCAGAGATCATGCCAGTGCAGGCAACTGCTGGGCCTTGTGTCTGGCACAATAACCAAAATAAGTCTAAAGAAACAGTAGACAAACAAAGCAGCCAGGGTGGCAGCAGACACCAAAACCTTGGGGTCTGGCCTCTCTGCACACCCCTATGGTGTTGCAAACTACACTGCAAAAAATGGTGGCTCCTTGTGCCTACTTGCAAGGTGCCACTGACCTGTTCTGTTCCTGGTCTCTGTCTGGGCAGGTTGCAGCATTTTTCTCACCAGCCATCCTCATTCTACACACACTGAGTCCCACTCTGTCCTGCCAGGAAAAACCTTTCAGGCCCATTCAATGCATCTATTCTGTTAAATGTTTACTGTCAAGCTAGTTGCTCCAGAAAAGGCAATACTGGCATTGGCCCTGGCTCAGCAGCCTTCCCACATGGACATCTATGAACTGTTTGAAAAAACCTCTTTCAAAGGAATATTGGGCTGCCATGAGCCCTATTCCCACCAGCACTGGGAATGGAGAGGGTCCACTCCTATGTGATGAAGGATGGAAGGGGGAAACTACCTTATTTTGAGCCTTTGGAAGAAGTCTGTGTCTCTAAGGCCCAAGTATTGCATGAGTCATACTAAACATGGGAGAACAACTCCTAGTTTTAGCCCATCCATGTTCTTTATTACTCTGTGTCTCCAGATTTTGGCTCAAGAAATGCAAAGTGAATGCAAATCTCTTCTGCTTTCTTTTTCACTCACTCCACATCCTAATCAGCTGCTGCCTTGTGTCTTTCTGCTCAGTCTAAGAAAGGTCTTCCCTCCCTGGCTTTTCTCCTCCTGACACAGGTGATGCTTTACCCAAGGTACAATGAGAAATTCCCCCCTGCAGGATGATGCTGCAAGGGTTTTCTATGTTGACAGTGTCTTCTGGTAAACAGCAGTTTCCTGTAGATGCCGTTGTTCATGCCATGGACACCAATCCCCAAGCAGAAGGAAGAGAGGAGGGGAAAAGGTCTTCATTAACATTTTTGTGGCGTGATATGAATGTAAAAACCCTGATCTCCAGCTGGACATCATCCAGCCCCACTGGTGTACCTGTACCTCCATCAGGTCTGAAGATGGCCAGCACAGCCATCTGGTTTGCAATTTATCCTGCTGCCAGGAAGAATAGGGTCATGTGGTTTTTTTTAAATTCCATAGTAGATTATTTAACCAGAACTCACTAGACCCCAGATGGGTACTGGGAAGTTGAATTATTTGATTAGTGGGACTGAGTGTGATTAGAGCAGACTTGCTTGCCACTCTCCTCTTGCAGGCATAAGCACTTTGCAGGGCTAAAGTACATCATCCTGCTTTATTAGGCACAGAGGAGACTAAGCTGACAGTATCTGTGGTATGTGTTACCAAAACACAGCTATCCACATTGGCTTCATTGACCAAGCTGTTTGAAGTTCAGTCCTGCCAGGAATGAGGTACCATCTGCACAGGGAAGAAGTAAGCCCGGGCCACTATGAGGTAAGCAGAAGGTCACCCCATAAAAATAGTATCCAGATCCCACATATTCTATTTCTTGCTTTACCATGGACAAAGTATTTCATCTAATGGTACTAGTGCTAAAATTATAGCTAATAATGTGGTGGGACAGTCTAGAAAACCCCATTGGAGCAGATAAGGGTCTTTTCTCAGTATTTATAGCTTGTAGCATTTTACCAAGACAAAAATAGCTTACTCTTACCCCTCATCTTATACCTGCAGCTTTTAAACTGCCTGCTGTAGTTCTTCTGCAGAGATGTGTACGGTCCTGTGGCTTCTAGAGGTTCCTGTAATCCAGATTGTTAGTACAACTGGCAGGCAAATCTGCTTTACTGACATCCCGAAACTAACTCACAGGTGCTTTATGGAAAGAACAGAAAATTAGTTTAATTGCTTTACATAAATCTTCATTGGACATCAAGGCATTTTCTACAGTTTTCCTTAGAAGTGCAAAAGCTCTTACATACCCAGACTGGAAGAGACAGGTTTCATCCTGAAGACTGCAGCACTAAGACCATTGCTATCCTCCACATCATTTGCAAAGCTCTGCTCTCTCAAGTCCCCGGAGACACCACAAAGAACCTGTATTGGCCCTCCTTCTGACTAACAGGAATGAAACAGGACATGCAAGCCTGCATGCAGCGTTAAGTGGGACAGCTTCCAGCTGTATGTGCATTTTGTGCAAATAAAAGGTGGCGGGCTGGGCATACCTGTATCTGCAACATGCTTCATGCAGACAGTGAAGCCTTGGTTTTAGGCTAGGTCTCAGCTGCCCTGCAGCAGAGCAGGCGTGCAGGGTGAGTGTCAGCTGTGCAGAAAGCACCACTTCCTAGTCTGGGGTCAGGCAGCATCCGCCCAAGGTAGTCCATATCATATTCACAGGTCATGATACTATAACTTGGTTTCTCCAAAATCCCTGTGGCCTTTTTGCTGGCTCATGTGACATTAGTAAAGGTTGTAAAAGTACAGTCTGCTTCTCTGCATAATGCACCCCCCAACACACGAACCCAATTACCATAACACATCAGCTGAGAGATCAGATGCTGGAGGAGACACACAGTTCTTCATCCGACTGCTCTGTACTCACCCCTCAGACTTCAGTTACACGAAGTCTGCTAATTGAGAAGGAAGCTCCTTAATTTCTTGAGTTTTAAGAGCTCTCTAAGAAGTCTTCTCGCTCCAGTGCCCCAATTATGCCCCTCATAGATTTAGCTCACTAGTCACATTTTAATGCTAGCAATTAATGAAACAATCTGCAGCAGGCCAGAGGCATCAAAGGAGCCTCTTGCCTGCAGTGCTGTCTCTGTGAGTGAACTCCTCTGCCTGCCAGATCAGTGCAGCATTGGGTGGCAAAGGTAATAGGTATGGTTACTTTTGCTCTCATTCTTGTAAGGTGGTTTTAGCTCCAGACTAAGCCAGATCATCTTTAGCCCCAAAAAGTCCTTTTTGAAGACAGACATCACCAGGTAGTAGTCTTTGCATGTTTTAACTTAAAGATCAGGATGATACCCCCCCAGCACTTCAGAGTAATATCAGTTTCATAGCCAGCTTTCAAAGACGTTGCCCTTTTTTAAGTAAGATTTTTCCCTCTTTTAAGCAACATCACTGTGGCTTTGGTCTCAGACCAGTCAAGGAAAGACCTGTCAAGTAGATAGCACATCATCTAACATAATGTTGTAGCCTCTGAGTCTCCCCATGAAAAGATAAGGATTCAGCACCTGCTTAGTGGGAATCCAAACACAGATAGGGTAAGTGCCGTGCCGTGCCGTGCCTCCACCCCACTGTCTTGGGAGCAGAGGAAGGAAGAGCTGACAGAGCTAATGAGATATGTAGCAGGTGATGTAATTATCTGAGAGTCTGAGTAGGATGAGACAGATGTTACTTTTAGGGTTCATTGCTTTATTAGTGACACCTGCTAACCAGCATATGTGATCCTCCCCTACGCACACCAGACACAGACTAATATTAAACAACGTGGTTTGAGTAAAACCGAGACAATCATAGGTGATATCAAAGCCCATACTTGATGCTTCCCTGAAACAGTGGGACTCCCAGCAGGAATTGTAAACAGGGACATAAATGACTCTTAAATAAATATGCCATTCCTGCTTCCTGAGAATCTGTCTCCAATCTTTTATGTCACCACAAGTCCCTTATTCCCTAAATGGGATCATCAGCTTTGCACAGAGCTGTGGAGGAACGGTGACTCTCTACTCAGCTGCAGGCTGAGAAATAAGCTAGTTAACCACGGGTTTGAGGTTACTGCAGGAAGGAGGGCCCAGCTGACATTGGCACAAGGAGAGTTGGAGTATGTAAAAGGCACAAGGAGAGTTGGAGTATGTAAAAGCCACAGCTGATTGTCAAATCACAGTCAAGCACTTGCAAAAATGCCCAGCATGACAAAACATCATTCAAATAGGCAGGATGTGTTTGGGTACTTGGTTTTGCCCTCGTGAAGGTGAAAGGTAGTGAGAAGACTTTATGGATCAATTTAAACCCCTGCTTCCTGCATGAAATATCACAACAGTTGTATTCTGTGTGATGCTTGGATCTGTGTTCATCCATGCTGCTGACAGCTGAGAACAAGTGGACAAGGGTGATAAAAATCCATTAAACATGGAGCAAGATAAGTGAGTTAAGACTGTAAAACACTGTGAGTCTTGTACCTCTAGAGTCCAAAGTGCTACCACAAGACTGATATTGGGCATCGACTAGTGCTCTATAAATCACTGCAGACTGAGTTAGATTAAAATTACACCCACAAAAATGTTGCTCTTGTTCTTAGGCTTGTCTGGATTGTGGGGAGCAACATAAGAGCTTAAAGAGACATGGTGTCAGCAGTGTCAGCAGGCACAGAAAAAATATTTCATGCCACCAGTCCAACTTGACAAGAGAAAAGAACTTTATCTTTTCCAGTTGTGTTCCCTCATTTAAATATTTTTCAGGTAATTAACACTGGGCACCAAAAGAGCTGATGTTCCTTGAAGAAGAGTGAAACGTTTATTACCCTTCTTGTCTTTCTTCCTGAAATGATTGAGGTGAAAGAAAGGTTAGGAAAGAGAGTCTTTTCTTGGTTGTCTTATTTCTCTTTTGTCTTTCACACTATTTCCAGGAATGGAAAGTCATTAATCACCTATCAAGACAGCAGATAAGAGTTGCCTTGGGGTTAGAGAGGATTGGAGAAGATCATTTAAGCATGACAGTTAATTGAAATGAATAAGATGGGGACAGACTCTTTATTCAAAAGTAAGTAGCAGGTGATAGGCAACAGATTTGGACTGGTATTAGGAAAAATTGAGTGAGGAATCTAGGCTGATGAAGATGAAAAGTAGAAAATAAGTTTTAAGGTAAAAAGAAAAAACAGTGAAAGAACGGAGAAAAAGGTTTATAGTGATAATCCCAGTTTATTTATTGTTTTAAATTATTCAGCAGACTCTGACCTTTGACTCTGCCTTTCCTCCTAATTATGTTAGCTGTGTCAGTACTACACAGATGAAGCAGTGGGAGCCAAACAGCAGCCACCTTGGAGGCTCCTGAAGAAGAATGTTTCAGGCAGTGATTGCATTATGCATGTCTGTGACAAAGTTTTCTCTCCCAGTTAAACTCCAGAGACACTGCAGGTAGATATCCTGGAACGCTGCAGGAGCTCAGTTGCATGAGCTCTCATTTTATCGTTTGCTGGTATTATTCATCCTGTGCTCTTGGCACAGCTGCCAACAATTCCACCATCCTTCTCTTCACACAAGCTTTCCTCTGCGTGAAGGACTCACTGGGAAGCTCCTGCTGACCACTCACCTCTCCCAGATTCACTGCAGACTGGCAGTGGGGTTTTTTACTGGGCAGACAATACGACCGAAACACCTCCTACTTATATCTCCTTTCTGAAGGAGGTGCCAAAACACTGAGGAAATAGACTGCTTTGAAGAGCCAACACAACACAATAAAACCTTTCCACAATCTAAAACCACCTAAAATATTCATGAGGCCTTTCCTTTGAAAAGTCTTACTTTAAGAACAACTGGGCACTAAATGCTTTTTACCGTGTTCAGCAAGAAAAACCCTGCATTCATAAAAGTCACTGGGAGATACGATTTGACCAGCATACAATATTTTAATGACAATTGCTTTTCACATAATTTGCAGCTTTCACCTCTTTGTTAAACTCAATACATTCCCCACTACATAAATTTTGATGTACCATACCCATGCAAAATGCAAAAAATTTCTTGATGGCATATTCTGAGTTGGAATCTCAAAAAATCCCAACTTCAGTTTCTAAAAATTGCCACTCCTATAAGAAAAGGGCATTTGAAAAAAAATTTAACATGGCAATGGATGCTGCTTCTTATATATTTAGAGGCTGTAAAGATGCTGTGGTACCTATTTCACAGGGTGTGCTATTCTTCCCTGTTGAGACTATTTGTATTTTCAACCAAGATCTGGTGCAACACAGTGAAAACGCACACTACAGAGCAGTCAGAATCCCAGTTTGCCACTGGAGCAGCTGTCAAAAAAAAAGCTTTGGTCTCAGAGGAGACTTGAAAAAGGGAAACATTTACAGGAGGAAAAATTAATTAAATTCACTGATATTATCAGCTGGCTACAAATTGTTGCTGTCTAGAAGAAAGGAAGAAACAGGACTGAAATTTTATTTCAGAGACACTCATATGTTCAAAAATTGAAATTTCTCTCCTGGCTGTTACTGAATAGCTCACAGTCTTTTAACTTGGGCAGAGGCAACGAGGACTAAGTTTTCAGCTTCTCTGTGCCCAGAATGTCCATCTCCTAGTGAATCCTGACATGCAACAGTCACAGGTCGGGGCCTCTTGGAGCAGACTTTGGTCCTGGAGTAGTGGTTTGCAGATAAATTCATAGCCTCTCAGTCATCTCTCTCACCTTCACTAAAAAACCACAAAACAAAACAAAAAAAAAACAACTAAAAAACCCATCAACTTGAGTTGTGATGGATGGCAGAATAAAAAGGCATCCGCCTCTTGGAGCTGACAAGAGATTCCTGTACTACATGTGTGAAGAATACAGCTACGACTTTTTAATTCTTGTTGAATAAAAGAGCAATTTTGATAAATCTTTGATGACTTGTAATCAAAGTTCAATATTTGGTACAATAATCTTTTTTTTGCATAAATATCCTGTTCAGCTGCTAGGCTAGAGCACGCAGAGCCAGGTTCATCTAAAGCATCAATCTTGAGGAAATTGGAGAAATTCATAATATGCTCTCAGACATATTTGCAATGCAAAGACAAACACCATTTCTGCATGACTTGGCTCAGTCTAAGTCTTGAAAGACTGATAACACCCAAAGCAGCTGTGACTGAGGTTCACACAATGGGCTGTCGTTTAGTGGACATTATACTAATTACAGTCCTGATGGCTTCAGAGAATTGTTCTGCAACAATCTGTGATGTCTTTCAAGGCTGCTGTAATCACATGTATCGCATTTCCATATACTGAAAATAAATCTCGAAGAACTGCAAATAAATCTAGAAAAAAAATGTTCAGGTAGCAACTTCATAAAGTTTCGGAACTTGAAAATAGCTCTGCTGCAAAATGGCAGATTTCACTTTCCAAAAATGATGTTTTCTTCAGATCTGTTGGCTGGTACAATTCTCTTTGCGTGCACTATTACTGCTCAGTATATGGGGCATGACTCATGATACAACACAACACAGGATGATAGCTAGAGAAAACTGAGCTTCTGAAAAGTGAAATTAAAGGGGAAAAGCCACAGGAATAAATAATGCAATAGACAGACAGGGCTGGAGCATACAAATGAGATGTCTCAGAATAAATCTCAGCCTGTCAGCCCCTGGCAGTGGGCTGTGGACACTCTTTATCTTTCTAGCACCCTAAGGAAGAGTCAAATAATCATAAGTGCAGCATAAGGCCCCCTGCTACCAAGGGCAGGTATGCCAGTAGTTGAGGATAAAAGACTTTTTTCCAGCATGCACTTGTATTTAGTCCTCTGATAAACAGTCCCAGACCACCAGCCAGCTCTGCCCACCTGCATCCTGCTGATTCAGGTCTCAGCATTGCAACCCATTCCCACCCAGCAAAGCTCCTGTTTGCTCTGAATGTAGTGGGTCCAAGCCCAGCCACACACCTTCGCTTGAGAGGAAAAGCTGCAGTACAGCCTTGCCTCCTCAGTTGAGACATCTGTGGTACAAGTAAGTACCACAATTTTTTTTATGATTTTTTTTATAGATTTGGGGTATTTTTACTTAATATTCTGACTTGAACATTTGTCTTGAAGTTCTTCCTATGAATTTCATATTTGTCAGGTGGGGTCTTTTATGGCATTACATGACTTCAAGCACTGCTTACAACTAATAATTCTTTGTGCAAACTTTGCCTTGGCTTAAGGAAGATTTTTGTGTTACTTCCAGTATTTCATACTGAATAGAGCACACATTCAGAGCACAGTGCATGAGCCAAGCAGAGCATGCATTAGCACCTCTGCTACTTCCTTTGGACAACAGAAGAGATGGCACGTTTGGCAATTGGAAGGAAAAAAAAGAGGAGGAACAGTCCTCTCAAATCTCTTGCTGCTGTACTGGTCTGTAGATAAACACACAAATGTAAGTTAATTATCAAGCCTCTTTTTTTTTTCCCAAATGACTATCACTCAGTAGTAAGATGCAGAGGCTGATGTTATAAAAGGGTGGATGGGTTTAAATTAAATTAAAAGGAAACAATAACTTCATAATGGCTTTTCCAGAACATAAGCGTCCTTCCAGCAAAAAAAAATCGGATGTTATTGTAAGAGCTGATAAGCTTTTACACCCAAATTGCCACAAAATTGCAAACTAAATACAAGCAACTCATGTGCTGTTTGTTATCCTTAGCCATATCTGCCTTTCACTGGACATGCCACCTGCCCTTTCATTCTGCCTTGTTTTCCATACTCAGAAATGAGCTGCTAAAACTCTTCTCAGAAATGCTAGGATATGCGTGTCCAGGAAAGTCATCTTGTGCTGGCCCACCCACTCACCTTCCCACTTGAGAGACGTCTTCTGTTAAATCAATACCATGAAAAACCAACAGAACAGGTTACATCTTTCTTTGAACAAGTGCATATAGCACTACAGCGTTGATCACCTTGAAACAACTGGGAGCAAAATAACACTGACAATAGCTTCTATTTTCCTGAAGAAAAGAGCAGAATCCCAGACGAATAAATTAAATACTTGTGCAGCATCCTTACTTTTACATGATGGCCTTCATCCCCAGCGAGTCAAGTCCCAGAAGTGCCAGTGGGGTTTTGTGTAGACCGAAGTTTTAACTGTCAAGAGGTCATGGCTCAGACAAAAGAGGTCCTAATCCTGCTTCTCTTGAAGACAGCTGGAAGAGTCTCAATAGAGAACAGAATCCAACCTCTCACTGCCTGCCTTTTATTATTGAAAAGAATTAAAGGTTAAACAAGATGGATTAAGAAATTTATTTTTCAAAACAGGTGTGATGGAAGAGGAAGAGAAGGAAGAGACAGAGACTGATGCATTTGGGAAAAAGCTTAAAATTTCAAGTCAACAAGAGATACATTAATGGAACATCATCATTAATAATTAGAATGTTTAAGGTGAATGCCTACACATGTACACCTTAAAGAAAAACATACTGTACCAATTGAAGTTCATATATGCCCACCTAAGAAGGTGTTACAGCCAGGGTGAGGGTGATGCTGTATAGAGTTACAGTAGAGAAGGAGTTTCTGAGTCACCTTCATGTGAGAAAATATATTCCGGAAAAAAAGGATGCTAGCCCAAGGATACCATCAAATCCCTGTCTCTGTCTGTGGAGGAACTCTAGTGCAACAATGTGAAAGCAATCATTTGCTAAACACTCTCTCTGGTTCCCCAGTAAAGGATGCATTTGCTGGTATTACACAGTAGAAAAGTAGAAGCCAGTAGAAATTGACATGGAACAAATTACAACACATCAAAATTGATTCTAGATTTCTCCTTAGTTCTTTAATTTTCATTCTTTTTATCTTCTACACATAAAAATTTTTGTGCTGAAGATACCAAAGAAAGATCTAGGACAGTTAGGAGTTTTCACAGTATGTTCTGTTCAGGAGAAGTTGTATTAAGAACTGCCAATGTCGATGCTGAAGTTCCAGTTCAGCACTAGGCAAATACAGCTCTAATCTTTTTGGAAAGTCATGGCAAAAGATACTCACAAGGAGGCAAATCACCTGTAAACAGACCCATTAAAACCTGCTGTGTGCTGACACCCACGCACACAAGATCTCTCCCAGACAGGTGAACAGAGACACCACAGACCTTCAGATCAGAACAGTCACATCCTGAAACTCACTAGAAAGGATTTAAGCCCTACAAGTTTACCACCCAGCACAAAAGAAGTTTCAGCAGGAAATGTTCCAGGGATTTAATAAAAGATCCTAGGATACATTTAAAAATAATTATGTGACCTGCTATAAGGGAGATTTTATTACCTATGCAGGCAACACACAGAAGTTGAATACCAGCTACAGAACTAGTTGCAATTTAGGTGCTGAAAAACTTAGTGCTGGAAAAGGCATAAAAAATGATGCCAGACACATCAGAAATTACTTTCCGCAAGACTGTTACTCAGAAACTCATCAAAAGGATGGTTTCTGAGTAATTTGTTCACCTGGTGTTATTGCTGTCAGAGAGCAAGGCCAAGGCCAATGACAAGTTCTTTCATCCAAGAAAGACATGAAAAGCACCAAGAACTCAAAGATGGACGAGAAAAATTCAGACCAATGTTTTGAGGAGCAAGGGCAACTGGCTGGTTAGACAAGATGCCAGAAGAATGGTAGAGTTTCAGTTTGAGAAAGAGAAGACCTAGAAAACAATCTTCATCCTGCATGGAAGCTACTAGCCTCAAAAAAGGAGTAACACTGCAAGACCAGGAATAACCCAGGAAACGTGGAAGGTAGTGTAAGGGCATGTCAGAACCTAACCTGTGTGAACCATTGTTGAAAATCATTGTTAAAAACCTGAAACATAAAATGGGAATCAATAACTGAAAGTCTCTGAGAGGTGTTTCCCTGTATCCTTGCACTACGCTATTCAGTGTATTCAACGAAACAAAAAGGAACAATTGTTCTATCCAGAAACAAAGAGTTTAAATTCTGTTAAGCATTAAAAATGGCACACATTTGTCAAGAAGTGCTGCCCAAGTGTTTGCAGCGTTAGCCAGAGTTTTCAATTCTCTAATCACAGTTAATCTCAGCCTCAAAACTGGTTAATAGTCAGCCAGTCACTGGGAAAGGGAAGGGAGGAGAGGAAGGGTTTGGTGCCACAGAGATGTCAAAGCAGAGCAACCCTAACAAAGCCAGAGAAATCACAATCATGTAAAACACATCTAATGTAAAATATACACATATTGCAAACCAGACATATTCTAACTGTGGAGATAGTGCCCATGCCAACGTGACTGGCACATGAGTCAGCAGCACTGAGAAGCAGCCCTGTGTGCTGACAGACACCTGCTCAGCAAAGAGCTTCCCCAAAAAGCACTCTCCTAGCAGAGGAGTGGCAGCAAGCACTTGCAAGACTAACACTGAAGGGAAGTACCAGATATCCAATAGCCACTTGTGCTCTCCTATAACCTGAGGCAGTGGTTTTATGGAGGAAAAGATGGTGGGATCAGGCACGTTCCCTTGGTGGCCAGACCTGGCCTGTAGTCATCAGCCATATGAGTTTATGTCACTGGTGGGAGCAGAAGACATGGTGGTGTGCGTCTGCTGGCAATGACACAGAACATTCCTGATCAGCAGTGTGAAAGCAGCTTTTCTCCTTTTCTCCTCCTTTACATAACTATGCAATCTTTTAACATGGTCCTGGGAATTATCCCTTTTCCAGTACCCCGTTTGACTTAGTTGTTGATGTCACGGAAAAAAAGTAGTCAGTTGTTTACCAGAGCATTCGATTTCTTATCAGCAGATCTGGCTATGAATAATTATATCACTTATTAATACCACAGCAAGCCAGCTAATGGGCTGCAGACGCCTAACAAATAACAGGATGAGAGAAGAAAGGGCAGATTGGCAGGAGGTTGTTTGCCTTTGCGAGGGTTGAATTATAGAACTGGCCGGGCTTCAAAACTATGAATCATTAAGAACATGCACACAGCAGTTTTACATCAGTGAGCTCTATTGACTGTAGAGGAGCTAATATTGATCTACTAAACATATGGGAATGGGGAAGCAGGTCCCACATAGTTAAAAACGTGTTTTAATGTCTGTCCTTTGAATTGTGTTGGTTCCCTGAAACACCCACGCATTTCTGACATCATGACCAGAACTTATCCAGCCTTTCAAAGGATAGATGTTTCTTTTCAGCTTCACAGTGACAGAAATCTTTGAAACATGACTGGAAACAAGATCATTCTGAGTTACCATGCTTATCTTGTCCTGTTATCTCCCTTATCATATTAACCCAGTTTGCAGTACCTACATCGATGTTTCTATTAATGGAGATGTTTCTAAATATAAAATAAAAATAATTAAAGCATTATCTTGCCCTCCCTTAATAGTTAGGATTTATCTTCATTTGTGCAAGCGGGGCACAAAACATGCCGTGCCAGTCTGCAGACACCACTGTTGTGAACCCTGACATCAGTGAGGAGCTGCTGTGCAGCACTTTGTTCTTCATTCCAGAATGGAAGGAAGAACGAATGTTGCAGACCATGAAGCCGTGATGAACCCAGGGAAGGGAAGTCAGACCATGACTGCTTTTCTACCCATAAATACACATCATTGTCTCCTATAGGAGATAGCAAAAATTAGCCCAATGCTATTAGAGGCTATTTCATGGGGCAACAGCAAAAAAATTAAACAGAAATTATACTTAGCCTGTTTTATTCACAGGACTTAGAGACCCTGGACTAACACCAATTAGACCATGATCATATGGGCTTCCACCAATGTATTCTACTATGTGTTTGCATACAAATGACAAATAAACAGTTAGCATGCTGGCATGTAGTAGGTAAACAATTACTTTGGGATCTTAACTGCAACACATGAATTTTCTTTATGTGCTCAGTTCATGACACTTAATAGATCTCTAGTAGTTATTGCATCTCTCATAAAATCTTAACATTTACTTGAATTTGTTCATAAGACCCCTCAGCAGCATGGTCTCCCACCCCCAGTGACTTGGTGCTGACACCCTCTTTTATTTTATTATTTCAAATCTCTCAGTCACATCCCCGTCACTGTGAGCCACAGTACAAGGCTAAAAAAATGGAAGCTGAACGTGGTCCTCTTCTTTCATTCTGACAAGCAGGCACACATCCACAAACACTTAACTGTCTTGGCAGCCTTCAGTAATAATAATCAGCCCTGCCGCCTGTTGAAATACAGACAAGAAACCCTCTGCAGGGTAGGGTTACTTGAAATACAAGACATTCTTCAATTCAAATGCTGATTTTCTGTCTCTCCACTGTAAAGAAGTAGCAAGTGTGTAATATGCATCAGTTTCAAGGCAAAGTCTGTTTGCAACACGACCTCCAAACATTGTGGCACCAGTAAACAAACTAAGCATGATGGAAATCTATCATTTCAGGTTTGGCTATTGAAAACCAAGGATACGTGTGATTTAATTTTCAGCTGTTTATGAAGAGGATGAAAGAGGCACAGAGCTCTTTCATTTCTCCTGTTAATCCAAACTGCCTCATAGAGAAACTGAGCCGTAGCCCTTTGTGACCCTTTTCCTTTGCTTTTATGTAAGAGAAAGAGAGGGAGACTAAAGGAAATTAAAAAAAGCAAGGGAGATAAAGTGATGTCTCAAATGACCAAGACATTGAAAAAAATTCTAAACCAGTAACTCACCTTAAAGTTTCCAAGTCTCCAGTTTCCCAGACCCTCTCAGGGAGCCAAACTTCATACCTTGCTATGGAGCACAACATTATTGACCCCTTCTACAGAGAAAGCACATAGGTTTTTAGATGATGACGAACAAATAAATATTTGCTCTAAGACTAATCTTGGCATGCAAGGTCTCAGAGAAGGACTAATTTAGGGCTGACTGCCTCCCTTGCACAGACATTTGGTATTGTAAAATTCGACCACTTTAAGTCACTCAGTCACAATCAAACTGTATGTCCAATTGCATCCCTATTTTCTCTAAAATGCTTTTGGAAACAAATTACATCCCTGAAAATATAAATTAGTGCAGAATATATTAGATATTTACAATCTATGTGCAGCCAAGAAATTATTTCACCATAGAGAGGAGAGTGTAAGCAAATGGAAACAGACAAGGCATGGCAGAAGCTTTCATTTATTACCAAGTGCATCCAATACAACTATTTTATACTTTTGAATAAAATGCAGTCTTTCTGACTGCAGTAGACCTGCGTCTGCATGAATGAGAAGAAAATCTAGCTTACAGAGCAAGAGATAAAAAAATAAATGGAAAGCCTTATTTCCCTGAAATAAGATGTGAATACTTCACTTAAGGAAACTGAGCAGCTTCCAAGAACTGACAATTTTTTTATGGTACTTATACAATGATCAGATTCATACCTTTTGCTATATGATATATTTTTAAACATATAGTTAATGAAAAGCAGTTTGGTTAAAAAGCAATCTTTGGTATAGTGTAAATTCATTTATTTTGCAAGGGCTTCTAGTATTTCTGATTATTGTTGTAATAATCACCTAATCATCCTAACACCTATTAACTGTCCTCCCCTTCAATTTCACATTCTTCAGCTCAGACAAAACCCTGGTAAAACTCTCACATCAGCTCTTGTCAAGCATTGCAACTGTTGGGTTTAAACCACTGCACTGTGTTGAACATCCTCAGTTTAACAGGTCTTGCACCTGCTGGACCTTGAGCAAATTCCATAGGGGGAATCCAAGCAAGCCCGATTGGAAAAAGAAACTTGAAACTTGCTCTGCCAGAGGCTTCTGCCACAGTGCAGCCATTTGGCTTGCTGAAAGGGAAGAACTGACCAGGAATGTTGGGCAGAAACCAGAAGAGGTTAAACTTTCTGTTTTGCAGCACAAGGCAGTGAAGTCCTTCAATAACCACAGGATGGGAGAAGACTCACTTTTAAAAGGGATAACAGAAAGAAGAACCAAGAATTTCAACTGTCATGAAGATGTGAAAGAAAACAAGGCAAGATTCTTGCTCTGCTCCGTCTGAGCTCTGGATACCATGAGGTTACCCCATTTTCAGTCTTGTGTTTCTCACCATCAGTCAGTTTATTAGATGCAGTCTGAAGTAATACAGTCCAGTGAAATAATATATCCCCACCGCTTCTTTTCACACTGATCCTGCCCTCTGCTTAGAGCTTGGATTTCAAAGTTTCATATTCATTCCCTGTACATAGAGCTAATTACCTTGGCTAGATGACAGACCATGTTACTCGCAGAGTGACACTGGCGAACCCAGCAAATTAACTGAGGGTCATGTAAACTTCACAAATCCCATTTCAATGAGATCTTAAAGTGAAAATTCTGAAGAGAGTTGTCATTCTCTGACTCTTCTCCATCTCCCAAAAGAATTCTGTCCAAGAAGGGAACTGCAGAATGGAGATTACTATCTCAGAAGATCAAATTTGCAAGAGAAAGCGCTATACTGCTACCTCCTTAATGGGAGGCTTCGGTTATCTGCACCGTTCATTTGCTTTTTTAAAAAGAAATAAGTACATGGAATTGGAGAAGAGATCTGATCATAGGAAATAAACTGAAAATAGGAACCTGTACAGTAAGTATTCATGTGGCATTATTCATAATAGAAGCAGAGATGCTGCTGCTATTTGAATTAATGACCGTTAATGACCAAGAAAACCTGAAACTGATCCCTCAAGGAAAAGGATTTACCATGCTGTCTCTGTCTCTCCCTGCCCTCGTTTTGAGACTCAAACTGGTTCACACTGTTAATCGGATAAATATTCAGCATTTTTCTCTCCTCTACCATCTGCCTCTCCTATTTTTACCTTGGTAGGCATCATTACCATAATATAGTCTCATTATGTTGTGCATTGGACGCAATTTTGAATGTTTAATAAGAAATCCTCCCTTGTCCATGTACTGCTTTTGAACCCAAAGGGACTCTTTGTGGGGTGATTATTTACATAATTAAGGATTGCGCTATAAAATTTGGAGTTGACTTAGCAACATGTACTGTGTATTTAATAAATTCTCTTAATATATTTATTAACCAAGTAAATACATTGAAGCATAACATAATCATTATTATTTGACTGTTCTAAAACACGTGAGGGGGGCAGAAGGAAGGGGGAAAGAATCCCACACTTACAACAACCACAAGGCAGGTGTCAGAAAAATGGAAGGAAGAAAAGGAGGGAAGACACCAGGCAAATGGAATACTGAGTAGACTAGATACAAAGGAATATTAAAAAAAATTGTATGAAAGATGGCAAAAAAGCAACTATGTATACAATGATTTTGCCAAGCATCCAATACCATGTCACAAAATCTCATTGTTAAAGTTAGTTCTAATTGCTTTGGATGTGAGCGCTGTCATCTGGACAGAAACTTGATCAACCAGCTGTGAATTCTGGATGATGACAGCAAGCGGCAACATGAAGCCAAGAGGTCACAGAGTCACAGAATCGCTAAGGTTGCAAAAGACCTCTAAAATCATTGAATCCGAGTGTTAACCCAGGAATGCCACGTCCACAACTAAACCATGTCCCTAAGTGCCACATCTAGGCAGCTTTTGAACACTTTCAGAGGTGGCAATTCCAGCACTTCCCTGGGCAGCTTGTTCCAATAGCTACTATCCTTTCAGTGAAGAAATTTTTCCTAATATCCAATCTAAACCTGGTGCAACTTGAACCATTTCCTCAAAGCTGCATGTCTCATTGCCCAGCTGCTTGTTATCTGGGAGAAGACACAGACCTTCACCTTGCTACAACCTTCTTTCAAGTATTTTCAGAGCAATAAAGTCCCCCTGGGGCATCCTTTTCTCCAGGCTAAACAACCCCAGCTCCCTCAGCCACTCCTGATCAGACTTGTGCTCCAGACTCTTCACCAGCTCCATTGCCCTTCTCTGGACACAATCCAGCACCTCAATGTCTTTCTTGTAGGGATGGGCCCAGAATTGGACACAGGATTCAAATTGTGGCCTCACCAGTGCTGAGTACAAGGAAATGATCAGTGCCCCGGCCCCGCTGTTCTTTATTGCTGGACAGCTTTCTAGCCAAATTCTGCCCATACCTGAGGCTTTGAGAGCCTGGGTACTATGGCAATGTACCACAGAAGTGAACATAGAAGTTTGACTGAAAAATAATGAATGGTCTTGGCAGATTTGGAAAAAAGGGAAAAGGTCTATGAGGAAAGAGAGGAAATAGTACTTAAGGAGAAATACACACAGTGGTCAGAACGAAAGCACATGGATTTAGATCTGTTGCAGTATGCTCACCAGTGGGTATTTTAGTTCTGGTGGTGAGACAGCATTACACCTTATTTGGTTCCATAATTGGAAAACTCAGGATTCATGTGCAAAGACGTATTTTAGTATACATTTTAGTAAAATAACCTATGCAAAGGGTAAATGCTCTGATATTGAGAGTAGGAAGGAAACAGGTTTCTTAACCAGGTTTCTTAACAGGTTCTCTAATTACCTTTCCATAGACTGATAGGGGACCACCTCAGACCTGGAAGATGCACAGACGCACTCTGCTGGTGGGGGCTTTTGTCTGCCTCCTGCCCCGAATCTGTTCTCACAGAGGCACCTCTTTGCTTTCCAGGTCAGCGTCACACCTTTCTGCCACGTCTGATCAACAGGTTTCTTGTCACTTCTGCTGTGCCTTCCCTCTCCACCACCAGAGATCGTCAGGATTGTGTCAGTGTGGGAAGGTTCACCCTCCTTGTGCCAGGACAGGCTTCCTCTAGGATGGGGGACAGGGTGTGTTGATGAGGGCAGGAGTACCTCTTTTCCAGCTTCAATTACTTCCCACCAAACTGGAAGAAATACTCCTTGCTGGCCCTTTCCACACCTCCCCAATGGAGAGGTAAGGAAAGAAAACAGAGAGAAATCAGAAATTAATTCCAGCTTGACTTCAGTGCACTTGTTAAGATTGCTCCCTGCCTGCCAAATGAAAGCACCATGGTAACAGCAACAAGCAAATTAGTGAATTAGAAAACACTGATCTTTGCAAATTGTAGCTGTAGCCACAAAGCCCCATACAAGGAAAAAACATACAAATTCAGAGGCACGCGACACAGATCTAATACAACTGCAGAGCTCCCTTGCCCAGCCAGAGAAGGATGCCAAATCACAGCTAAATGCAGGGATCTCAAGGACTGATTTCAGATGGGGGACTGGTGTTTCGTCCGCTCTGATTTTGTGCTTTTCTTGCCATCAGACTCTTGCCATGGGAGCCCTTTGAAGGAAGAACTAAATCTCTCGTTATCTCAACAGTAGTTGAATTTATAGTGAAAATCATGGGACTGTTCTCCATTCCAAATCACACTGCTTTACAAGTGCCAGCTTCTTGCTCAAATAGCAACATAAGCAAATTTCAGAAAAAAATCTGAACAATTTGAGCTTCAGCTTAGGAAAGCAAGCCGAAGTGATTTTAGTTATTCATGAGGTGCTTACCCTTTTTTTCTTTTTTTTTTTGAGGGATTTTTTGGCCGCCTAACAAAAGAGAGTTTTATTGAGAGATTCAAGAAATTATTAAAGATCACTTCTCTCGATGTGTAAGGAGTATCTCCTAAACGTGAAGAAGGAAAGAACATGTAGAAACTTCAAAATGTTTGGAAAAACACAAGACATGGGCAACCTACCAAACAGCAGAGCTGCTCCGAAAGAGGGAGAGATTATTGATAACAGCTAAGAGTTGTGATGAAGGATGAACAGCTGAGTTTTAGCTTTCTTGAACTGGAGCCGGGGGTGACACATTGAGAGGAAATGCCAGACAGGCAGGCTGAAATTTCATTTGGACACAAGCAGATGGGTCTGGAACGGAGAGACCAATCTGAGGCTTGTCCATATAAAGACAGTAATTAACTTTGTGCTTACAGATGAGTCAGGTTCATGAGCAAAGAGAAGGACACCACAGGCTGACTGCTCTACAAGACTCAAAATGTGAGCTAATATTTTCCTTTCTTGTTTTCATGCCTGTGAAATAATGTGTGCACTTTCACGTCACTTGCTTCAGTGATCCCTTAAACGCAGAAATCAGATTTTCCACAGACCTGAGTCTTCAGAGGAATCCTGCAATACTAAAATAGGGTACTGACAACAGCATATGCTTTCAGAAAAACAGGATGTATTTCAGTTTGGGGAATCCAAAGAGTTACTGACATACATACATACAAACAGTGAGTTAAATATTGCACGTGAGTGAGAAACATTTTATATGACACTTTGAGAAGAGAGAAAGAAGTCTCACTGGTGTACCTTACTGAGAGACCTGGAGACTGAAGCTATTGATCTTCCTTTTCACTGACCAGATGTGGACTTCCACTTCTGGATCCCGTCAAAAGGGCATCAGGCTGGTTTAGATGACAGAGGGTAATTCCAACACAGGACTTGTGTGGGGAATGTAGAGGTTCCTTGACTCCTGTGGGCACTCAGGAAATGAGCGTCCATCACAAGGCGAGGTCTGGAGTGCTCTGTGGTCAGCTCGTCATCACAGAAACACAGCTACTTCAGTGTAGTTCCCAACAGGACATGAAAGATGCAGGACGGCCCTTCATACTAGCACTAGGACACCTTGACTGCTACTTGAGCCGAACTGAACAACATATTCAGTGATGCTTCAACACGCCACACTTGCCTTAATCACTGGTCAAAATCAGTGGAAGCCCTTCTTGGACAGCTTGGGGATAAGACTGTCTTGAATTGGGTGCTTGGAAATGCAGCCCAGTTACAATACCTCTAAAAATCTGTATTCTGTGAGAAAGAGACACATCCATGCTCAGTCTCATCATCTCTGTCAGCGTCTGCCTGCCTCATGCTTTTGCCAAAGCCCTAACACCCACCCACACGTAGCAGCTCTCAGCTGGTTTTGGCAGCTGCAGTCCTCAGTAGCCACCCCAGGTCAACACCAACGAATACTCTCACTGCTGTCGACTTCTGCACATGCCCTTTGGTCCCTCTCCCACCTGCAGCATCTTCAGGTGAAGGCAACACAGGTGCCCAGACCCCTGTGCAGACGTGCACAGCACATGTCCACTGGCTGCTCTCCACAGGCACCACGGCATCCACAATGGCCAAGGGGACACTGAGGCTGTGAGGTGGATAAGGGTGTAGGTGTACGCCTGTACAGACAGCTAAAAAAGGGGGATTCTGTTGCACGTGAATTTTTCAATGCAGGGCTGTATCTTTTGAAGACATCAGGTTTAGTAGATCCAAATTAAGCACATACTGCTAATTTAGCACATTTTGCAGCAATCTTTATTAGATCTCTCTTGGCTAAATGTAGCTATTTTCACTTAAGTACCAGAATTTTCCTCAGCTTCTTTGTCTCCCTTTTTCTCTTCAGGTCATTTGATGATTGACAGCTCAATGTGCTGCAGAAACTTTGGAGGGTAACAGATAACTGTGTGCTGCAGTCAGAAGGTCCATGCTGCATAAAAATGTATTCTCTTCATTATTACCTATTTGACAAAGATTTAAGAGGGTTTTTCAGCTAAGGGCCACATATAAAAAGACTACAGATCATTTCCAAAAGACAAATTGCAAAAAGTCTGGCTAATTTACAGTGAGATATACTCACCTTGTTCAAGGAGTAGACGAAAGCACATCTGCAGGTTGCACTTCGACATCACGGAAAGGAAATTGGAAATACCAGACAGCAGCACAGTTGGTTAAAAATTCTAGGAATTATATATGCTTCCTCTGGAAAATGGAAATTTGTTGAACTGGGAATCACTAAAATCCTCAATGTTTGTTTGTTTGTTTGTTTCTCTGCTTTACAATTAGCAGAAAGGAAAGGCATACATTGTATCTGCAGTTGTGTGAAAAGGGAAATCCGTGTGAAAAGGGTAATCTACTGCTTTTGAGCTGCTGCTGGGCACTGCTGGAGTTGCAGTTCATTTCCCCATTGCTCTCACTTCCCCCATGGATCCTGGGCCCCAGCTGGATCAGACATCCCTGGAGCCACATCAAGCTTCCCAGAGACGCTGCTGAGCAGCACCCACTGCACTGCATCTCCCCAGCAAGGCAAGGGAGAAAATGTGTCATTGGAGGCACAGTACATCTGCACTTGTGCCAGGAGTGAAACACAACCTTCTGTCCTGCTCTCCTCTGTCCTCACCTTCCTACCCTGGTGCTGGGCCCAAGCACTTGCAATTTCATGGTGGACATGATCCCACACGGCACAGCCTGAGAATCAGTGCTTGGCCAGAGAGAGCAGCAGGGAGGGCCAGGGAGATGGAGGTCCCATGAGGGTAGCTCAGGCAGATGGATAAACAGATAGATCATAATGCACAAAGCACTCAGAGAGAAAGCCAGTTTCACCTTCTTGCATGTTGGTACAGGTTATAGGAATCCAATTAATCTCCTATTTAATTCATGACTGCTCTGTAGCACCTGCCATCAGGAGCCTCGTGTGCTCCCTGGTTCATCTATATAATCCAAAGGTGCTGGTAGTGACCTCTGAGGACCTGAAAGGTAAAAAATATTCTAACACACTATGCAGTAAATCACTTTATGTGCTACAGAAAAATTAAAATTGGTGAATGGTCAGATAACAGATGCAAGAGGGGGCTATCAACAAGCTTCTGAATTCAAGTTGATCCCAGTGATACACATACCTTAGACTGTGGGCTCCTTTGCAGATCTCCCATATTTAGATAAGAGGCACCAAACACAACTTGAATGCTCCATTAAACCAAACTCACCTTTGCAGGGACCTGTGCAAGGGCTGTACTACTTTAGCCCATGCTTGCTTTTCTTTTAGTGTTTGGTTTTGAACAGCACTGAAAATGTGTGATTTCATCTTTGCCACTTTGCAACACCAAAACAAAAATAACTACTATAAACAATATTATAAATAAATGCAGAAGAAAATAGGCATGTCCTTAGGAAATCTCCCCTCTGGCCTCATCGGCAATGATTCCACTCTAGAAGTAATTCCCATGAACAGTGTTTCCAGTGTCTCCTTACCTTAGCGACTCTCTGATGCCAGTGTAGCACAAGCCTCTTCTCTGTGGATGCACCACTCTCCTCCACACAGACATTTTCATAAACCTTGTAGGATATTTTGACCTTTGAGACAAATACATCTGTCAGATATGACTTATATTGGCAAAGAATTTTTGGGTAGGGGACACATCCTCTGAGAGTGTGCTCACACAGCCTTATTTCCATAGGGACTAAATTGAAGAGGGCAAACCCTTGTGATAGGAGGCACTTGCAGCTAGACTGGGATGCCATCCCATCAACCTAGATAACTGAAGAAGGTAGGCCACCTGGGGAAACTATAAAATATGCAATAAAGGGGCAGAAACAAAGCTGAGAATTAAGGATAACCAACTATTTGATTGTTTTGGCACATGCAAGGAAATCCACAAACCTCCTTGTTCACAGCAATCCCAGTGCCTGCACCAACAGCATATTTGCCTCCTAGACCTTAGCTAACACTGTTCAAGGCAGGAAAAGGAAAGGTGCATTGGCTGCCTGATCCCGTATGCACAGTTCTCCCCATTATCCTGAAAGGCCAGACCCTGTACAGAAGAGGAGGAGGGACAGCTGTCAGAGATGACATCACTTCTCTCCCTCCCTGCTTTGCTGTGCCGGTGACCTTTCCCCATCCCAGCTAACAAACTGGAAAGGGAACACCTGTCGGGGGACTGGTGGTGAGAGTGGGAGCAACAGCACAGCTGTGAGGCCACTGAACAGCAGGGAGGATGAGCGTGCGGAGTCAGACAGGCTGTCAGAGGGCGGCTGAGCAGATGGCACAGCCACCAGCTCCAGCAGCAGCACGGGAGCCTGGGGTGCAGGTACTGTCTTGCACCTAGATTTGTGCAAGGGTTTACTTGCCTGGGACCTCGTGTTGTTCTTCTGTTCATCTCTGACTGAAAAATAAAAAGCACATGAAGAAAGAAAGATACAAGGAAAGAAGAGCATTTCTAGTGCAAAGCCATCACTGAGTAACTTGGGAGGCTTCATCCTAAGATAGGGGATCCAGTTCAGCTCCCTCTCAAGCCACAGCAAAGGCTCTCATGCTCTGATCCCCTTCTTCTTACTTAGCAAACTACAGCTCTACAGCCTGGTTCCAATTATTTCCATTCCTCAGTTTTTAGGAAATTCTCTTCACCTTGAAGTCAAGTTATCAAGAGGTATATTCAGACATGCCAGAAGTTTTACCCCACAACCCTGTTGCCTTAGGACAGACAAATATCTTTAGGGTCCACTATCTGGTTTCTGTCTTTCTCATGTGGCCTGTGTACTTCTGCCTAAGAATGCAATCCTGTCCTGCCCTTTCCCCCTCCCAAAGAGGTTCAAGCAGACAAAAACAGAGCAGTTGTTTCACTGATAGGAAGAAAGCACATGTTTTGTGTGAGCCACCAAAACAGATGAAGTTGTCTAAAAAATCCCAACAACTCTAAATTTAGTAAGTGTCAGAGCATTGCTTATGCAGTGCTCAGCTGATGGATGGGGTGCTGAGAGCAAACCAAACGTCAGTGCCACTCTGAATACCATCTGCTGAATAAAATACCCATGTCATCAACATCAATAGGCAGCTGCATTAATGATAGCACCTTGCCTTGCTTAAGTCAGGGCCAAGCTTCAGTCAAGCAAGGGCTGGAAGGGAGACTACAGCCTGAAGCTGCTACAGCTTGAAGCCAGAGCACAACTCAAAGGCCCTACAGTGCAATGAAGCAGCATGGAGACAAACTCCCACCTTCATCCCAGGTTCAGTAAAACTGTGCTTAGCTCAAAATTAAAATTATATAATCCCAAGCGAACCTTGACAGAGCTATATCACCCAGGCAGAGGACCACACTAAGGCAGCTCTATTTGCTCCACTATTGGAGCATATAAGTCTTTTGTGGAAATAACTGTCTTAAACAGCCTTGAGTACTCACTGGAACAGAGGGAAATCTGGAGTTTTCTCCACACACACATTATTGTTTCTTCTTTCGTCTTAACTTGGAATTTAGTGACAAAAGTAGAAAGACATTGAGTTAGGTACAATAAAAGAAATATGGAGACTTTTCTTTTAACATTCTTTCTCCATCATCTTTGCTGGACTTTGGTTCCATGGAGTGCTGTGGAGACATTTACTTAATGGTTTATCTGGATGGCCCTTGTTCCAAATTAGATCCCTGAGTTGGTCTCCCAAGGGTTTCAAGTGCTTTGCATTTGGGAGAAAGACATCTGACTTTGGGTCTGTGGTAGGAATAAGTGAAACAGAAACGCTATGTAAGACCACACAGTCAGGCTGGAGGGGTGAAAGAGAATCTCAGATGCTGTTAGAGAAACAACCAATGCCTTGTCTGGGTCTGGGTTGTTGCACACTGTCACATACTCTTCTGGTTCTATAGCCCAAGTGGTTTTTGCTATCATTACAAAACAAAAGGGGATCTTGAACTTTGGACTTTGCCAGCTTATAAGAATAAAATCAACCAGAGATAAAGAAGAGTCCTAATGACAAAGTCAACAGAGGGTGGAGAGTAGGAATTCCAGTCAGTCAAGCAGTGAATTACTATGCATTGATGGGAAAGCATAAGCTGTTTACAATATTACCAATGGTACCAAAATTATCAGAGCATGTGCCCGACCCAAGATCCGTGTCTGGGGCTTTCCCGGACTGTTCCATTCACATACTAAAAAAAAAAAAAAATTTAATGAGTACCAGAAGATTCATTTAGGAGAAAAATTAAAAATACAAACACTACCAGAACAGTGTTCTCCATTGCCTAAATGACAGAAAAGTTTTGAGGAGTTTTAGAATTATGTCAGAGACTGTGAATGTCATGTTCTGTTTGTTAGAAGCCTTCAAGTCTCATCAGGAAACAGTTCATTAGAAATTCCTCCGCAGCTAGTATAAAATGTCTGCTCTGAATGACTCAAATATTCTTCAACATTATTTAAAAAATCCAATATAAGCACAGTGTGCCTAGAGTTGCAGTAGCAGACATAATGACAGTTACTGAAGTGCATGTATGATCAGCTTCATGGCAAGTATTGTAATGTTCCTGTGGAGTGCTACCAGCAATGCAATTCAGACCATGTGATAGTTTTGAGTATGTGGTATTTTTAGAGAGCATTTTATCCTACTTTTTAATAGACATCTAGGTTACCACCATAAAAAAAAATACCAGCTAAAAACACCACTGTAAGTTAAATGGTGGTTATTTTTAAATTTCTTGGTGCCAGTATCAAATTCTCTCACTTAAGTCTTTGACAGTACAAACCAGGTCTTAACCTGATTTGTTATCCAAAGGAGGGATGTGGACAGCATCTTGCAGGCAGTTAAACAGTTCACATTCCAAAACAGGTGTCAGACATCTACACTGTACCCCAGGAAGTCTGCTTTGCCAGATCATCCTTTCATCCTCTTTCCCTCCAGCCATGGAGGGGAATCCAAGTCTCACTGCCTGACATCCGGGTGCCTACCTCCATAGAGGACCTTTATTCCCTTCTCTAAGTCTGCTGGCACCTGCCAGATGACTGATACATCACTGGTAAGCAATTTCTGGGACTGTGACTGGCACAACTGCAAACTTGTGCATCCTTGACCTTCCTGGATAGTGCAGAACAGATCTCTATTTCTTATTTGTCCTTGGGCAATGAAAGTAGTATGCAGTAACTTTCGTTGGCTGTCATTGATTTAATGTTTCTCCAGATTAAGTTCTGCCTTATATCATCTTTAGGTTTTTGGCTTTTGTTTTTTTCCAGTAAAATTCAGCAGAAGAACTCACATGCAGGTATCTTCATGCATTAGAGCTTAGAAAATCATATCCTGTTGTCATTCATTTTATCTTTCCTTTTCAAAGGGGAAAATACAAGCAATAACTAGCTATGGGTAAGGGTAGAATGGATTGCTGTTCCTTGTAAAGAGCACTTTTTACATTGCATTCAGACTTCTGTCTGCTGCAACCTCATTAAGGTTTGTAAATACCTGTGTTCTCAATGGAGGTTCATCTCATCCACCACCAGAAAATTAAATGCCTACTTACTGCTCAAAGATACAGGTCATAGAGTCAAACATCTTTGCTCTAGCTACGTGTCTGACAATCAGGACCACAGCATGCAGTTGAAGACTAACTCTTTTCACATACCTCAAACACCCAGTGCTTATTTCCTCCCTGTAGATAGATCACAGGCAGCAACAACACCGCAGTCTGAGCAGCTTCACGTGTTAGGTCTCCTTGCCCCAGAGTTCATTAGGCTCTGGAACAGGCTGATGCCTATGCAGTGGGGCATCAGAAATCTACCTTTTTTTTTTTTCTTTTTGGAAGTATATTCATCCTCCATTACAAATTATCTCTAAGATGTGGATATTGCATATTTTGCCCTCATCGCTCATCACTAACTGATTGGATTAATAGAGATGGGGTATGTCAAACATCATTCCTATAAGCTCTGTGGACACCACTGGGTAAGTTTTGATCCTAGACATAAGCATTGCCACACCCAACACTGGAAAATCCAGGATATAGAATAAAATTCCTGTGAGTGGCAGCTACATGACAACTATTTAGACCAAGACACGCAGAGGAAATTGGATACAGATGAAGCTCCAGGAAACATTAAATATAGATGGGATGCCTTGAGGGAGAAAAGATAAGGTGATGTGTCACAATCTTAAAAAATGCACTGGGTTGAAAGATTCACTGCTAGGAAAGTCCAGTACGATCAGAGACCTGCTGCATTACCTTGTGGAACATAGCTTGACAGTCTTTTGATGTATTTCAGGCAAGACCTATTCATCTGAAAGGGTGAGGCCAAAAAAAGGAGAAAAGAGAAAAAAAATTCTGCCTGGAGAGGTTGTTTTAGTGCTTGTATTTCAGAATGATGACAGCTAATTATAGCAACTGCTCTCATTGTGGGTGACCTCTGCTCACAATGTGTGGTACCTTGTTACTGGAGCAAGCCAGGGAAATTAATTAAACCACTTCAGCCTAAGTCCTCACACCTTCAAAGCATAGCAGAATCTGGCCCCTGGTTAGCTATGCAGCCATCCTGTCCCCCCAGATTTCCACTAGAAAGGACTTACTGCTGTAATGGACAATGCTGCAGCAGTACATCTCTGTGTGGGCTATCCGAGCCCAGAAAGCTACAAAAGAAACCCTAACAAAAGGCAAGAGGTAATCAACATACCTAAGGTCTTACTTCAACTTACTGTCAGGGATAAACTCACGGCTGGCTTTCTGATAAAGAGCTAATGCTTAAGGGAATGTCTGTATTCCTGACTTGCTTCTGTCTCCACAAATAAATTCTTGTCACAGACTCGTGTCAGAGCTCGGTTAGCTGGCTACTCACAGACATCAAAGGAGACATGAAACTTTGAAGGGAGTGGCTGAGACATCACTGTGAAAGGTGGGCAGGAGAGATTTGTCTTGCATATTTGCTAAACGGTCATAGGATTGAAATTAAAACAAGTTATCTCTTTTCTGGACAGAGCAGAAAAGTTGTGCCTACCTTCCAGTGAGCTAAGAAATTAGAACCCTTCTATCACAACACTGTTTGAGCACTCGAGCACTTTGTAAGAAAAAAACCCTTTTAAAACCCAAAATATAATTTTCCTTTGAGAAATATTGAAAATGTTATTTAGACAATGTGATGTTTCCTTCTTGATTTTTTTATTCCAAATAGAATGTTTTTGTCTCTGCTGCAATTTTTCTACAGTCCAGTTTGGCCTCCTTCCTCCATTTTCATTCCATGTGAGTCTGCATTAACCTTCAGGCTTTACTTTCTTATTCTAAGTCAAATTAATTGAATCATGTTGCAGACCTGTAGCTTTTTGGCAAAAGAACTATGATAAAGCTAAAGCAATTTGAATGCCATGTTACTGTACACCAAATTACTCTGCTAGCAAGAGAGAGGAGTTCAAAGGCTTTACAAATACAGACTCCTCTTTTTTTTTTACAGTTGGTGAAATTGCTAAGAAGCTTAATGCACTGTTCAATATCTGCATGCAGTGATAAAATACTCAAATATGATGATGCACACATGCACTACAAAAGTAGTTTCAAAGCTTTGATGGAGCACTTAAAAAACTCTGTGTGTAAGCAACGCAAAGGGTTAAAAACTACCAATTTGACCTAAAAGGAGAACAAGTATGCTTTTGTATTTATTGTGCTGCACAACAAAGCAACATGTCTTCTCTTTTAGAAAGGCTGGGACTAATATGTTCAGAAAACGTTAGCAATGCTATCAACCCAGAAGGTTAAGAGAAGGATTTACTTATCTGTAATGATTTATTGAAGTGACAAGACAGTGTACAAATGGGGCTAGGAAATGCATGGGCAGAAAATCTTAGAAGGAAATCATTGTGTCAGGGCACTGAGCAGATAGATCCTTTCAGTAATGAAACAAGTATTCTAATTCATAAATCATGTTTGTCAAGAATAAATAAACCAGAATCAAAGCTGGTGTCTACCAACAAACAAAGTCCTAGTCTTTAGCATGCACTGAGCAAAAAGGCTCTCTCCCTGGAGCATAACAGAGAAGGAAGCATTATTTGTTGATCTACTCCAACAAGGCATGTCTGCGTGCTGTTTTCCACCTTCTGTGTTGTGCTTGTGCTGTATATTATCAATATTGGCTGTTGATGCCAAGGTCTCAGTTGTCACCTAAGTGCTCTGCTGTGACTTAGGTTTTAAGCAGCAAATTGTCAATGTCCCTCCAAGAGATGGACACTGCAGTAAAACCTGTCATTTACTTTAATGGCCCAGATGTCAGAGAGAAGTTTTGTCATGGCAGATGAGCCTGTCTTTTAATCCTCCCCCTCCACACCAAGACTGATGGGATTGCGCGCTTACCCATCTAGCAAAGCTCCCCCAATAAATTAGCCCAAGCAATTTCCCAGGGGATAATAAACAACCATCAACCTCTGTCTGACGTTCACTGGATGGCATTGCAGATGAGATATATCCAAGGACACATTATTTTGGTTCGGCAAATTTCAACCTTGGGGCAAGAGCAATACTTGACATGATGCAAGAACTAACCAGAAATACTTCCCAGATACACCCAGGAGAACCATGATTTGAGTGGCATATCTTCATTTTATATTTATAGCATGGTACAGCTTAGATCTTGGACCAGTGCTGGATCTTCTCCTGCCATTAAAAGAGAGCAGCTGACAAATGTCACTACAAAAAAGAATTATCTCTGCTAAGTTTTATGATTTAAAATTTAGACACCTATATTAAGAGCTGTCTGATTGCCCTCCATAGCTGACAAAGAGTCATCTCCATAATTCAATTCATGACACTCCTTTTATATATTTCTGCCAAAGTCTTCTTCAAAACTGCCTCCCTTTTACCTTTAAGAAGGAAAAAAATTCACCCACCCTGTTTGAGTGATTTAATACAACAATGCAACTGTGCTTTTGAGCAACAGACACATTTTGTTTGCCTGAGACTGCTCACACTCTGGAAGTCTTCTTCAAACAAGAAGTGCAAACAACTATGCTGAAGCTATTAAAAACAGAAGAACAAAGATACTGGGTCAGACCATAACTCCAGCTAACATAATATCCTGAATCTAACAATTCCCCTAGGAGATTGTCAGGGATACATATTAAAAAAACCACCGGGAAATAGTTTGATATTTCACTGGTTTTTCTAGCCACCATCTAGCATTATTTTATCCACAGTACAATCTTACCTCTTTAGGTACTCTTTGTTTCACCAGAATTAAATCAGTGAATCAAAGCATGTGAAGATTTTCTCAATATCTAATTCATCATTGGTACAATTTCTTGTCTATGCAGGAAACCTGTGCAGATCATCAGTGTAGTTACACATTCAGGTAGACTTAAATGTTGTGAGGATGTTTCTAAAAGTCCTCATTTATGAACGATAATTTTATTCATCTGCATGTCCTGACACAAAGGAAAAGTTAAAAAGACTACCTATACACCAGATTACATGGCAGCATCATGACCTCCATACATGCAACATAATCAGCAGCGTGAAAATGGGTAACCAGTCCTGATGGAAAATGCTCAAAAATGCACCTATTCTGCAGTGGACTTTGGTTTGGAGCAAATGTACTCAAAAGTGAAGATATTCACTGTGTATGTGTCAGACGGGCTCATTTGCTAGAGGGAATGAAAAAAATAGTCATTCAAAATGAATCTCAGCTTCTAAGTGGTAAAAGCAATTGTATATTATGTGAGCCATAAGTAACAGAGCAGAGGCAGGTTTGTACCATCAAGAGTAACCTTTTGTCTTGAACCTTCTGCCCTCATTGGACCTGCCACTCCTAGTAGGGATATGCCTTTGAAACCTTAACTTTGCTGGTTTGGGGCTCTATTTCCTGCTGTGTAAGACAAGACTGAGAAAACTGAGTCAGTGTTTCCCTTCACTGAAGAAAAGCTTCACAATGACTCCTGTTAGCTTTGGAACAGGTGTGAGAGAGGAGTCACAGAAAACACTGTGAGCATGTACAGATGTAGACACTGCTTGCACTGAAGGTGTCGGTGCATTCTGTCTTTGCTCAGGACATAAATATGAAGAAAAAGGCCACAGAGTTTGCTGCATCACAGGGATGGCAACAAATTTCAGGAGCTGAACAATGAGAACTACTAATGACGGGCACTTTTACAGCCAAGAGACCGTAGACAGAAGAGAAATCATCCACAAGGTAGAGGCAGAGGTAAAGGCAGAGGTAGTGGTAGAGGTAGAGGTGTCCTTGGCCTAGACAGGAAATGTCTGTAAATCAGGGCACTGTCTGCATGCTGTTTCAGCTTATTTCCTCCAGTAGCAGCAGCCCAGTTCACAGCCCCCTATGATGCCCCTATGGTTGATTTACAGAGCTGTTGGCAGGGAGTATCCAAGTGCACACACTGCACTTGTCCATGCAGAGCCATTTATGGAGAGCCATATCTGTCATCTTTCTGCAAGGGACAGAGCTGCATTCAGCATTTGCAGACAAAAGGTGAGGGAAGTGAGGCTTTTATTCATTTCCCTTTCTTCCTCAGAAACTTTCAGTATCTAGCAAACTCTGTGAAAATTGACCAGGACCAATGCCAGGAAGCAGAAATGTGTGCAGGGTTGCTCTGTGTTAGTCCTGTCACTAGTGTTTCACTTCCATTCTTTCCAGCTGAGAAATAACAAGCCAGAAAACTTTTTGACTGTTCTAAGAAACTTTCCTTTCCCCAAGGGCACCAACCACACATTAGTCCATATCATACATCACTGTCTCTCACTGGCCACTCTGTTCCAAAGAACATAGATCAATTTGCAAGGGTGACTTAGCCCAGATAAAAATTTTGCTTGGGCTTAAAGTTGTTAAAACACTATACACTTCACTGGCACTTCAGAGCAAAGTAAGTTCACTGATGGGGAGAAAGAAAGATTTGACTGAAGCACAAGAGTGTCTCCTTTCTACTTTTCTTACATTTCCTACAACACTTTGTGTCTAGAAAACTTAAACTCCTTTTCAGGTATTAGCAAATTATCTTTATTCATCCTAAAAAATTTATCTTCTCCCTTTTGCAGAGGCATGAAAACATCAAACAAGTTTGTCTGATTTCCACTTCCAAAAGAGCTAGGAACAAACTCGAACTATCCCAATTCTCAATCCCATCCTTGGGCCACATGGAAATATTTTTGAACCAGAGTACAATATAGGGTCAACCCCTCCACATTACACAAGATGAAAACGAATCCTTTCCTGCATGCGACGAACAGGCTGGAAGATTCCTTTGTTCCTTCCTATCTATCTCACATGAAAAGATGAAGGAAGGACAGAAATTGCTCTAACCTCTAGAAAATAGTTCCAGTTCCTCAGACTTAACCGTGCTCAGACAAAAGTGGAAACAAGAAACTCTCAACATCCAAGATATTTGTTGCATTTTCCCAATTTTGTTCCGATCCATTCATATGTTACATACACAAGCAGAAGAGGGAAAAAAGGGGGAAAGCTGTGAAAATAAAAAAAAAACCCTAAACCTCTTTTTTATTTGACTTGAAAATTAGAGAATTCAGTTTATAATTCTCAGCCTACACTGGTACTCAGTGTAGGCACAGTGGTTCATCCATTTCTAATCTTGTCTTATGGACTAGCAGTAGCAGAACTTGCTAACTTTCAATCAGTGCAAAGGAGGAATCAAAATACCAGCTGGCAGTTTGCATATTATGTGATGTCCTTCCATTTTATGTTTGAACAATGGTAAAAATATAATTTTTATGCATGGTTCCTCATTAAAAAACAATCAATTTCTTTGTTTCCTTGCTCCCAAACTATTTAAATAATTAGTTTTTCAATTAAAAATCCAGTTCTGAAAATTACAAAAAAGTACACACTGCAAAAAACACTAAGATGTCTCCAAACTTTCCCTTTTGACAAGTGTATGGGGATCCTCTTCCTTCTGTAGAGTTTTCTGGAGTCTTCATCAGAGAAAAGTTATATTGAATCAAGCTGGAAGATAATAATTTCCCATTTTTCCCTAGTGTCTTCATCATCCTTTGGCAGATGCAAAGTTCTACATGTATACTTTTATGGCTTAATTTGAGGTAATTCTCCACAAGTACCTCCATGTAAAACCACAGTCATAGATCTGAGATAAAGTAACAAACCCACTAGCTAAAAAAAAAATAAATCAAACCTCAAACAAACAAAAAACCCACAAAACAAACTGAAATATTAAAAAAATCCCAAAAAAAAAGAGTCCACTTTTGCTTTTTTAAACCACCAACTGAAATACCACATGATGCCAAGGAAAAACTGCGTTTTGGATATTTTGCATCCTTATTTTGTCCCAGAGCCTGTGCTGGCTGGATTAAGCTACAGCTCGTAAGGTTCCCTACAGTGTCTCTTGCTGGTCTAGAGGGACTTGAGATTGTAGCAATTACACAGCAGCTCTGGGAGACAGAGAATAACTGTGGCACTGGAGAGGAGTCTAGAGCTATGACAGCTGTAATGCAGCAAAGAGTGGTGTTCCAGAAATGCTTTGAGTTTAGGCTGAAACATTTCGGTTTGGAAACAAGAAGTGCAGGTGCGTGATTTTAACTTTCAGTTGCTTCCATTTTTTGAGTAAACAAAAGGTACCAAAAGGCATACATGGAATGTTTCAATCCAGCAGGGAGAAAAATGTGCAACAAATCACTATTTTTTGATAATGTACTTTCAATAACTGCTCTTCTAACCAAAAAAAAAAAGAAAAAGGAAAAAAGAAGAAAAAGGAGATGGCAGGGTAGGGCTTCTTTATAGAATTCTTTCACAAACTGGCTTGTGCCCTTCCTCCTCCCCACTGCATCCTGTTGCATCAGGAAACTACAGTTGCTGTCAGTTAGAGTGACACAACTATCATGCTTAAGAAGGCAAAAGAGGAAGGTATTTTCCTGAACCTGATCCCTTCAGAGCTACTGCCTGAGAAAACACCCAGTGTTCCCACGGCTAATCCCTGGGAACACTAATCCTGCCTGTGAAGTTTTACCCAGGGAGTTTGTTGATAGGTGACAGTGCCTTTTCACTGCAGCTGGATGGGTAGGGCCATCACACTGCCCTCCATGCATTGTTAAACTCACCTAGAGACCTTCTAAAGGGATGCTGTACCAGTAACACATCTACCTGTTATTGCTGCGCAGTTACAAGGCAAATTTACAAGCAATCCACCAAATTACTAGCTGTCATGCCAAACTCTTATTAAACTGTTAGTTACTGGCACTTTAGTAGCAGGGCTTTCTGTGAAGTGAAAAAAACAACCTGTTGGACACAAGGTTTATCTGCGAGAATTCTTGAAATTCTGGTTTGGGAAAAATGATGTTGTCATCCTGAGGCTTCAGTACTCAAAAATAATATATTCAAGGAATATTTAATTGAAATTGGGTTTATTTTAAACAATCCAATGGGCCTTCTATCCTTCTAATCTGATAATCAGAGCTGATACTAACTGACAAATTCATTGGAAAGCAAGAGGAAATACCTCAAATGACCAAAATTGTGCAGCAATTTAGAAAGCACTATCTTCAATTAAGGTTTTGAAAAGTGATGCCACCATCTAACACTTTTCCAATTGGCTAGGACACAAATGTTTCAAAACATTTCTAGCCATTAATATCTACAGCAAAATTAAAACTGAACTGTCAGTAAATACCCAGGACACTGCAGGGAAAACTGTTTGCAGTAAGATGCTGTGCTCTCCCTGAGATTCCCGTGAGGGTGCAGAAGCCATTATACAAAACAAAGAAAAAAAATAAAGTGGCCCAGCCCAGATTTAACAGAGCAGAGGTGATGTTCTTGCTGAATGCAGATATTACAAGTAGAGCAAATAATCTTCCTTTAGAGGGACATGACTTTTTGGCAGCATCACACGACCAATCTTTCACATCAAGAACTTTGCATGCACCATGCTTCACGCAGGGCAGTGGAAGAGGGCTGCAGCACACACTCGATTACCAAAGCTACTTTACTACTCTTTCCTGACCCATTTTTTCTCCCCTCTCTCCTCTTTTGTGTCTGGTCAGTCCCTTTTCACTCCCCACTGCAGACTGCAGGGCTGTGCCAGCTCCTTTCCACTCACAGTTTTTTTGGGGATAACACATCATCACTGCCTTCCACAGGGCAAACTTTTACACCTGGGGCTGGAGAGCAAGGAAGAGAGAAACTATAGAAACTAAACCCAGACTCTGATGGTCACACATTGGAACTGGCCTCAGACCTTCCCCGGTGGTTTAACTGCATTGGTTTGTTCAGAGTTGTGCCTGTCAGAGCCAGGAGCAGCCAAGGAAAACAATAACTGGAGATTTTTTCTAACCATCAATAAAAATGCATCCGTTTCTTAAACAAACTTTCAGGGAGATTTTGTGGCTCTGCAGCCCATGTGGTAAACACAATTTTGCTGCTAAATGCACATATAGGCAGCTTACTGAGAACAGCACCTCTTTTGCTGGACATGAATTAGGTCCTTCCAGAATTTTTCTTTTTAATGTTTTGTGTTCATTCAAATAATTAAAAAGGTTATAGCCTTTGTAATAATTATCTCAAACAGAGACATTAATGAATCATTCATCAAATGAAAGAGAACAAGTGTTATATAAAATGCCTTAGAAAACTTGCCTTTGTTCCAGTAATTTAGCAGCTGGCAGCTGCCTCATCTTCATGCACACACACACACAGGGATTAAAAAAATGAGAGAAAAATTGGGTTTAAAGCTACCATGGACAAAGGCTAGAGGGTAACATTTTCAAAAGACCCTGTGTGGTTTCCACACTCGCGTGCTACCCAAGAGCACAACTTTTGAATTTCCATGACACTTCTCTTGCAAAACTCTTTATGGAGAAATCCAGTTCCCCTGTTGTCACTGCAGCCCCAAGGCACAAGAGACACAGGGCCATCCCCACCCACAACCGTACCACACTGGCCCAGGAGTACGGGCTCTTCTCAGAGACTGGTCCCTGCAGAGAAAGACCACTGTGGCCAGAACAAAAGCACTAACACCCCATGCCTACTGATGGTTTTCCAGGATGAATGTGGGAGCTCCCTTTGGCACATTTCAATCAAATACTGCAGCTGAAATGCTCCTTCTGCCAAAGGGCCAAACCTGCCCACTTGCAGAGTCATATTTGCTTGCTTCATACCTGTGCTTTGTCATCCTTAGCTGCTTAAACAGAAGGCAGATGGCTGCCATTGTGCTGGGCTGGGGATTTTTCCATTTCTCTCCTTAGTGTGATGGGTAGCGTGTTATTGAATAAACAGACAAGACAGATCCTGGGAAAGGTCAGGATTCATTATGAGTAAGAGGAAACAACTTATCCCCCACATGCATATAATTGGGCCTGACTTCCATTAACACAAGGCAAATAGGCAGCTTCCGACTGGGTACCTCGAGGGAGTGTTATAAAAATAGCTGCAGGCTCAATCAAGTTTATCCAGATGGGGGTGAAGGCTAACACAATAGCTAACAGGGAACCACAAAGGAGATTAGGAAAAGGTGCAAAGCAGACTGCAGGTGATTGCCTGCACCCCAGACAAGTACTTGGCTCCATTCATTGTTAAGCCCCCCATTCATTGCTGAGCCCCCCAACTTAGTCTGGAAGGAACAAAACATGGAATCTTTCAATTATTTTCACTGGCTCTTTTGTCAAGATCTGATACTAAAGCATTACTGCTTCTTCTTGCTAACACTCACATGATTTTGACATTATTCTTTCTCTGCTGTTAGTTTTCAGACAGAGAGAGTCTCATGCAGTGAGATATCTCAGGAGGATCAGCTGGTCAGATGCCTATTGGCTTTAGGAAGACAAGGGCACCATCACAATTGGTGCTACAGCCAAACTTCCACTTTGGTGGGATAAAGGCAATTGTAACTGATGCCTCCAAAAAGTTAATTGAAGTCTTATGATACCCCTGGAGAAGACAGGTGATGGCAGTGTTTAACCAGCATAGTTCTTTGAACCGAGACAGAAGAGAGAGAAACTCAGGCACGACCTGCCGCAGAGAATCTGCACAAATGTGCCCAAATCCAGCTCAGATCAGGCTAATTGCACTGATGTAACTCCCAGGATAAACATCTGCACCTGCTTAAGCTGCTTTAATTTAAGTTAGGTCAGCAGATGTTTCAAAACAGTGCAAGCATTCAGTATAGTCAGCACAGGCTGGCTTTGTACCAACACATCAGAACCATTCTCACTGAGAGAGTCATTCGTGGGAGGACAGGGGAACTCTGTGTCAAAGGTCTGGACTTTTCCTGGCATCCTCAAAAGCTCGTCTGTCTCTCCACTGATTCAATTTGGACAAGGACAAATGCAGCAGACTGGATTTTACTCTGCATGGGTTAGAGGAACTGCAGCTATTGTGATGTGATATTCTGCAAATTGGAGGTACTCTGAACTCACACACTTCCCTGGGCATAGAAGTGGCACCTATGGAAAGTGAAGGCACTAATCAATGGGCAAGACTGGTAAATAAAATTGACAAAATGGGTGATAAAATGATGGGAGTAAAGTAAAAGCCCTGACTCCTAGCTTAGGTACCAGAGGGAAGATCCTCAGCATCGAGAAAGACAGGTGAGAGCTTCCTGAAGGTTTCTCACTGACAACAAAACTGGTAGGAAGAAAAAAAAAAAAATATATATATCTATATATATCTGTCTTACAAAAATATCATAGGAAACCCAACATAGTAGTTTGCCAATGGTAATTGATTGGAGACATTAGTCTGCCCTCCAAAACACTTTGGCAGCTTTCCCAAGTGAGGTGTGATTTTTTTTTTAAATCTCTAATGACTCTCAAGTCACACAACAGGCAGGTTCATGTAATTCATTAAGCTACATTGCTGCTTGTCTTGCCAGCAGCAAGCAGAAAAACGCAGACTTGCCCTTGCACCATTTCTGTGCCTATTGATTATATCATTAGGTAAGCAAATGGGTTACCTCACTTCAGACTCAATGCTAAATTACAGTCACTAGGGTTTGCCATCACCTTAATAGGGTATTGACTGCCGTGAAAAGAATACATTGAAAATCCCTGTATCCCAGGAGAAGTGATTGTGAAGGAGCATTCCCAGCTCAGATATACTCTCCAGCATGACACACATAGTAATAAATTGTCATTTATACCAAGGTCAAAATTCAAGTCATTGTATGTACTGCAAGTATTCATTTTAACAGATTAAGTAAGCTACCCATCAAATACAGATTTCCCTAATAGTTAAATTGCTCTGTCAATGGACAGGATACTGGCCTCTCTGCAGACAGGAGTGCTCAGCATGTTAGTGGTGGCTGAGCATCCTAGGAGACAGAGATGTGGCAGATTTACAGGAGCATCCATCTTCTTGGATGCTTCTCTGGTCCTGCAGGTCTGATTCCCAGGTCTTATCTAGAGGTTTGCCACTGCCGTTACTGAGGATTTTGGGCTCTGCTCACCTCTGTCCTGGTGAGAAAGGGGGATTGTACTGCTTTCACCCACCTGCAAAACAGTCCTGATGAGGAAGAAAATTGGTCAAAGTGACTAAATCTTACCAAGTACAGGAGTAGCCTAACCCCAGGTCTGACTTCCTCCTTACAGAGTGCATGCTTCGAGCTAGAAATATAGCCAGTGAATAATCTACTCCAACCTGTTCTCAGACCCAGTTTTTCACCTTATAGCATAGATTTAATGGAAGTGTTTGGTTTTAGTTTTTCTCTGGGCAGCTCAGCTTAAAATCCTTTAGCAGCCCCAGAAGGATATAGTGAGTCTGGGCTGACAGCACATCCTGACTTCAGCCTCAGGCAAAGCACACTATCACTGCTGTGCAAAATGCCCAGGCCAGTATTAAAGAAACAAAGTCACAAGGCAAGTTTGTTTAGGTCCTGAAAGCAGAAAGATGGGCAGAGATGGCTTTTGCTTGGGTCAGGAAGATAGCAGGCATTGCAGAGGTAGTGGCTCCATCCTGCAACACCTCATACAAACACACACTCTACTTCTGCTGGGCTGCTACTGAGTGAAAAAGTAAATACAGTCTTCTGAAAGGACCTCTCTGTTAGTCACTGAAAACATTCATTGATTTCCATCAGCTTCTAGATTAGACCCTTAATTATTATTAACTTCAGCTGGGGATTGCAAAGCAACTTAGTAAAGCAACTTAGCAACAAAAAGGCTGGCAAATACTTGAACTGCTCTGTCACTCCATGTTTAGGCTCAGTTCAAGCTCGGGGTAGACATACAAGTTCTCACCTACTTAATCTAGAGAAAACACATTGTCTGCTTTCTGGCTTTATTCTGTATCTCACGAATCAGCATTCCTTCTCCATATCCTTGTAGACTTCCTGGGGTTTTCCCTGTACAAGAGAGTTAGCCAGCGAGTTGTTTGTATTCCCCAAAAAGCACTGTTAGCAGTGTGTGACACCCCTGCCTGCAGCACTGGGATTAAAGTGCACCCCAGAAGGCTGCACAAGCCGCTTATATGCCATGAACCCCACAGTGGAAGGAGAGCAAGACATGGAGGAAAGAGGTGGACATGGAGAACTTTGCACAGCTGGAAAGTGCTAAGGCTGGAAGAAAACAGCCCCTTTGCCACTCTCAAGGATTTCAACTTTCTTTTTCCCAAGACAGAAGCAAAGCTGTGCATTTCCTTGTGCAATAATAGAAATTGGTGGAAGACAAAGCACGAGTAGCTCCCACCCATGGGAGAGGCCACATGTCCAAAGCAGGATGGTGAAATACTTAGACCAGGGAGGTTTCTTATCCCCTGCAGTTTCCCTCCAAGCTCAGAACAGACATTAGGAAAACCCATTAAAGAAGGGCCTTATCACAACTACATAACCCCCGAGTAGTGTACTGCAGGGTAAATAGGGCCTTGGCTCTCTGAACCACAATAACTGGATGATTTTAGTATAGCTTCTTTGTAAAGATATTGAGAAAGCTTATCATCATCTCAGGCATTGAATTCAATGCAAGATTCACTCAAGCACAAACAAAATTCTAAGTAGCTTCAAGGAAAATAGATAACTTAAAAAGCCTGACCTGTATCACAAGAATTAAAGAGTTTGAGGCATATTTATTAATGGAACATATATTCCCAAAAGAGCGGCCTAATATTTATTGAACTGGTGTCTAAATAGCTTTATCAATACTAGGTGTATTTAATGGATATCTCTTATGATTAAATTTCCAGGCAAGGACCCATGGATACTCTCAGAAAACAATTCTGCACGGCAAGTTGACACATATTAGATGTGCTTATTTCCCAGACATGTGAATTTCATTTTTTATGCTCCTCATTTTGTTTGTTTCCATATTCCCAAGAAGTTGCAAAGCTCAATGCTTTTTCTGGCAGGGCAGAGCGGGGAGAGTCTCCTTCATGCTGTTTAGAAATGAGAATGCAAACAAACACACTTGCACAATCTGCAGACACTAACTTCTCTCTCAAAAATACGGCAGCAGACAGCAGCTGTAAGGAGAACAGTGTTCCTGCCTGGGGACCTGACTGTTCCTCAGGCTTCAGTAACACCTCTGAGCCTGAGCCTGAGTGGCTTTGTAAGGAAGCCATCTCATTCACAGTTCCTCACTGCACTGAGGATTATGCAAGAACTGTTAACCTACTAACTGGGCACCAGCATGAGGAATCTCTCCCTGCTGGGACGTGGGCCAAGGCTCCCTGTGTCCATGAGTGGTCATTCTGCCACCGGAAACAGTGGTTTCCATGAGTGGTTTCCATGAGTCATTAGTGGTTTTCATGAGTTATTGCTTGCCGTGAGGCAGCTCCTTCCCCACCTCCAGCCACAGTACAGTGCACATGGACACTACATCACTCTACTAACCCCAAAGCAGCAGCAGGGGAAGCACTGTGGCCAGACTGAGCCATTTGATTTCTGAGGGGAACAAAGCTCTTCCCACTCCTCTGTAAGTTGCTCTAGGATCCGATGCGTGTGGTGGATGGATGATCCTCCAGCTGAGGTTATAAAACTACATACATGCACACTCTGCATGTATGCTGAACAGCTCACAGCATTTTTCACTCAAGGTGCTCTTTGCTGAAAGAGTCCTTAGAAAAAATCACAGGGAGCAGCTTTTTCAATAGTACCTTGGGATCCTGAGTCCCAGTTTCACAAAGTGACACAATTTGGTGTGTCCAGGCCACTCAGGTACTTTAAAATTCTCCATCAACAGATTTTTTTTTACTTCCAATTCCAGGAAGAAGCAGAAATTACAGCAACGTGGGGGTACCTGCACCTGGATAACAAGAGATAATACGAAAGGGATGCAGGAATTAACAGTGCTTGCAAATAAAATCCTCAGAACTCTGCGCTGAGAGAGTGCCTGCCTCAAAATTCACACTGCCTGGAAAAATTAACAAGAGTTAACAGTTTGCCTAAGACAACGATCAGATGGATCAAACAGAAATGGATGGGGAATTCTGAAGAGACTTGAGAAACGGCATTGGCTTGGAATCAAACACGAAAGATGCATGAAAATTTACAGCAGTGGGGAGGAAGTGGTAACAGCAGCAGGCAAACTTCAGTCCAGCATTGCCAGAAAGTTAGGAGAGTTAGTTATAAGAGGAAATTTAGGCATTTATCGACTCTAATTAGCATCTTGAAAGTATCTAGTTCTGTGGTTTACCTGTTGTGTTGCTAATAATGATGCTCACCAATTGTTGATTTACTAGATGCCCTTGAGTGCTTTGACACTGATTTGGTTTAAACCATGTGCAGTTGTTCCCTGCAACACACCAGAAATTTTCCTGACTGCAGGGGACAACATAAGAGAAGGACCAGGCTTCTGGGTCCAAATCCCAGATCCTTCACTCATCTCTGAAAATATTACTCACCCAGCAGTAATTGTCCCCATCATCTGGAAGTTTAGAGCACCATTTCAGAGCTCCATGGAGTGCTTTGAGATAAAAGATGCCATATAAAATATATTTTATGCTTAATGCTTTGGCAGGTGTGACATTCCATCTCATAAAGGATAATCAGAGCTATATACAGGATAACATATTACAACTTTATTTTATGAGTCAACCCCATCAGAATCTAAGTGCTTATCTAGCAAATAGGACAGAGCAAAACCAGAAACAACCCAGAAGATTTTTTTTTCAAATGTTATATTTTATTCCCTTTCAAACCCAATTTTTTTATTATCTTTTATAGCTTAAAAAAATCAGATTAGCTATTTAAACTCAGGTGTCTTTTCAAATGGGAGCAGATAAACTCAGAGCTCAAATTTTAAAGCCTGCATAAACCTTAGGGGTTTCTAGAGCTTCAAGCAGAACCATTTATGCTCCTTTCATGGCAAGACAGATGCAGTCCCAAACCCAAATATGCCTGGATAATACAGACTGCTCTCACTCAGGCATTTTCTGAATTTGTGCAATCAGCTGATTCTCTATCAGAAACTACTTGGCAGCCTTTTTTAACACACATAAATGACCCAGTCCTGAAGTTTTATTCTTGTGAGTATGGCTGCTCTCAACCCTCATAACTATGTGTTGAGATTTTTTTTTCCTTCAATATGTTTCTTACACTCAATGTCTTTTTTTGTCTTGTTGGGATGTTTCATTTTGTTTTTTTCCAGGGGATATATAAAGCTAACATTTAAAAAAGAAAAAGAAGGAAGAGAGAAATTTATACACATAAGCCAGTGTACCAACAGAGTATCCACCAAGATTTGAAATGTGATGGGAATCAGTAATATTTGCGGGTTTTTCTATGTAGGAAACAAACTGCAGGAGAAAACTGGCTCAAAGCAATGCCTTCAACACAGAGGCAGGGATAAATATTGAGAAAGCACAGGAGTCTCTGGTTTGCCTTCTGAAGTTTCTCTGTGTTATCCAAGGATGTAACAAGGCTCCAGGTATGGACTGCAATAAAATTTGTTTATTCCCAGGATTCTTTATTAAGCTATGGCCTAAAGCTCCACAGTCTTGGATGCACTTCCACAAGGAAAAAGGTGTTTTTCCAAAAGGCTTCCCTCCAAAATGTGTTGTAAGGAACTGAATGCTATGCATGGTCTATAAAGCAGGATATCAAACCCACCTTTGAGTGCTAAACCAAAGGAACAGACCACCTACTTGATCACAGATCATGTATGCACACAAATGCTCAACAAATTGCCAAGCTCACTCCTGACACAGGGTCATGCCTGACACCTGCCAACTACTAACAGACTTTCAGGTGCTCCAATTACCCACTTTGAAATAAAATCTGCATGACAGATCTAGAAAATTCACCCTTACTCTCTTGGGCCGAACATCCAGACCAGGCAGCCACCACTTACAGCACAAACACATGGTTTGTGGTTTCTTCACATGGTTTCATAGAGTTCTGCTCATTTTGCCCTCAAGATGTACAAAGCATATTATATTTCATATGTAGCTTTTTTCCTTCAATCTATGCATTTGAACAGGTTCTGCAACTCTTTCAAGAGCATCTTCAGAATATAATTTCTTGCTAAAAGTACGTTCTAGGCAGGAAATTTATCTTAAAGCCAGCCACTTACCAACAACTCAAATCAGTCCATTTAGTGTCCAGGACACCAAGTCGGTGCAATTATGATTTTTTTCAGTACCTGAGTGTCCTTTTACTTATGTCAGTACTACACAGGTGTAATCCCTCACCTGTGGACACAGTCTCCCACCTCCAGAGGCAGCTATTAATGCCCACCACAGGATTTCTCAGACAGCATCCTGTTTAGAAATCCCAAGATACTGTGCCTTTTACTAAGAAACAGCCAGCAGTGCCAAGGAAACAGAGAAGATGCTGTACAACTCATACCAGTGAAGAGAAAGCAATGCTAGCCCAAAGCAGTCCTCCTTGCCACCTCAGTGACCAGCTCTGGCAGGGAAAGCAGGTCACCCTCAGGGCCTGAGGTGTGAGCACTCCCCAGTGTCAGATGCCCAGAGACTCTGGTCTTCAGGCACTGCCAGCACAAGAAGGGGTCCAGCTTCCACCTACAGCTGAGAAAACATAAAGAAAATTAATTTCCATTCTACTTGTTGCCTTCAAAGAATGTTGCCTCCCCTTGCTCACCCCTTATTTTGAGACAAGCATGTTCACAAGAAAAAGAACTATGCAACAGGAGCGTTACACCTCATGGTCCACCTCAGGTCACAGATCACTGACTGACTTATTCACTCCCACAACAGACCCCTTCTGGTGCAGGATTTCCACCAGAAATGCTGATGGTTTAGGGTCTTGTGTCCTCCTTTCGGGCACATCTCTTTCTACTACTAGTAGAAAAGCACAAGGAGAGACACACAGAAGGAGCAAGCAGTGCATTACTAACTGTTTACAGTCCAAAGTAGTTTCAGCTGCTGTAGAGCCAGCAACACTGTCATTTTGGTAGTTCAAGTTTCTGGGAACAAGGAAAATATTTTAAATTAATTTTTTTCAGTTGCAACTGAACAGTACATTTAATCTCAAGAACTAGAAAGTCTTTATCTACTATAAGGAGAGGGTCTAGTAGATCCCCTAACCTATTTCCTTTCCAAACATGATCACTTTATTTCCATTTGATTTTGAAGTCCAAAAATTCTAATGATATATGTTGCTAAAAGGGATTGTCTATGAAAAAAAGATCAGAGTAACGTACAAAACACCTCCCATCACAGTCTGGCACCATTTTATGTATCCAAAAGTTTTTTAAAAAGAATAATAATCTGCAGAGGGGCTCCCTCGTAGCTGAATTTATTAGCAAATTCACCACTCCCGAGCTTTGGAAGACAACAGGGAGACCTCTTGTGAAAGAACAATGTACTGCAAGCTCACACACCACAACACCTTCTTCGTACCTTCCTTGTGTTTTCCCTCTTTCCACACTAATGGACGCTTTAACTAAACATCCCCACCAGAGTCTTGTGCTCAAATAACAGAAGAAAACTACCTCAGAGGTCCTATTTCTCCCTGTCCTGCCCACTTGGTAGGACAGATGTAGAGGAAGGCCAATTTAACCCAAGAAGGAGAATAAATTTTCATCCAGCATAAAAATTTAGATTTATTTCAACAGACTTTAAATCAGATCCATGTACGTTTTCCAGGTGCGCTCCACCAAGCTCAGTGATGGTCATTTCTGCCACAGGCTCAAACCCCAGATTCAAGAGCACAAGTCCTGCCATCAGGGTGGGACAGGGACCTGCAGTCAGTGCCTCAGCACTGCCCCTCAGCAGCAGTGGAATGGCTGAAATCCACGACTTGAGAGATCAGGTCTCAAAACTTGGGCTGAAATAACCCAGCAGAATTCCGGTCATGGCCCAGAGAATCAGGAACCAGAGGTGGCAGCAATAGTTTTGCTGGACATTGCAAGGGAAATATAAATATCTGAGGCTCCCCAAATACAGCATGGAAATAAAGGAAGAAATAAATTTGCCGGCAGACACTGGCTGTTCATCAGTTAGGAGCAGTGATGAGCCATTAAAGGATGACTGCATACAGACAGACCAGTGTTTCATTCTGGTGTCTTCTGGTCCATTCTAGTGTCACCTGTTATGACAGTAGCACCAGTGGTCAGTGGCTAGTGGCCACATACTGGGCTGCCAGCAGGGAGAGAACCGCTCACCAGCACCTCAAAGGCCCTTCCTCTGCCAGGTGCCTCACCTCCTCATGACGATGCTGGGGGCTCTGAGAAGAAGCTCAGTGCAGAAACTTGAAGAAGCGAAGCTCAACAAAAATTCAGTATTTCCCTCTAGCAGAAGTAAAACATCAGAAAAAAAAGCTGAGGAAAGGGAGGTTGCTGAGATCCCAAGTTCTGCTCTGAGACTCTGCCTGGCAACAACCCCCGCTTTCATATCACTCCTGCCTGTCCCAGCAGTTTCAGCTGCTTGGGAATGACTGGTCCAGGACCAGTGTCCAAGCTCCAGCAGCACAGGTCAGCCTTAGTATAACACAGGGACAAAGCTCCTCAGCTCTGACTCAGAGGAAAGCAAACAGCCCACATTGCTCAGTAAGACAGAGAAAAAAATAACACATTTTATCTCCAGCACCTCCATCCACCCTCAATCTATTTATCAGTCAGTGACATGACTTACAAGACTGTCCCCTGTTCATCCCTGTTTGGATCCTTCTCTGTATCTGGTGGTGTCAGATGGCCCATCACTGACACACGTTCTACTCATCTCAGCAATGGGCACGAATCTGGGATTTTATCCCTAAAACAGGCAAGCTGAATGGAAGGTGAGGGCAAAACGGTGGCCAAAACAGCCAAGTCTTCAAATTGTGAAAAACACACGGTATCATTGGCTGCCAAAGGATGACTGCTACAGGCGTGGCTTGCACCAGGGAAACCATTCCAGAAACCACGGGGCTGTAGAGTTTTCCAGCGGGGAAATCTTAAAGGATTCTTGGTGGGAGAAGGAGAGAAGACTACGTTTGCAACCACATTCCAGGTGTCAGCCCTGTTCCCACAGAGGGAGCTGAGGTGTCTAGCTGGGCACTGGCACAGGCTGCTGGGATGGCTGGGACATCCCCCCTGGGACCTCCCCACCAGGACAAGCACTGTGTGAGTTCCCCCGGGGCAGACCCTCGGGACCAGAATGCTAGAGAGTCTTCCCAAGGAAGCAGACAGAAGGAAGGCATCTTTGCATTTTTCTCCTGAGGAGATTTAGAACAAAAATACCAAATTTCCACGTGCGCTGCCCACGGCAGCTGCGGCACATGTAACAAAATCTGTGCTGGCACAACTCGTCTCCCAGTCCTCTCTTGCACAGAAGCTGAGGCATCATCAGAGCTGTCCTCAGGACCACACTCCTTGCTGAGGGGGTGTCAAGAAGATTTCCATTTTAAAACCAGTCTTTTTTTTCCCCTTCGGGAGACATTGTAAGAAGATGTCTATATTTAAAATGCTTTTTCTGGACTAATTTCAAAATCAGAGGACTTTTGTGCATGCTGGTGAGGAACAGCTGTTGGTGTCAAGGTTCATTCGTAAATTATTGCTGCAGCCAAGCCCAAAGCTTTACAGGGAGCTAAATCCCGTGAGGAAGCAGCGCTCTGCAGCGCCCCAGGCCCCCCATTTCTGTGCCAAGAGCACCACCCGGTGGCCTTCCCGGCCACGGCTCTCTCCCTCAGAAACCGTAATAAAAAGAAAACATTTCAAGGGAAAGGAAAAATCAGAAGCCCAGAGCTGTGCGAAGAGCTGTATGGATAATCCGGGCATAAACCCCTGTGTGCTGTTTGCATGAAACCCAGCCAGTACATAAGCAATGAAAAAAATCCTGTGTTACAGGTGTCTTACAGAAGAGGGAATAGTCCCAGGGTGGGTTTTGCTGGGACCAGATGAATATGCAGGGCTGCAGGGGCATTGGGAGAGCAAATTACGGTCCCATTATGGCTGGCACTTACCTCCTCTTCCTCCGGCACCTTGCCTCCCAGGACAGCAGCTCTGCTGCTCGTGAGGGGCAAGTACCACCATCCCAAAGGTGCTGCATTGCACAGCAGCTGTCCCTGCTCCATGCACAGCTCCCTGAACCCTCAGCAAGCCAAGACAGGTCTGGCATTGCTGGCCTGGGTAGCGATGGGCCACCACCTCCCCTTTTCCACCCTCCCTTCACTATGGGTTTACTTCTGCCCAGAGTGTTTCCTAGGGTCACTGCAAGTTTTTCTGAAGCTTTGGAGATCCTGAGGCCTAAAACTGAGAGTTTAACATGTGTTCATCAGTAATTTTCCACATGCTGCTCACAGGCTTTGGCTGGAGTTGCGCACTCATCGGGTTCCCTGGGGCACGCTAACCAGAAAAGACCTCCCCGAGCTGTGGGATTTCTGTGTGCATCCTCCTGCTGCCTGGAGCAGGAATACATTAGATAATTCAGTCCTGGCAAGGATGATAGCCCTGTGGGAAACAATTTATACAAGTGTTATTGGCTCTTAATGGAAATCTTTGGGAAGAAAAAGAAAATGTACACTTCTATTAAGATGAAAAAGGAGCATGTCTGTATAACAAATAATTCCCAGTAGCTGTGCCTCGAGGCCCATGTGCAATGGATAAGAAAGGTCCATTCCTTTTAGTACTCTCTTCTGAAGGGTTTATATAAGAGCTGAATGGATCAGAAGGAAAATTGAAGAGGGTTGAAGAAAGTCACGCTCTGCCTGGCACTGGAGACCTTATCAACTAGGCAAGTGAACTCACCAGTTACCTGGAGTATTAACAAATAAAAAGAGCTCACAACAACATGAGCAGGAAGGAGGCAAGGGTCAGATAGGGCTTATTTGGGAGTGACCATCCTACACCCAACACCCACGAGCCTGCCTGGCAGCACAGCACTGGCTGATGTGCCGGTTCGGGTCACCCAAAGCACCTTTAGCTTACAGGTCACAGGAACCATGGCAAAGGCATTCAGTCTCTTAGACAGCCCTTCACCTCTCTTCCTTCTCTCATTTCTTTTTGCTTTCCTGTCCTTTCCACTTTCATTTTCCTTATGAGTTTAGGAAGAGCACTTTCTCTCCTCTGCGGACAGACCAGCTGTCAGGTCACACCGCCACAGCTATGACAAATACTACAAATGTGGGATAAATACATCCAGCATATACTTGTCCTGTTTATCTTCTGGATGCCACTTTGCCTAAGTACAGCCACACCATGAGAGGTGTTTTCTTGCTAAAATAGCAAAGCTGCTTTAGTAAAGACAGAATTACCTAAAAGGCTCTTCACTTCAAGAGACACTTCAAGACACCACAGCACTGTGAACCTTTATCTTATTAGTTAACAGAAAAATCCTCTCAAGTGTTTTGTACTGTCAGCAGTATAGTTTCTGGGACAAGTCAGTATCACTGGAGAAAATGAGATAAGTACAACCTGCATGCACGTGTTGTGTAATAAAATGTAGCATTACTTTCATTTCCTAAAATTGCAAGGGCCCAATTTTATTGAGAGACACTGAAAAGAGAAGCTGCAATAATTAGGAACCTAGAGTAATATTACCTGTGTACATACTTTTTTCCAGGTTTACCAGATGTTTGATGAACATCATCTAAATTACCTGTCTTGTGCTTAAAGTTCTTTGGAAATTTATTCAGTTGTATTTGTTTTAAACCACCACTCCTTTGTTCATAAGAAATGGGTGAACACAAAAGGAACATTTGTTTTTAAAACATAATAACATTATTGGATTTTACTTTGACATAAAGATTCTTGATGTTACAATATGCAAAGCAACATTTTTTACAGGTTAATACGGCTTCCCAAGTCATATCCTTTTGTAGACATACTTTTTCAATTTTCATTTTTTTTCCCTCTGAAATAAATTTCATGTTGCAATACTTGTCAGCTTGAATCTACAGCCATATCTCTTTTCAAAGCTGTTTGCAGATGGTAGAAAAGAGTGCAGGCAAGAAGATGGTTTCTCTGCAGCAACTGCAAAAATATTACCTGCTGTTTACTTTCACTGTGGATTTCCACAAGGACTGCTTTCAGTAGTGAAATTTTGAAGAATGGCATTGGATTGTTTTTGTTTGTTTCTAAGCTGCTCTTTAGACTCTGCTTATACCTCCCCTTTCACAACAAAGAAGGTCTCTGGATGCTGCTCCACAGAAGGTATTTCAAATAGCCTTGTAGACTTCCTTCTCCTTAAACCTCATAGTACTCAGCTAAGAAAAGTGTCTGAAATATTCGTATAAAGTGGCACTGAAACTCAGTTCTCAGAAGTATTTCTCCAGCAGCAAAGTCCCAAGCTATAAAGGTTTGCTTGTGCTGAAGCCACACATAAAGGAAAGAAAGTGATGCAAAGTGGGAGGCAAGACTCAATCTGGAAAGTGTTTGCAGCTTACACACAGCACTGAAATGACTTCTAGACAGTGAAATAAGACGAAATGTGCACTCCAGCATAGACAGCAGTCCCACTGTAGCCTTGATCAACACAAGCTACTGTCAATGCCTCAAAAAAGGGCAGATCCTGCTCCTTAAGCTTCTAAAGAACAGGCTTGCCAGTGGTCAGAAGAAATGCGGCAGGAATCTTACCTTGGAAGATGGAGGAGTGACTTCCTGAAACACTTTCTAGTGGCCTGGAGAGTCAGAGAAAATTATTAGGGGAGACCACAGCACAAAAGAGAGCTCTCAGCTACCTCTTTGAGCCTGGGGTTTTCCCTTTGCAACGCCTGTCAGCTTTGTAACATTTTTCCCCTTCTCCACACCCCCATGGCAGACAACCCGGACCTGCAGCACACTCAGACACTACCTACCGTTCAACACCACAGTAAGAAGTGTTGTTAGATCATAGGTTGGTTTGGGTTGGAAAAGACCTCTAAAAATCATCTAGTTTCAACATGCCAGCCTCCTGCAAGATGTAAAGTGCAGCTGTCATTCTCTAGCAAACGTGCACATGAGAGAGTCTGAATTCATGCACAGGGGAGCTGCTCTCACTCCCTTGCTGCTCTCCTTGCTACTGCTACTCATTGCTACCACTAGTGATTTTCTCTTTGAATTTCTCCTGTTGAAACCAACCCATTTACAAAGACTGACAGTTTAATTCTAAGTTATTCGAGCCTCCTTGAAGATACTTTGCAGCAATGAAAAAACAGCTCCTGTCTCCCTGGCTGCTTTTAAAACCACCACTGACAGTTGTCCTTGCCTTTCCTTGGCTGAGGATTTCCTCTTGCAATGTTTTTCTCCCCTGCTAATTCTCCTCCCCAGGATAACCTTTTTTAAACAGAACTTACTTGGGGGAATCTACCAAATTAGACATTTAAACCAATTAAGTTGATTGACAGGAGGATTATGTCTAGCGTGTTCTTGATTGTGGATACAAACTCTCAGCTGGAATAAATATCTGCCTCATAAGGACTTGCTGAGGCTTAATTAGTTAATGTTTGTGAAGAGCTTGGAACACTTGAAGTGGTGTACCTGCACTGCTATTCTCACTATTCCCAGCAGTGGGGGCTTCAAGTTTGGACATGGCAAACACAAGGAGGACAGAAGGGGTCCTTGACCCAAGGCCACTGGGGACCACAGCTGCAGGAGAGGACAGAGTGACATCTAAATAAACATTGCTGCTGCTCTGGGCTCCTGAAGCCTCTCCCATTCCTCTGCAGGATGGCAGCAGCCCCTGATCTCCAGACCTTCACACCAGGACTTTTCCCTACACTGGAGCCATGCCGGCATCAGCTCAGCAGGCAGGGCTTGAGGGAATCCTGGATCCCAGGTGTTCTGCACTCTGTCCTCCAGCATTCTTCCCAGGAAGGAATTCAGGTTGTGAATTAAAGAAGTGCTTTTAAAGAAGTGCCATGCACTGCGGCATCAAGGCACTGATGCCTAATGAAAAACAAAGAGCTAAAGTTCATTAAGGCCTTTGAGACTGCCCAAAAGCAACACTGATATTATTATTAGCTAACACACACACACAGCAAAGCTTCAAAAATATACAAATATCCACTCACCTCCTCAATAAAAAGGATCTCTCTTCAAAAAAGCATACATAAAGTGTCACCTTGAAAACCTACATATCTCGGGGGTTAAATATAGATCCAGTTTTGCAAGTTGTATTTTTCACCAAAAAAGACCACAACTGATAATCAACAAAGTAGCTAAGTATAATAGCTAATATACCAATGAAAATAACTGATGTTTTTTTCAGCCACACACAACTGTCCTATTCAAATTGCAAAGGTGTAGATATATGTGAACTGAAAAACTTTAAGTATGGGACTCACAAAATATAGTTTAAACTGGCACGAAAAAATTTAAAAAATCCTTAGAATCCAAACCATTGTAGCCTGCCAATAAGGAGGCTTCCAACTAAAAAACAAAGCTGTCCTATCCTGACCCTTCCTCTATCAGTCCATTTGACATTGAAAACAAATTGAATGACAGTCAGTCCTGGTGACTTACCTTGCCAGGAGGAAGCTCCTGAATTCTTTGTCTATTCTCCTCCCAGAATCCCTCGTATAGGATCTGTCCAAAAGTTCATCTAAAGTATCCTCCTGATAAAGGCTATTTAGTTGTTGGTACAATTCATAGCAGTCCCATCGCTGACTCATTAAAACAATGACCTGATGACACTATTTTTGAGCGGGCATTCTGAATAACATATTCCCTTTTTTTCTGCTATGTGGAGAAGTAGTAATGCTGGCAGATAGCCCCAAGAACTAACACAACAGAAGGCAGGCAGAGAATACAGCATTTATACCATTAAAACCCGTGTGCATACACAGAGAAGCTTCAAACCTGAAAAGCCTCAAGCAATAGTTATTTCCAACTATGGGACAGAAGTCTCCATCACCAGCTCTAATCCACTGAAACACAGAATACCCTTACAAACACCAGTAGGTGTTTTAATTTCAAAATATGTATTTTGGAAGATGTTCATGAAGGAATCTTTACTAATGGCAAGTACATGGGAGCTAAATTTAGTGTCATAGAAATATGACACTAAATGTTTTTGTTTTCCTTAAAACCTGGATTAGCGAACAGCAGAAAATATTCTAAACAAGGGTGGGATTTTCAAAGCAAAAGCATAAATGGTACCATTATTTTGCAGAAACTGATAATCTAAAGCCCATGGTTGTGGCTTTTAAGATTCCCATCAAAACTTTAAAAAATACTAAAAGAAATAATTCATCATAAAAGAAATACAGGTTCATTTTCATTGACCATCACATTCAGTAGCCTGTTTTGGCAATTAGAGAACCAACTCATTTTCCTGGTCATTAAGGGACTTATCTGCGTATCCTTGTTTGAGTTTTCCTCATATATCCTGCTGCCTTTCCCCAGGTGAACTCTGTACCTAAACACAGGTTTTGGAATATTCTGATTTTATAACCTTACCAGTTACTTGCCAATAATTTATATAAGGCTTCATCTGTTAGGAGGAGTTTATTACTGTCACATTCTAACATCCATCTCCAATTCCTGTCCATTGAACATTAACTGCATGAGTAAATGTAAAAATAAACTTCCATAAAATTCTTATGTGGATGAATAATTGCTCAGAGTTATTTAAATGGTGGAGCAGTTTTGCTTTTATTTCTTTGAAGGGATTCTTCTCCTGTCCCGTCATTAGAAAATTATGATCCAGATGGGATAATGCTAGTGGTTGCTATAGTATCTGCTTGGAATGAGCTATTCCCAGACACACAGAAGTAACTGGGAAACCACCATGAGAATGTTACACACCAGCAAGGGACAAGACACTTCTTCTTTCACTCATAAAGCTTTGTTCGATTTGTCTAGCATTGATTTACTTAAGAAAATAAAACACCTTGAAAAAAAAGTTACGTTTTTCTTCAGCTTTTCCTCCTCGTTTTATTTCCCACTTTTTTGCTTCAGAATGTTTTTTTTGTTTTGTTTCAAATCATGAGGAGCTATTTAACATGGGGTCTCTCCCTCTTTAGTTGAAGAAATAATACCTTACCAGGGCTCATGCTGGCCTTTAGCCAAACAGCCAACATGCTCCCATTTTTAAGGACACAATTTTATGCTTCCATTGGAAATACTGGTCAATAATACATTTTTCATCCATCAGTCACCATGTGAACAGTATTTTGGGCAGTATGTTTTCAGCCAAGCTGAAATGAATAAGATGTATTCGACCCATCTAGTTCCAGCCTTACACTAGGCACAAAGGTTTCATCTGAGCCTGTTACATAATAAGTTTATCTGCTGTAGCAGTGCAGTGTCATTGAAACTGTCAACACTGGAAGCTGGGTAGTGGCAAATGCTTAGGATCACAAAATGGCATTCTTCTTGAAAATCCAGCAATGAAGTTTTCTTGACAACATACCATAGCAGTTAACAATCATACACTTCCATTTTTGAGGCCAATTAACTTCATTGCTGAAATCTTTTATGTTAAACATTATCTAAAATGTTTTACACTGCAGTTCTTCATGTAAAATGCCTTCTTACAGCACAGTGGTTGCCACTGAAATTTAAAAAGCTTTACTAAGACAGCAATGACAATGCAGGAATAGCCTTTTATGATTCAATACATTTTTTTCCAGTGGTTAAAAGGAACCCCTTTTCCAGACCTGCACTCCTTATCCAATGTAGCAATCTCACACAGCTCCTGCTGCAGCACCTGCTCAGCCCTACCAATATACTTCACAGCTTGCTGTTCTCACTACACCAAATATTCTTACTGCTTGAATTGCTGAAACACTATGGGAATAATTCTGCATTTTTCTATTTTTTTTTTAATACTTCCAGCTCTTCATTTCAGTTTCCGAATTCTGAAAACAACATCTATTTCCAATGACAGTTAAAGGTTATTAGTTCTACTTTTTCTGGTTTTCCAATTGCTACATTATCAAAACAGTTCTAATTTTAAAAGATAAAATTCTGCAAGAATACATCTGACTTTTATGATAATCACACAAATTTATTGCAGTGCTGGACTCTGCCGTCAACTACTTCTGACACAAGAAACACATCTGAATGGCACTCTTAACAGCAGAGCATTAAATCAGATTTAATCTGCTGCCTATACAAATTGTTAAAATGAAGTGCAATAAATTTGTGTGATTATCATAAAAGTCAGTCATTCCAAAGAGTTTACAGTTATTCTTAGAATAATGAGGAGGCTGTGATGTCTTTAAGGACCAATATGCAATAAACTATTCTCACTGGCAGCCACTTTATCACACATGCTCACATGCAGAGAAGGTAGCTTCTTCAAAAACACTATCAATATCCCAGACACAATTTTATTTCCACTGTTTCAGACGTTACTGCAGGCCTGCGGGAAAATACCATTTTTAATAACAGAACTGAAATATACACAGGCTACTAAGAAACTGTCTCCTTTGAAAGAGCCACTTTTGCAAGCAATTCAATTTCACCTAGAATGCCTGTTTTCACAAAGAAAGGAAATCTTTTTCTAAACAAACTTGAATTTTACAGAAAAAGAATTCATGATGGGAGAAATCAGTTCTGTGTGCGTTAAGCCTCAAGGAAGATAGATGTACTTGTCATGATTGCTCTAACATCATAGCATATATGACTATTTCAGTATGGGGCCAAAAATGGTGGTAGAATGAATTTCAGCTCCAGTTCTGCAAAGATTTGTGCTGGTTTTAATGGGATGACATGCAGCAGCAAAGAAAAACACATCTGTAAGTATTAAAAGGTCTGCAGCATTAGAATGGGTTCTTCTACTCGTAAATGAAGGTACACACTACACTTACTGAAATTGCAAACCTTTTAAAAGAAGCATTTCCAAAACAGATACATTGTCAGAAGTAAAGGGAAAAAAAATCTCAAAATGCTTGGCCACACAATTGTTTCCCAATTTATTGGAAAGAACTGAAACATAACATACACTGTATAATTTGCCTTTATTGAGGGAGCAGGGGGAGGGAAGAATAACAACTTTTCTGCTGAAGTCTATAATGTATTTTAATTTAGAAAATTACACCTTCAACCCAGTTACAAATAAACCATATTGTAGAACAAACAGTGCCAATATACACTGTCAGCCCAGTTAAAGTGCCCATAATTCCTTTCAGGAGCAAAAATGTCAACAGTAAAGTATTACTGGTGGACTTAGAAAGGACAGAAAACAGCATGCCCAGAAACATAAAAAGCAGTTTCCTTATACTGCTTAAATTAAAAGAAATCCAGATGACAGAAGAAATTATAGGACAAATATTTCAGAGTGATACTTATGTGTCTTCGGGGAGATCAGTTCAAAAGCACAGCAAATTTACTACATTTTTAAGTAGACTGAATACCTCCCTAAATTTGGATACTTGCAGAAAAGCAAGCAGCCAGCTCCAGAAAGTTCACTTTAACAACAGGACCAAAACCCAAGAGGCCCAAGCTCAGGGAATAACATCCCACTATCCCTCTTTCACCCTAGAGCCAAAAATTGCAGTAGCAGAGATATGGGGAATCCACCTATAATCAGAAGAGAGGTGGCAGATTTCATGGTGTTTGAGTTCAGGTATTCCACACAGCAGCTGAACAATCTTAGATGAAGAAGAAGGTCCCTGAATAAAAGAAGTTAAAGTGTCTGTGTCTCAGAGGAAACAGTCTCTGCTGTACTGCCAAGCTTCAATCACAAGTCTCTTGGGCACACATTTTTAAATATTAGGTGACTAAATATACAAGCAATGACCAAATTCCCATTGTTCGTTTTCAGGTAGTTATGCACTATGCAATGTGTAATGCCAGTCTTTTGCACAGTTTCAGATGCCTAAATAGTTCCAGAAATTTTTACTCATTCTCATTTCCAAGGCTGGAATTTCCTGAAGAAAAAACATTAATATGCACAGATTTCACCATCTTTCAGTAATGGGAGTCATCCAAGTGGATAAGAGGCAGATGAGAGTAGGCAGATGACAGGTGATAGAAAATATGTAGGTGAGGTGTAGGATCAATGAAACATAATAGCATATGGGAAAGTGATGAAGTTGGCCTAGGTGGCACATGGAGGGGATATCCAGGGACCACTTCAACTTTAGACAGTGGAAAGCACGCCACTGGAGAGAGTTACCACTTTGTCAGTCACAGGCACTCACTAAAAGCCTGGCTTCAATGTTCAGAAACTCCAAAAACACTCAAAGAAATTTTATGATGCACAAAGCTAGTAACACTGGCTTTTAAGGATGCTCAAAATGCTCCACAGGACTCTTTGGCTGATCTCTGGGAATAGCACATCCTTACCAAAAACCCAAATATCCTTCAGTGACCACTTCTGTAACTCCTGTAGTTGAAAGCCTTGACTGTGGATTTTAAGTGCTGATCCATTAATAAATTTTTTTTAAAAATTGAAAAGGGAAAAATGCAACTCTGTCTGTTAGGCATGTGTTTCACCAGGAAACGAAATATTGATAACTCAATTCTGTATGTTTGGATCTTTGTGCTTGTTTCAAGTCTGAGAAATTTACAGTTAGGGCATGAAAATATGCAAAAAAGCTGCAACCAACTAAAACATAGCCAAGTCAAAGGTTAAAGATGATGGAGAGCCTCTAGTTTCTAAAAAGGGAAATTTTTTTGAATAATCAATGCAATATAGTACAGAAATAACCCTGGAATAACTAGAACTCGATTAGGATCTCCATTGTGAGATAGGAATAAACCAACAGAGGCATGAAAGCTGAGATGAGGATACTATAACTTGTTTTACTTTCAGTGGAATATAAAGCCAAAGGAGGGTCTAATCCACAAACATTTAAGGAAGGGCAAGGAGGGATATTCCTTCTTCCTAACAAATCAGCAAGAACTTGCTCTCTTGAGACTATAATCCCCCCCAGCTCTGAGCTTCCTCAAACACTGTAGACAAACGAACCAATCAAGAAAAGCAAGCATTAATGGGAAGATCCAGAACCCAAGGAGACAGTATACAATAGAAAAACCTCAGGAAAGGAAGAAAAGTGATAATCCTCAATCCTAGAGTTTGAACATGGTTCATATATTCGAAACTGTCTTATAGAGCATAAAGATCAGGTCTGCATGGAATGCCACACAGTGGGAAAAGCCTGAGAAAAGGCTGTAGGAGATGAGGAGGGATTTTCACCATTTTTTGTCTGAGTCTTCCCTAATATTACTGACTTTCAACATCAGCAAGCAGTGCTTGAGGCTGAGCTCTCTAAACTCATATGGGTTCTCATTGCTACAGTAACTTAAACCATAATGTCTGGGGTCCTGGACTCCCTAGGACAGCACAGAGGCAAAGCAGGAACACTGGAAGCAACAAGAGAAAAGAAGGAATAACCAAGTAGGAGAGAGAAACAAAGAGGTAAAAACCCTGAGAAGCACCTGGAAGCTTTTTCAGCCTCCAACCTGAAGAAGGAGGGTCTAATGCCACACATCTATTAGCAACAGTGACAAACCAGTGCCCCAGCACTGCCACAGCAGCATCTGTACTTACAGATGCCATGCAGTGACTACCTGGCGCTGTCCGTGTTTAGCCTGTCTGGAACCCAGAGAACTTGAAAGAAAAACAAAATCATAGAAAAAATAACCATTACAAGCAAATTCTCTATCTTCTGCACTATGAATAAGGCTGCAGACAGGTTCTTAGAGGTGAAAAAGGCAACTTGTAACACAATCTCCAAACTTTCAGATTCATTGCTGATTAAATACTTTTGTCACTTCAAACTTTATTCCTAAACAACTATATTAAAAATAAGATAATTACAAAATGTAATATTGCACATCAGAAGCTATTTTTCCACAGTTTCCTATCCAAAATAGACTTGAATTAACAGAGGATATGTTATTACTAGTACTCAAAGACTATGTAATGATTTTGGAATATTAGGTTACATTAGGTTCCCTTAACTCAGGGAAGCACTTAAATCTATTCTTGTTTTCAGGAAAAGGAAAAGTCTTCCTGATTCAGAGACTCCAAAGCAGAAGTATGACATATCATATACATACTACTTGGGCATACAGTAAAGATTTGATTGATTTATTTCACCAAGTCTTGAACTCCACAGCAAGCCTTATTCCAAAAAGTACTAGAAATAAGCTAATTCAATTTAAAGTGCAATGCTCCTTTAAGAGTCAAGTGATCTCTACTTTTATACGTAATTCTTGCAGCAAAACAGGCACAAGATGAAACAGAAACATGATGACAGCACCCTACACTTTTTGGTTATTCAGAAAGTTCACACAAAATATTAGCACTCACCAAAAAATAATATTCTGGTTCATATAGTTGTGAAAATGTTTCACTGATTCTGAAATGCTTCTCACATTTCTCATTATGAAATACAGAGGCAGAGCAGCAGCTCTCCAAGTGTAAAATATCCTCCTTCATTTCTACAAGCTCTGTATTCAATGCTAACACCACTGACATTCTAATATCAATATTATTTGCTAGCACATGGAACTCGAGGACGAAGAATTATAAAATGGACAACTCAAGTGCTTTTTGAATTGGTTAACCAAAAATTCTGAGATTCAACAGCTGTTCTAGGTCATGGCCCTTCTCTGAACTGTATTTTTCCCCCTCAGGATTTCTTTAAAACTGCATCCAATAAAAATATTAAAAACACATGCAATAGAGCATCTGACACTTCCCCTGGGAGACTTTTCCATAGTCAACAAGTTGTTTTTCCCCAAGTTGGATTTTAGTCTAATTTCATCCCACTGCCCATTCTCATGGAAGCAAGGAGAAAAAGGCCACAGGGAGGGCAAGAGATGAAACAAACAAACAAACAAACAAACAATTGCTAAACTACACTGAAAAAATGTAAAAGAGCAATCCAGCTGTGAAGTGTGTTGATGAAAAGGGAACCATGAAGGCAAGGGTTATCTTTAGTCACAATTTCCCAGCTTATTCTTCTCCATCAGCATGGAAGAGTCACAGACGCACATGGATGGCTCCAAGGGGAAAAAAATCAATATGGAAAAATGAGGGAGCTATCATTCTGTAATTATGACTTTTGGAAAAGAACCAAAGTGCCCTTAGAATCGCTTAACTTCCTACTTCCCAGAGTAGGAGGAAAACCTCTTTGAGAGTTGTTGTTATTACTACCGTCTTGAAAAGGTATCAGCCATGATCTCTTCCCACCTCTCATGAACAAATGAAACCACCATGCTACACAGCACCATCACTGTGCAACAGAAACACTGCACCAGCTATTACCATCTATCACCCTGAACAACCAGTGAAAGACGTTGCCAAGGGAGACATCATAAAACATCAGATTTAGTCAAAATGGATTTTTCTTCCCTCACAACTTAATAAATATAGTGTCTGGCTACTTATTTAACATATCCTACAGCTAAAGAATATATTTACTTTTTATTTTTCCTTCTCTGTGGCTAGAAGGAGTTAGTGAAAAGACAGTTTGAAGAATTAGTGCAAGATGTGTATGCAGACAGCTATTTTGAAAACATTACAAACACAAAACTCCTGGAAGGTATCATACAAAAAGGATGAGAGAAGACTCATCACTAGTGTCAGCCACAGAAGCAAACATACGTCATCTTAAACAGATGTAAAAGCCCAAATCAGTATTTAAAGAAAAATAATAGACACCAGAATATATCTAGTCCCCACTGCTATCAACAGAGAGACTGCCAAGTAACGTCAGAGGGAGGTGGATGTAAATTTGATCTCTGTCCTTCAGAATCTCAGAATCAAAAAAAAAGGCATGGCAACAGCCACCAACAGCTATACACTAAAACCCCAATTCATTTAGAAAAGAAAACATAAATGATTTGTTAATCAATAAAACGAAGACAAAATGAGCTTGAAAGATTTCATGTGCCCTCATCAGCAACTTCCTTTCGGCGCTGGGCCCGGAAATGGCGCTCAATATTTATTGTCACTTCCCTCTGCAAATTCCTGCTGTTAGTTTTTCCAGCTGTTCTGATCCATGGGTGCTGAAGTACTTGACGTGCTGTGTAGCGCTTCTGGGGATCCACTATCAACAGCCTGGTTATGAGGTCTTTTGCTGCTGTTATGAAACAAAGAAAAGGAGAGAGGGATGAAGTACAAAGATGTGATGATCCTTTGTGCATTGTGCTCTAGGATGACCCTGCTTGAGCAGGGTGTCTGAAACACATGACCCGCTGTGGTCGCTTCCAACCTTGCCCATTTTGTGATTCTGTTATGCTGACAGTTACATCCACACAAAATGCCCTTCTTTTTTTTTTTTCATTAGTTTTACCATAATGACTTTTGTGACTATCCTCAGGAGATATTCTAACAACTGAAGTTAGAATTAGTGACAGGAGATATTAAGTCTCCATGACTGATGTCATTCTCCCCTTCAGAAAGTGAAGTGAAAGTGAAGGGAATCTAATCTTGAAAGCATGCTGAAGGCATCAGGCTAGAAGTTCAGATTCACAGCAATGAGCATTGGGTATCTCATCCCTTAAGGCACATAAACGTTGTAGAGTGTTGTGGAATATGTTCTTTAAAAGACTGTACAGGGTGCAAGGGAGTTCTAGGGTTTCTGATGTTGAAGAGTGCACGAAAGATACTGTACTAGTCTGTGAGAAGGAAAAAGCTCCTACGTGCAGACCCCATTGTTGTCAATAGAAAATCCACACTCTGTTCTGCAGGGCAAGAATTTCATTCCCAGCTTTTGAGATTTTTGTGTACATTTTTACAATCTAACGTAACCCTTGAGAATATTTTGGCACCTTTTTCTGCAGAGACATATAAGCAAGGTGAGGAAAATCCTTGCTCTTGCCTAGAAGGGGAGCAATCCATTAAAGCATTCAGAACTAACACGCAGAAACACAGACATCAATAGTACCAGAGGACTAAATTCACATTTAAAGCACAGAATCACACAAGAGAGACCTGTAAGACACCCCAAGTTCTTTGAGCTCACTGCACTGAAAAAAAAAAGAGGTTTTCCCACTCCAGGGAAGAAGACTACCACTTCTCAGATCTGCTATAAATACAGAATCTTACCTGCAGAAATATTGTCCCAGTAAGGGGATAGGAATTCGTAGTGACCCAGCTGTATGATCTGAAATAGCTCTTCTTGATCACGGTCCTGACTGCGAAAAGGGGGAAAACCACAGAGCAGGATGTACAGGATCACACCAGCTGCCCACATGTCTACTTCGAGTCCATAGCCTAAGGAAGAAGAGACAAACCGTAAGTCTTGTTTCAGAAAGAAAACTCACAACTGGTAGGGAACTGTTTCTTGGAAATAGAATGAAAAAGAAACACAGAATCTCTGCTCAGTTCCTCAAAAAGACGAGGTCAGCCAAGAATAAGTGGCTGGTACACCATGCTTACAAGCTGCCCATTATGAACTACACTCTCACTGTCTCTCTCTTCCTCAACATGTTCCACAAACACTGTCTCACAAGGCCAGTGTCAACTGGAGACTAATTGAGAAAACACAGCACAGATTTCTAAAATAGTTCTCCTCAGATTCCCTTCAAAAAAGAACTAAGAGTGCCAAGTTTCCATTGAAATTGGATATAACTGGAGATGTGCAACCCAGCTCCACAGAACAAAAACCAGAAATAGCTTTGCTTGAGTCACCAACAAAACTGACTTCTTTCCAGGTCTGAATCTTTTTGGATATGAAATCTTCAAAATGCCTTGTGATGTAAAACGTGTTTTGGCTTGTTACATAAATTTAACATACATGTTCACACTGATTTTACATCATTAAGGGAAAGTTGTTTGAGTTACAGTCATGAAATGGGGCTGGCTACCCTTAGGTTGCAACATGAACTTTTGGTAGTTCCCTGACTTTAGCAATTGCTGTCTGTGATATTTTATGGCTTATCTGCTTGGAAGTCAGTGTTATATTACCACAGACATTAATAATGCAAATATAACTGATGTCGTGCTTGTGTTTGTTAAAAACTAAGAGGTTTCCTTTCCCAAATTATACTGCTAGCCAACCTCCTACCCTGAAAAGATATATCAGTAGGTTGAAACATTCTGGACTATTTCCATGATTAGAAAGTTCAGAGTAATTGTAAGATTTGTGACAAATTATAAATATATACACTCACCCTTCTCAGCAAGTATTTCAGGAGCAACATACGTTGGTGTTCCACACACAGTAAATATGGGTTTTGTAACCTGCTTTGCAAGGCCGAAATCTGCCAGTTTCAGTGTAGTAGATTTATCTGCATTGTGCTGAACCTACACCCAAACAAAATATACATATAGTTAGTCCAGGTGCACTTTAAAACAGCAAAAGATAAAGGACGCAGTTAATAAAACAGGAAGGAGTTCTAATAATAGTAGTAATAATGGAAACAATCTTCAGAATGTGTTTTTTTCCCCCATACACTAAGAGGGTGCATGTATTTAAGGGGACAAGCAATTACCGAAAAAAGAAAACCTTGCTCTACAAACTCTGGCACACTGCAGTTTCCAAGAAATGAAAAGAAGGAACACAAAGAATAAACAAGAGTCAATTAAATTTTATTATTTCCTCGTCAGAAATTAAACTGTTCTTTTTCCCTGGGAAAGAGAAGAAGAATGCTGTGGGCATCTTTATACTCTAATGCAACAGTCCCAGGTAAGCTACTGATTTTATAGTGTCGCTTGATGTTGTGTTTTAGCCCCAGACAGCAACTAAGTACCACACAGCCCCTCGGTCACTCATCCCCCTTCTCCCCACAGTGAGATGTGGAGGAGAATCCAAAAAACCGTGGGTTGAGATAAGAACAGTTTAATACTTGGAATAAAGTATAATAAAAATAGGAATGGTAACTACTGTAATGAGAAGGGGGAGTGAGAGAGAGAGAGAGAGGGAGAGGAATAAAACCCAAGAAAAACAAGTCCTGCTCAATACAATTGCTCACTGCCCACTGACTCCCAGCCCAGCCCAGCCCGTCTCCCAGCAGTGACCAGCAACTCCCAGCCAACCCTCCTCAGTTTATTTACTGAGCATAATGTTCTACAGTATGGAATATCCCGTTGGGTCAGCTATCCTGGCCATGATCCCTCCAGCTTTTGGTGCACCTGCTCCCTGGCAGAGCATGGGACACTGAGAATTCCTTGACTTAGGGTCAGCACTGCTCAGCAACAACCAAAACATCAGTATGTTATCAATGTTATTCTCATACTAAATCCAAAGCACAGCACCAAACCAGCTACTAGGAAGACAAAGTATCTCTATCCCAGCTAAAACCAGGACACATGAAAAGTGTATCTCCATCATACTGGTCTAACAACAAAAAACAAACCAACAAAAGCTTTACATTCTTTCCAAACTACCCTGCTTCTCTGCCTGCTCCCCTGGAACTAAATTAGTAATGGTCACCACACAGCAAGAATTGAAGAAATAGGTCCATGCAGAATGACCTCCTAAATGGGTCTTTTCAGCAGTTTTCATCTCCTACATCCACCCGGCAAGTAGTCAAAACACTTCTTCCAATTCTAATTTTGTATGCACAAGTCTTTAGCATTAATTTATAATGCAGTTAATGAAGTGTTATTTTAAGAAATGAAATATGTTAATGACATAGACAGTGGGATCAAGTGCACCCTCAGCAAGCCGGCAGACAACACCGGGCTGAGTGATGAGTTTGACATGTCTGAAGAATGGGTTGTCATCCAGAGGCACCTGAACAAGCTCAAGAAGGTTGAGCCTCATGAGGTTCAACAAGGACAAGTGCAGGGTCCTACACCTGAGCTGGGGCAGTCCCTGGTATCAATACAGACTGGGTTACAGATTGAGAACAGCCCTGTGGAGAGGGATTTGGGGGTGCTGGTGGGCGAAGAACTGGAATGAGCTGGCAGTGTGCAGTTGCAGTCCAGAAAGCGGAACATGTCCTGGGCTTTATCCAAAGCAGTGTGGGCAGCAGGGTGAGGGAGGGGATTCTGTCCCACTGCTCTGCTCTTGTGAGACCCCACCTGGAGTGGTGCCTCCAGCTCTGGATGCAGGAAGGTCATTGACCTGTTGCAGTGGGTCCAGAGGAGACCCAGCAAAGCGGAATGGAGCACCTCTCCTGTGAGGAAAGGCTGTGAGAGTTGTGGTTGTTCAGCCTGAAGAAAAGAAGGTTCCAGACAGACATTATTGTGGCCTTTCAATAATTAGACGGGGCTTACAAGTAAGATGGGAACAGGCTTTTTAGTAGGGTTTGCAGCTATAGGACAAAGGCAATAACTTTAAACTGAAGGAGGGTAGATTCAGACTAGATATAAGGAAGAAATATTTTATGATGAGGGTGGTGAAACACTCAAACAGGTTGCCCAGAGAGGGAGTAGATGCCCCATCCCTGGGAACATTCAAGGTCAGGTTGGACAGGGCTCTGAGCAACCTCGTCTAGTTGAGACATCCTTGCTCACAGCAAGGGTTTGGACTAGATGACCTTTAAAGGTCCCTTCTAACCCAAACCATTCTATGATTCTATACTCAAAGGCCAAGTCATAAACAATGTAGCAGTAAAATTAAATAAATCAGTATGCTTAATACTAGTGACTGGCATTCAAATATTACTTGAGAGTAAAAAAAGTCATTAATTTCATATAAATGAAAAATTGCTTGTCTCTGGAACTATGGGGAATGAATCAGCAGCTAAAATGTCTACAAAAAAGCCATGGAAATCTGGACTTGGTTTTGAATGGACAAACTGGAATATGATGTGACAAGTATACTCCATGCTTTAACACGTCACACTTTGCCATCAGACACTGCTTAAGAAAGCCAAAAATTCAGGATGGTCTCTGTTACCAGATAACTAAGGGCACAGATGGGACAAAATTTGCCCTTGTACATTACAGTTGACTAATCCCCATTTATCGTCTTTATAGAAACTGTAAGCACTCATCCAATTTTAATTAAGCAAAATGGTTTTGGACTTTTTGCTGGGTGCTTTTTTTTCTTTTTTTTTTTTTTTAAGGAAAAAAATAACATTACAAAATAACACTATATAGCCTACTAATCCCTTTTCCCCTTCTTTATAAAAAATGCACAATACAAAACTGGGAGGAGTGACTGATGCCCCAGAACCCTCCATGGCCATTCAGAAGGATCTCAACAGACTCAAGAGACAGGCAGGGCAGAACCTTTTGAAATTCAACACAGATAAGTGCAGGGTCCGTAACCTGGGGAGGAGTAACCCCCTGCACCAGCACAGGCTGGGGTCTGACCTGCTGGAAAGCAGCTTTGCAGAGAAGGACCTGGGTGTTCTGGTGGACAACAAGCTGTCCCTGAGCCAGCAGTGCCCTTGTGCACTCTTCTAGTTTTGATTAATCAAAACATTTTGCAGGGGGATTTTTTCTACTCTTCCACGAAAAAATATTTTTCAGTATGAAACTGAAAATAAAGTTTACTACAACCATGCAATCAAAACTTCTGCAGGAAAAAGCTAAAATGCCGAAGCTATTTTTTCTATTATATTAGGCAACTACATGATGATTTTTTCCCATGATGCACTGTGGTCACAAACTGACAAAAATGACAAAAAAATTATAAAGGTAATGCTTTCTAGAACAGCATCTATCTATAGAATTTATGTTCTAACAACCGGGGTAATAGCGGTAAGATTTACAAAAATTCACAACTGAAATGCTCAATTTTATATGCAATATAAAAATATGAGCATGAATGTATTTTCCTATTCTATATATTTTTTTAATTATGCAAGAAAATTGTGTCACATAGAATTTCAACTACCCTGCATGCTACTGTACTAAGACAAATAATACTGAAATGTTTATATACATTTTTAGAAAATAGACAGGTTGTGGGAAGGGTAGGGAACACAGCAGTCTTAATCCCAATCCCAAAATCTTCAGGAAACTTCTTCCCTTGTAAAATGCACTGTTGTACTTTTTCTTTTCTCAGGATGCCAGACTCCTAATCTCCTGTTACAGCACAAGGTGGCAACACTGCACCATCTGTTCTTTCAGGACAAAACCACTGAGCTTTCATTTAACTTAACAACGGAGCAGGTAGGAACAGCAGGCACGGTGGGTATGTTTTCACAGCTTTGTGACAATCACCTCAGAGACAGCATGTAACCTGTCAGCATGTCTGAAAACCTCAGCCCAGAACTCCTCAGCAGCTTCACTAACACTATGCTCAGAACAACTTGAGTCAGCTCAGAGCATTCCCTTCACCTCCAGCTTTGTACTCTCCCATCAACTGGCATCACCTTGAGCATGCAAACATGCTTCACTGAAGAAACAAAAGTTCCTCAAGTTCTTTTTAATCATTCCTTAGGCCAGACTACTTATTCATAGCAGTATTACAGAAATGTTCAACCTGCTCAAGAGAAACCTAGCCTCTGACATTATGTATGTATTCCATGAAATGGTGAGAACAAAGCAAAAATAGTAACATTAAATGAACATACTAGCCTTCCCAGTGACACCTAAAAGATAGCTATCACTATTTCTGCATTCAAGGCTGCAAAGAATTCTTACAAAATTCCATTTTAAAGTGCTGCCTGCCTATAGACTTAGTTGAGTTAAGAAAGACCTTCAGTACACTTTCCATAGACAGCCAATTTAGGCCATACGACTACTTATGTCCTTCAACTGCAAGGCAAGCCAACATTTGCTGGTCTTGGACTAAAGGCAGTCAGTTGCTCGCTACTTACTCAAATACAGATGACATGGCAGGATATTAGAATATTGTCTGAGGATTTCTAGCTATCCCATTCATACAACCAGAAGATTATAATATAAAGCCAAGTTCATCTTAAAAGAAGGAAAAAATTAATCTTTTCCTTTTCTCCTGTCTGTTGATGACTCCCAGTACTTAAGGCTCTTGTTTGATTTCATATCTACACCTTGTGAAATCCATCAGTGTTTAAGATGATAATTCACAACATGAATATTTCTCTGTATTCACATATCGTCATGCAGATTCTTCTTATGAACATCATGAAAGCAAGTTAGCCCATGGAATGTTTTGTATGTTGGAAACAGAGGTTAAGAAAAATTACTACTTACACATTTGAGTTTCAGATATCTCTTGCTGCTAGCTAGAAGAATCTCCATGAAAAATCTTACACAAAATTCCCTATGTAGGCCTATCATATTAAAAGTTATTGGCAGGTAAGTGGTTAAACAGGAGTTTAACTCACATGCCCTTGGAAAACCGACAGTGCTTTGTATATATGTAAATAGTGTCAGAAAATGAACAGTGCTTTGTATAAACGTAAATAGTGTCACAAAGTTAAAGGGCAGAAAGGCTATACTTGAAATTCTCATACATACATGAAAACTTGAGAGACAGAAAAAGGGGTGGGGGTAATCTCAAATGCATAAAAAGCTATAACATTTATGAAGTAATGTGTTAAACAATTACCACATCAGCATGTGAGGGAAGTGTACAAGGAGATGAGTACACAGTCACAAGTACAGCCCATTGCCTCCCCCCCAGAAAGAGGTGACTTTCTGTCAGCTATAACCTGGAAAAACACCACCACACTTTGGCATTAATTTCTCACTCACAAGTCAAGAAATGCCAGCAGCTGTTGAATTTAACAGTCCCTCATCTAAAAACCTTGCCAGCAAAACCTGCTGCACGAGGTAGCATTAAAGAAGTGACTGGCTTCATTTGTGAGACCAAACATGACACATTGCCCATCCTTGGCAGCAAAGGTTTTCTTGCTGAACACCTAGTCCTAAATGAGGTGATTCTGTGAGCAGATGGGAGGGAGTCGTAGCAGCTGTCTTCACACCAGCTGTCAAACAGATTTTGTTTTTGTAGCGCAAGTCACCACCCTTCTGCCTCACAGCTATGCTGCAAGGAGTCTGATCATTGTGGGCAGACACAGCAGGGAAAGAGGGAGGGGAAAAAGCAGAAAGGGTGATGGTGGCCTGTACAGAAGTTTATAACTAGAGGACAGTTCCATAAGAGAAACAGAAGTGCAGTGAACTAATAATTCAACTGGGTTTCCAACTCCCTCCTGTGTCAATAATTTTACAATTTACTATACATCAAATAATATTTCTACTTTTCTTCTGTAGGGACAGAAACTGTTTTCCTTCTTTCCCCAGATGCTTATTTTCATGAAACTTATGGAAATATTTTTGCCCAGACTACTGTTTCTCTGTCAACTCTTATGAAAATTAGCCAATACGTTTAAAACTCATTAGGAACAGGCTTAGATTCTCACACAAAGCAGATTTACAGTAGACATACACCTTTCCTTAGTAAAATAGACCAAGGATCCTTTCTCTTCTATTTCCCATTTACTTAAAAGGTAAAAACAGTAGATTAAAAAAACAAATTACAAGATTCACCTGACCAAAAGAAGACCCAAAGTAGGACAAACAAGTCAATAGCCTAAAAGTACATACCCATTTTTCAACCTCTGTGTACAAAGTCTAGGAAGACTAATGCAGATTTCAACATCCTCAGTGTAACAAGAGGTATCCTACAAACAAGAACATCTCCTACAAACAAGAACACCTCTGCAGGATGCTGGAACTTGAAGCACTGTGCTTCATCTCCTGACACACCAACAGCAGATGAACCCATGAAGTTTGCTTCAATAATGTTTGTTACTCTTCAGCACTGGCTGATGGGAAGATTAGTGGCAGCTCTCCTTCCTACTTTGATGCTCTCCAGCCACTCTAAAGGGACAGAGGTGGCAGACTAAAAAGGCAGAAAAGCCAGAATCTTGCTCAAATGGCGTGTATTTATAGGAATGCTTATTAGATAGCAGGTGACCTATCCAAAACTATCAAGAGCTTATAAACTCACTTGCATGGCTGAATAGACTTGCTTTTCAAAAGGATGCTTTGTGTACATGGTATCTAATGCTGGTATTCACAGAAAATTAGCAGAAAGGTGAAACTGAAAGAGGTAAAATGTTATTTCCTATATTGTTTAGGTAACACTGTTCTAGTATGACAAAATACCTACAGGTTGGGAGCTGGTCTGTCCTTGAAAAATACATTCTGACTGGGCAACATGATTATTTCAGTGCTACACAACGCTGCCACTGCCCAGCATTCTTTGTTTTGCAGTTCCGTGAACTAAATGTGAAAACAACCAGAACAGACCTTTATCATGCCCTTCTCTGCTTATCTACATCACTGTGATGATTATGTATTATAGAAGGAAATGAAGCATCCGATCTCAGGTGTTTCACATGCACTAGCTTATTTTCAGCAAATAGGAAGGAGCAGGACCTGGTTCATAATGGAAAATCAGCTTCTGGAAAAAGCTCTGCAGTTCTAAGTGAAGTTTTGTTCAAACTTTGTGCAAACAAAGCACAAAGGCAGGGCCTACAAGCCCACTTCTTCCTGCAAACCAGCCAGCTGCACTCACCATCTTTTGTTTACGTGCAGACCACATACCAAAGACTTTCATCAAACTAAGCGGGATACACAGCAGGACCTAGTATAGATGCTATTGCTTAGTTAAAAGGTTTGGGAGCAAACTGTTCCAGCCCAGCCTTGTGCAACCCTGCATGTCCTAGAGGCTACAATGCTGCTTTTCTCCAGAAATTCACACTGATTTCTGTGCAAAATTAATTCTCTTAAAAGCACTGAAAGGCCTATAGGACTAAAGAATCTATTACCTTTTTTGTCTGGCTAACTGTGATCTTCCATGAAAGCTGATCAAATCTGATTTGTTAGAAACTGGCAAATATTTTCTATTTATCTGTTTATCAGGAAATTTGGAACCCTAATACAAGAGTGTAACACACACTTAGCAAAGGAGAGTTGTTTACTGTTACAGTTCTACAAAGAGTTTCTTGTGGAGTGTCAATACTACAAACATTTCCATGCATATTCACACATGTGAGTAACTCTACTGACTCCCGTGCTGGATGCAAAGAATGCAGCCTCAGAAATGTGATGGAAACAAGAATGTTTCTCTTTGGCATGAAGTTACTATTTGAGCTGATTTTAATGCTGTATTCACCAAAACATTTTACTGTCAGATTATTTCGATCAACTGCATAATACTTCTGCTTGTAAGAAAAAAAACTGTCACAAGATAGAAATCACTACAGTAGAGGACTAGCACAGCAGTCTGCAAGATATGCAACTGCAGTGGACAAAAAGTCCAACAAATAAATAAGATAAATTAGCAATTTTAATAAATTTTGGTCTGCAAGAAAGATGCCTTATGATTCATCCTTACACACTTAAAAGTCAGATGCTAAGTAACAGATCTGAATTCCAAAAAAATACAAATGCTCACTACCCCTGAAAGCCTGATCATTCTTTCTGCAACCACTGCTATCTGCAATGCCCAGCAGATCTACGTAAAGCAAACTGCAATTGTAATTTCACTTCAAAATTGTACCCATTTTTCCAAACACTCCTGCCACAGCATGTTATTTCTGCACAGTATTTGCTTACAAATATTCAAAGAACCGTAACTGAAAGGAAAATAAATTCAATTCCTGCACATATTCAAATGTTTGGCAATACTTACCAAAAGATTCTCTGGTTTGAGGTCCCTGTGGACAATGTTCTTGCTGTGAATATAAACCAGTGCTTCACAGAGGTCAGTGATCATGACAGCAGCATCATGCTCTGTGAACTTCACACTTTCTATGATTGCATCAAATAAGTCCCCTCCTGGGACATACTCCAGGATTAGGTAGATCTCAGCTTCTGTCTCATACACCTCAATTAAGCTTACTATATTGGGATGAGAGAGACTCCGAATGATCAGAATTTCACTTTCCATCATGTCCTCCTTCCCCTTCAGCTTGGATTTATCAACAATTTTCATGGCATAGATCTGATTGGAATCACAGTGGCGACATTCCTTCACCACTGCAAAGTTCCCATCCCCAATAGTTCTGCCAATCTCATAGTGTTTTTCCACATCAGTTCTGCTTTTAATGGCATACCTCCGGCTTGTGCTTTCCAACCCCTGAGCCTTGTTCTCTTCTTTATTCACTCTGCGCTCCCCTGTTTTTTCTCGTCGAGTCATGTCACTATCTCTACATGTGACATTCCCCTCTCTTCTGGCAGCTTCCTCTTTAGCCCTTTGTCCCTCTCTGCTCTCCCTATGTGTTTTAGACAGTTTCTCAGCATCCCTCAGAGGGTCTTTCTTTAGCCAACCACTTTGGTTCATTACACAGCTACTTCCATTATCTTCCTTCACTTCATGAGATAGCTGGAGCCCTTCTACAGCATTCTTCCTGATTTTTACTACTTCCTTCCCATGGTTTTCATGTTTCTCCACATCCCTTTCTTTCTCAATGCTCCTTTTTTGCTTCTCCAGCCCCTCATTAACAATCCTATGCAGGGGCTTCCACATCCTCCTACTGGCATTATCTTTCCAGCCAGTTTCCTCACCCTCCAGACAAGTTTCAGAAGATTTTCGGCAGTTCCTGATTTTTGGATTTCTTTCTACATGGTACCTCTGACATGCACCTGTGTTCAAGTCTCTATTCTCAAATGAGGCCTCAGCCTGCCTTTCCCTCTGTAACTTTTCTCTGGCTTGCCTTTCCTGTTCACACTTCTCACACCTCAGCACCTCCCCCGAGCTCTCTTCTAGACCATCCTCAGAACTCCTCTCATGCTTAAGGTACCTCTCATTTTCTCGGGTTTTTCTAGAAGGCTTCCCTCCATGCTCACCACCCCAGCTCTCTCTAGTCCACTTTTTTTTGGTTCTCATTTTTTCCTCTTGCTTTGTCTTGGCTTGACTTTTTCCTTCATGTCCAGCTACCAGTTGGGAAGACAGGCCATCGTTGCAGTTCTTGGTAATTTCTGCCTCATCAAAGCCACTGTCTACTTTCGAAGCCTTGTCATACAGCCTGCTCTTCAGTTTTTGGGACTGCTCCTCATTCTGCTGAATGGCAGCACTGGCAGCATAAGGATTCTCAGGAAAAAGTTCTTGTAATACCACCTCGAGGTCCTTCAAAGTGAGGGGCTCTCTCCCCATAGCTATGAACGCATCACCTTCCCTGAAGAACTCAGAAACACTTCGGATTTCTCTGCCTCTCAGGTTGTAAAGCTTTCTCACACGGTCATTCTTCCACCGAGGAAATCCCAAAGCTTCTGAAATGTCAGCCATCAGCTGCTCAAAGGTCTGGACTGATCTCCTGTTGAGAAGCAAGGTTATCCTTCTGAGCGTGCGTCCCCCGGGTTTCACCACTGTAATTATCCTTGGCTTCACAGGACTGTGCTCTGAATGTATCGTGTGGAAACCATTGCGGGGACCGAAAAACGAGGACCTGTGGCTGCTTTCACCTAAACATGGTTTTCCATAGCTTCCACGACCAGCAGGAGGACAAGTCCCATGTAGTTTCCTCTCTTTTACTTTTGAGCCTGCATTGTCTGGAGAATGGTCCAACAAGCCTTGGCGTCCTAAGGCAAACAAAGAACAGGCACATTATTTTGTATCATCAGGCCTCAGGCCATAGTTTTCTAGTGTATGTGACCACAGAGAATAAGGGTAGGTGACTTCAAGGCTTATGAAGAACTTTAATTGCCACTAAGGAGTATCGCCATATATTGGCAACTACAAACACTGCCAAGTTTGTGAGAAAATCTAAATTCATTTCGTGACGGAGAAACGTCATTAAAAATAATAATATTGAAAACAAACAGATCTTTCTTCTAAATCCTCAAAAAATAGTAGGATTGCATCCAGATTGTTTATCATTCTCTTATTAATATATCTCCCATTAACTCACTCAATTCCTTTCTGAACCCAACTGCAATTTTGGCCTCTGTAAACCCTGTGGCACCAAGTTCCACAATTACATTGCATGAAGTAAAATAAACTAATTGCTTGTGTTTTAAAATTACTACCAGATGTTGCTGTGTGTGCAACCTTACATTTTATATATAATTATCTCCTCTTCACTTTCCCATGACCTTCTATAACCAATTAAATAAATTATATTCTTTTTAAAAAACATTACATTTGCTTCAATTTTTACAGCAAATTTTTAGGTCATCTAATAGTAATGTAATTCATTCTTTTGTCTTAAGGAAAGGCCATCTTAATTTTGTTTGGTAATTGGAGTCATGATTTTCCAATACTTTGGCTTGACTTTTTTATTCAAAAAATTATGTAAAATCACACAAAGTTCTGAGTATTCTCTAGAGACATTAACATTTCATCTTAGAACATCAACAAAGAAAATGGCACCATTTGTCATGAGTAATTGTGAAAAGGAAGAACTGAAAACATAACATATGGTTATGGACAAACTGAGCTATAACATAATTCCCAGTCTATCAACAATAAGCTAAGAATAAAAATGTCCCCTAAAAGTACTCTGATCTGTTGTACTTGCTAAGATTAAAACCTGATTACAATGCATTTATTTTCAGCCTCAAGAAATAAACTTTCAGAATGAGATCACAGAGTGCTTCCAATTCCATTTAATAGCCTTGCTCTTCAGTTGGGAACAAAACTCAAAATATATGAACTAACAGGACCAAGACAAAAGCAAACAGCCAGAATGGTTACCGAACCATTACAAGGAAATTTCTATACACCAATGGCTTATCTCCCAGAGAATCATATCCATTTTCATGCATTACTATGCTTGCATAGTCACAGTGCAGTGGGCAAATCCTCAAAGGAAAATCTGTACATATCAGTGTTCCTCTTGGCATTAGACTCAAGCCTACTATGTTTTGGTTTTCAACAGCAGAAAAGCCCTTTTCAGTATTTCATGCTATGTATTTTTATTTGTCCTTTTCATCAAGACATGATAAAGCAAAGAAGAAATACGCCTCCTCACCTAGAACAGCAAACAAAAGGGAGAACTGCAAGAAGTGCTGCAGCAGAGCATTCACTTGCTCTGCCTCAAGAAACAGTGTGTCCAACAGGCCGGGGCTTGAGCGCGGAAAGCACACGAGGTGACACCGCTACAGCATCCACTCTGCTGTTGGCTCTACTTGATGCAGGATGATGGATACTCCTCAGTTGTAATACTCTCACCAGCTAAGCGCTGCGTGCCCCCAGGCATGTCCTTTAACTCTTGGCTTCATTTTCTTCCCCTGCCAAATGAGATAGATGCTTCTTCTCCAAACAAATATTACAAAGAAGCCCAGCTGCCAGCATGCTGATTGAAGACGTAAGCATTATATAAGAGCTACGTGTGACTAATGCTTGGTGGTTGTACAAGTTATTTCTGTCTTCATTCTGCTTTTTAAGGATGATCTCTTGTTATCAAAAGATGACTACATACGTGCTAGTGATTTCTCAACAATCACATATTTACATTTCACCCAGAATAAAGCTTACTGTGAATGGAGGAAAAGAAAAAATCAGCTGTAATAACAGTTCTCTGAAATCTAAATCACCACCAGAACATGTTAGTTACCAGGAACTGATGAAGCTCTGAATTTAATCAACATTTCCAGGTTCTTGCGTACCCACTGTCATCAAAGCATTATTTTGCTTATGGGAACTGTGAGTGACATTTTTACTCCTTATAATCTTGGTACAACATAAAAACAATGGTGCACTAATACTTTTCCCACAGATTATGTTCCTCCCAGCTATGCTGCTATTATCATACCTTTCTATAAACCACTGATTTTAAGTGCTCGGTTGTACTGTTGATTGTTTCAATTACCCAAGCATCAATTATGTTTCCTTTCTTCACTAAATTGGCTAAGCCTTAAACAGAAGCCAAGTTTATTTTTTAATTCTGTAACTAATGGAATAAGAGCAGTTTTATGTTATTATTAAGAACAATACAGGAATGTGCTTTTGTGCTTTTTAAACTGGCTTGATTCCTAGCCATAGACAGTTTGACAAAAGCCTCAAGTTAATATATAACAATGTTAGGAATAAGAGTAGAATTGCACATTTTTCTAAGATGAAAAAGGAAATAATATGATTGCTTAAAATCAATACGTGAAAGAATCTTCAAATATTTTCCAAGAAAAGGGCAAGTGTCAAATTTTGTTAAAGTTGTGGTCACAATGACTATATATTACGTAGAATTAAAAACTCACTTCAATTGCCTGTTACAACTATTTCAGTCATAATTTCTGTTATTTTCCAGTTATGCTATATTTAACTAATACACAAGAAGCAAGCCTCAATCTGTCAGGAAAGTGCACACACTTAAAGCAGTAACAAGCGTTTCTAGAAAGCCTTCAAAGGTCACACACATACCCAAATCCTATAGCTACAATTTATATTGCTTCAAAATCTTGTTTCCATATTTATATACGAGTGGGAGAAGGAGTAAGAGGGAGGTGGTATGAGAAACACACTTCATTGAGTTCAAGTACTGGTAAATTATATATCAGAGAATCAAATGGGGTTTTTTTCTCCTGCTGTCCTCCCGAGAGCTAATGATTATTAATTATAAATATTTCTTAGAAATGTTAAGATGGATTGATGCAAGCATGAGTGTGTCTATTTTATCTGCATACACATCTATCCGTATATGCTGGTGTATTGTGGATTATCAATGGTGCAGCATGGCCTAGGAGGATGCTGAGCCTGCTGCTGTGGAAGGGCAGGGGTGAGGCAGCACAGCTGGTCAAAGGTACCCTGCACACCACCTAAACTGTGCACATGGGCACAGAAAAAAAGAAAACTGGAACACACAGAGCAATACGGAGCTCCAGATAATGAAGACATGATGGTCTTGTAGGGCAAACACTTATACCAAGCCCCTAGAGAAGCATGGAGGATGGGACAAACTGGACTTTTGGGGCTCAACAGATAGCAGAAACAAGGAATTTAGCACCTATGACCTAAGCACAGGTGCTCCCTGGAGAGGAAATGTGCTCCCATGAAGGGAGCATGGCTTCTGGGGTTCGTTTTTAAAATTTACAAGCCACTTGTGATCATCACAGTCCATCCCACTGTGGGGTGGGGGAAAGCATGAGGAGAAACCACAAAAATTCCTCTAGAAGACCTTTCCTTGAAGTGTTTTGGATCATACTCTGGAAAAGGAGTAAAATAAAGTGAATTCCGAAGGCTTAAGCTCTAAAGAAGTTGTGTATACAGAGCTTTAACCAATCCGTATCTTAAGGAATTGCCTGGCTACACCCCCTACAACAGTAGAGTAAGAGGGTTTGATAAAGGTCACCTATTGCAACTAAAAATGTATCGCTGCCATTTGTCTTCCAGAACTTACCCCTTCCCTTGGCCAGTCTATAAGCTTTTGTTCATTAATTAAAATATTGACACTCAGCTTGCATTCTTCTTGGCTCTCCTGCTGGAGATCACAGTTTCAGTAATTAACTGAATGGTTTACCATTCTGCTATCAAGTCACAGGTTGAAGTGGAATTAAATTTTTACAAGGAGTTTTACAACACAATTTAAAACAGAAGGCAGCACTGAAATAGGATCTAGGTATGGCATTGCTTTCTGTGAATAAGATCACCATCTTATTTAAGCCCTGCTATTTCTTTAGGAGGCTTCCACTTACAAAAGCAACCATGAAAACACCCCAAAACATTAGCACATGACAGAAATTGTTTATCTGGGAGTTGTTCTGATATATTGGTCCCAATATAGGATGAACAAAACACTGTTTCAAATGGGCAGAGAAAGGACAGCAGTACAAATGTCTATTTTTTCCTTAAGACCCAGCAATTCCTGCTGAGGGCATGTAAAACAAAGACCATAGGGAAAAAAAATAACCTTACTTGGAGCAGAAAACATTTAATTCATTTCACAGTATTAACAAGTATCTTCAAGTAGTGGGGAAGGAGAATGTCTCTGGCACTGAACTTGGAGCAGCCAAGTACGTGGCTCACACAGGATACCAGTGTGCATTAGCAGTGGGCTCCAGGATGCAACCCGAGTCATCTAGAAATGTGCCATCTTGATCTCCTCTCCTTGCTCTAAATTATTAAAAGTTGCAACTCCGAAGGCTAGTGCACACTCTTAGTGCCCAAGACTGAAGCAGTAGTATGGCAAGTCTCGATTCACTAAATTAGATACACAGAAACAAAACATGATCACAGGCGTCCTTTTACAGCAAGTAAATTTTACATGGGCATTATCTACAGTCCCACTGTTGGAAACACCACTGGTGAATTTTTCTCCGAGGAGCCATAGCTGTAGCACCCTCTCCTTCCTTCCCTGCTGCTCATCCTTGCCTCCCTGCCATGTTTTACAGCATTTTAGGGGAGATATTTCATTTGAGTCAGAACTGGCAGTTATTTCAGCAACAACGAGAAGCAGACACACTGTATCAGTTTTAACCAGATAAAATCCTGAGTAGAAAAAGGAAGTCAAATTTCACAAGGACTGGATCACGACAGTGTCAAATGTAGCAGGACAGTTGCTGGTAGTTCCAGCCTGAGCAAGCTCCAAAGGCTCATGCAGCTCAGAATGGAATTCAAACTGAAAAAGGAAACCTAGTGAAGAACTGGACTGGGAGGATAAGAGAAGAGAGGGATTGAGACAGACTGCAGAGAATGCAGCAAATAGTGCCATAGACAGACACTGTCTGACACACAGTTCCTATGAACTTTGATACTGGCTGAGAGTAATTTCCACTTTACTGACACACAGGAAGCAAATGGAGATTGTAATAGGGAAGCAGTAAAGTATGAGAGTGAGCATAAGAGTGGATCAAGAAGTCAGGTAGAATACCAGACTTAGACAAAGGGATGGGATTTTAAGTCAGCAACAGAACTATCCTCACATGATCTGCTCCTTTGCGGTTCTCCATAAAGGAATCTACCTGCTTTTGTTGCCACTTGCCATATTAGCTCACCTTGACTTATATTTTTTTAAAGAACAGGAAGAACTACATGCATACAAACAGGTGACCACATTAATAGAACATTAGCAAGGTCATCAGTAAGACAGGAGAAAATTAAAGTTATCAACCATCATCCTGCATTGCATCAAAAGCAGCGTGGGCAAGAGGTAAAGGGAGGCAATTCTCCCTCCCTACTCCACTCTCATGAGACTCCACCTGGAGTGCCGCATCCAGCTCTGGGGTGCCCAACATATGAAGGATGTGGACCTGCTGGAGCTACTCCAGAGGAAGCCATGAAGATGATCAAAGGGCTGGAGCAACTCTCCTATGAATACAGGCTGAGAGTTGGCGGTGGCACTGGGAATACATTAGAGCAGCCTTTCAGTACCTAAAGGGACCTACAAGGGTCCCTGGGAGGGATTTTAACTGAAAGAGGAGAGATTTAGATTAGATACGAGGAAGAAATTTTTACTTTGAGGGCAGTGATACACGTTGTCAGAGAAGCTGTGGATGCTCCATCACTGGCAGTGTTCAAGGCAAGGTTAGATGGGGCTTTGAGCAACCTGGTGTAGTATTAGGTGTCCTAGTCCCCGGCAGAGGGAACTAGATGATCTTCGAGGTCACTTCCAACCTAAACCACTCTACTTCGTGAATTCACTTCCTCCTTGCATACAAGACAGTTTAGAAGTGTATACAGTTTCTCTTATGTCTACTCCAGGGTACAGTGGATCCTCTTTAACTGCATTAAGGACTGTGTTGTAAAACAATACATGTAACTAGAAGAGATGAAAAGTGTGTGAAAAAATATAGGAGGAATAATTTCTCTGCTTAAGGCAGTGCAGCCCTGAAGAACTGGATTTTGTCTCAGCCAATTCCATTGAGCTTCAAAGCAATCAACTTAATGTAGACTTCCCAGAGAGGATTACAGTCTGATAGCCAAAACAACATTCTGAGACCCGATCCACAAACCTGCTCAGTGCTCACAGCCGCAAGGGCATATACTGGAAGAGGAACTTCAGACAACAAGGTAATATAACACCACACATGAGATAATGCTAAGTCATCCCAAAACGCAGAACCTGGGCACCTCAAATTGCTTTCTTCCCTGTATTAAAGTACTTCTGACTTTATTTTCTGCACCTTGGCTGCCACTGAATGCAGTACATGCCCTCTCTTTACAGGTACCACAGATAGACCAATCCATATTTGTTACTGCAGAAATAACTATGACAGAAAAGCCCACAAGTTAATAAGCCTGTATTAACAGCAGGGTTCAAAAAACACACAGCAGGAGGCACAAAGAGTCAGGGTAAACAGTAGAGTAGATGCTCACTAGGAAAGCTTTGTCCATCACTTACACTGATGGAGCCAGAGCCCCTGGGGATGAAAAAAGCAGCATCTGATAATGTAATTAATGTGTATATCTTAATGCACAGGAACATGGGTTGGGGGGATAGCAGTGCTAATCAATAGTCACAAAGGCTTGACTTTGTAACCTGAATAATACTAGATTTTAAGTACCTGGCCTCATAGAAATAAATTTTTTTTAATACCTTGAAGAAATACATTGAACAAACCTTATGTGCTCAGAATACATGTGATGTAAGGCAGTATGCAATAAAATACTATTGTAAATCTTATGGTATTATAACCATATGGTTTACTAAACCAAATAAAAGAAGCACAGTCTTTTTAGATGACAAAAATGTATTTTACTCAATTACATTAATTGAATTTGAAAAAAAACCAAACCCAACCTCATCCCAGTATTTGCATGAATTCTTATCTGCATTAGCTACCGGAGCAAAAGGAAAATAAAACCATGTTCAATATTACAAATACCATTTATCAGGTGGATTCTTTCAAAAACAGTTTTAATACTGTCACAATGAAAAAAAAAAGGGAGGGGAGGAATCAGTTATCAGTCTAATTTCTATAACATGCTTTCTGCTAACCTAATGGGCATTTCCAGTCATACTTATGCTAGCACTTCAATGTCTGATATGCACCAGTGTAGTGGAGATCAATCGCTGACCCAGTCTAACCCAATTTGTAGAAAATGAAAATCACTCAGCAGTTCAGACAGTGTTATCAGTTCACTGAAGAAAAACTAATTTAGGTTCACACACACACACAAAAAAATCAGAATAACATCTCTATCTCATAAATATACAGTTTTAGCCCTAAAAGATCATATAAAATTAGTATGATGGGATTTCAAGTTCATTATCTTTCACAATTTCACATCAAGCATGCTTAAATTCGCATGCATATTATTTTTCCTTTAACTGTCAGCCCTGCAAACTCAGCTGTGTGTCAAGTTGGGTTCCTTCTGTCCCACACGTCACCAACAGAACTAAAGTTTCTCCCGGCCAAATGTGTCTGGTCCCATTAGGTGAGTTGCCAAAGTGTCAGCTATGAGGAAAGAAAATGTCCTACACCTGGACTGCAAGAGTATGGGAGACAGGCACTTCTGGCCCCACTTCCCATCCTCATGAGGGCAGGCAAGAAGACTACAAAACTTTGCATCATACACCGTATCTTCAACCGATCTGCTTTTTATTTTATGAATATACATATATTATGTCATGCAAACTAGATATCTCCAAGTCTTTCAGTCCCATAATTGTCCACTCTCATTCTTCCTGAGTCTTTCACACTAGAAAGAAAGAAGTGAATCTACTCTCTTCTCCCTGCCGATTTATCTCATTCCCTTTTCACTGCCAGTTTTGGGACATAGACCTCTGAGTTTATGGAAGAGAGACCCTAGAGGACAAAGAGCACTAGAACAGCTAAAGTCAGGCAAATGTTGAAGCACAGGAGTTTCTAAGTTGGTAAGGACTGTCTAGAATGACAGTCTGAGGGGAAAACCTTGCAGCTAGCTGGACTTCAGCAGAGGGAGGGAGCCGGAAGGATGCCCACACTGGAACCCTCACTATGGCTAGGTGAGCTCTAGACTTTTCCATTCTGAGGATGGATGGTGCCTCTGTGACACCCCCAGCCCCAGTGTGAGTGCCATCCCACAGCAAAACACACGTAGGAGGCTCAGCATGCCACAACATGTGACCGTATTTACTGAATCACGATGGATAAGTGACATTTAGCAGCCACCTTTCCTTCTTTCTCCTCAAAGAAGATAAACTTACAGTTTTCTTTGCCTTCCCCCTCCCCACCCCCTTCTCTTTCACTAAACATTCAGAGCCCCTTTGCAGTCTGTGCCGGCCCTCCCCTGCCCGGCTCTCCCAAGAAGAGAGTTGCAGGGTCTGGATTGCTGCACGGCAGCCTGGTTTGCTCTCTGTGTTACACTCCCCTTTTCAACCTGGCAACAGTGGTTGGGCAAAAATTACCTTCCCAGGTGCTTATCTCCTTCCTCTGCAGGTCCACAACCACCCCACTGTACCGTTTCAGATTTGCTAAATCAAGCCATTTGTAATTAAAAAATAAAATATTTACAGCAAACACAGATGGTTACTGCCATGTGTTAGTGTTAAACTGAGCTGAATCACACCCAGAGCAGCAGATGAAGGTAAAGATTTCTTGGAGACTGGTAATGACTCACAAGTGCCATAATTTTTTACTTTTTTTTGAAGCAGAACCCCACTTTCATTATCTTCTTTCTGACATTTTAAGGGTAGCAAATTAAAAAGCGAGCATAAAGGAAGTCTTATAGAGAAGTATACAGATGCATAATCTGTAAAGACTATGTGAAATGTAAGACTGCACGTGAAATGAATCAGTGCCTTTGGAGGTGTGAGGCTTGGTTTAAGTTGCATAAAACCAAAAAAAGAATATTATGAAACTGCTCATTTATTTAATTTCGTTCAAAGATGACAGGCTGTGTATTTTATTGGGAGAAGCCATGGCTGCTTTCTGCAGTGTGACTGCTTTAGGGTCTGCCCCAGTAACCAGGGAAGTCAGCTCTGCAGTTCAGGACCTTCCATCAAGGATCTTTGAGGAGCAGGACAGAACTGACAGGGGGAAACAAAAACATCTTACACAACTGCAGCATGTGCCAGAATCCATCTGGCAAAGCCCTCCGTGTGTTTCTCCAGGCTCACTGTACAGGGAGTTTCACTTTCACGTTGATGCTCTTGACTCCTAAAGTACCATATATTTCAAATTAATTATTCATGTTTCACCACAAAGTATGCTTTCAACTGCTTTTTAGTCCTGTTAGCCAACAACGCCTCAGTCAAAGGAGCAGGATTCTGTTTCTTCTTGTGGGAGATTTTATTTGCATTGCTTCCTAAATCTCAACTTGATGACTAATCGGTTGCAACTGAGCAAACCCAGTGAAAATAAAAGAGCCTGCAGAGGTGTCACTGAGAGTTTAATTAAGCTTCCAGATCCTTTATTACCAATAACCTCGTTGCATAACTAAAGGAAAGACCCAGCCAGAGTCTGATTCTCCATCTGGTTTGCAGAAGGGGAAATCACACAGCAGTTTTCTTTGTAAATATAGCACATTTAAGAGATGCTAACTCACATATAAAAGTAGAATTCCCAACCCCATTATTATAGAACCACTTTTTCAGAAGAGACTCATATATTAAAGTCAACATTGCAAAATAAATTGTTTCACAGAACTTATAAAAGAAAATGGGTTTCTCGGGGAAAACTGTAAGCCAGTGCTAATTAGACTCAAAAGCATAATGACAAGCAGAAAGATCGTGATTTTCACACTGCCAGATATTTCTCAGCATTTCCATTAAGTACATTATTTGGGGTGATGAGAAAACGAAAACCTGGAGAATACATGCAGGCTAGCACTACTGATGGAGTGGGAGAAGGTGTTTCAGAATGTCTACTGAGAGCTTCTTCTAAGAATATATGGCATAATTGTTTTGCATTCTTACAATAGTTAGACCGAGTAAACAACACTAGCAACCAGAAAGAAGAAGGTAAACATGCCTCACTTTCATTTACAGTGAAAGACAACTACTGTTAGGTAAGATGGACAATTTGGAAGCATTATCAAAACTCCAAATTGACATTAAGATCAATCAAGGCAGTAGCTCTCGCTCTTTTTTCATTGTTTTCAGAAGCTAGTGAACACTCCAAAAGGACAGACCCCATACCCCGAAATTGAGAAAAACATGGAAAACAGCATACTGTTAAGAAGGGAAATGTCATGTTCACCTCTTCAACTACCACACTTTCAGCTCTGATCCAAGTTGCACTGGAGCTAATTAAAACATTCACATTAGCTTCAGTGAGATCTGGATCAGCTCTAACTGAGGCTGCTAAAATCACCATAATGTTCCGATTCTAATTATATTTACAAGAAAATCTATATAACACTAATTTCAAATGTTGTTAAATGTCAAGGAAGCATCAAGTTAAAGGAAATGAGGAAAAGCAGTGACAGAAACCAACTCAATTCGCCCTAAAGCTGTTGGAAAAGAAGGAAGGACCACAAACTTCCCTTATTTTTACAAAACTATAGATGTTTCTGCAGAAAACAAACTAAGCTAGGTAACCTTAGAAATGGGGAAATGAATCCCACACAACTTCCCTTAGTCACCACACACTGTAAGTCCGGCTGATGCCAAAATGATGACGCTTTGCGGAACATGAGCAGAAAAAGCAGCAGTGAAAACAGATACAAAGCATGTAGTGACACTACCAGATAAAGATACATTCAAAAGTCAGGCTAGCATGCCCAAGGTAATTAACTTGAGTATAAAAAGCCCAATAAAGACAAGATAACTTTAGCACTACTCAAATTCAGAGGCTTGAACAGCTGCCACTAGTTTTAAACCAAGTTATCTTATCTTTGCTGACAGTTTAAGTCCAATTAGCCAATTCAGGTTAATAAGCCACAGATGGAGACCTACCAGAAGCAAACTCTCAGCTGATGTGTCCGAACATCCTACAAAACTTTTCATGAAAAAAGTCATTGTGTGTCAGAAGATCCACACCCATTGTACTACAAGAAAGAGACTAACTCAGCAGGATCAGTTTTCTCTGGAGAGCTGAAGGGTGGCTTCCCGAGATATAAAATACAGCCATGTCTAGAGAAAAGCATGACAGAGTTGCTATAATAACTGCACTTCCACTACATAAAGCAGCTGTAATAAGTTTTGTAAGCTTCGTTTCACTTGCTGACTGCTTTGGGAGTCTGCTGAGTTCTCAACATTTCAAAGCGTTAAAACTGCATGCAGACCATATAAAAAAACAGTAGAAGCATCAAGAAAAAACAGGGGGGCTAAAGGAAAAGGAAACAAGGAGATGGGGAGACAAACTTGAACACAACCTGCAAATATGCACATTTTCATTTCTCTATAAAGTTAGTATCAAAAGCATGCATAATGAATAATCAGGTTGGGGATAAACTCTTAGTTTATACCCTCACACAGGATGGGTTTCAATCTAAATGCTCAGAGGAAGAAGCTAGAAACTTTTTATGCTGTTGCAAGGGGTTGGTTTGTTTTGTTGGGTTTGGTTTTTTTCTTTTTTAAAAACAGAAACCTTTTAATACACAGTGTAGCAAAAGTTTCAGTTTATGGGGTTGCTCCCAAACACAGTGTCTCACGACATGAAAACCACTCTATTAGGTCAAACCAGTGGCCCGTCCAGTCTGCTGACATTGTGTACTGAATGCACCCTGAGGAAGGCAGAAAATAACGCTGCGCAGTGAAAAGTTATGGAATAGTTTTCCTATAAATATCTGCTCAGTTATTAAGTAGGAGCAAAAACAACTGATACAACTGCAGAAGTCAGGGGATGCAAAGGCACAGCCAGCATTCTTCCCCAAAGAGGTCTGGCTACCACATGTCACAGCACCCCCATCTGACAGGAGAGCCTTCTCCACCCTTCGAGCCCATGCTTGTAACCCGTGTAGCTCCAGCCGTAGTGATTTCCCAGCTGAGGGAAGATTCACCGGCCTCAAGTGTGTTTTAACACAGAGTTGTGCAGTAGTTTGAAACCTTTACATTGCATGTTATTTACTTTTTTTTTGCATCAGTGTGCTCTGAGCAGCCCACAAGCATTCGTTCCAAGTGAAATACACTTATGCTGACTATTAAGAATGCAAGTTACTTCAAATCTTCAAATTTTATGGCAGCGCAGATGACACCGTGCGCGCCTTTTGGAGCAGCAAACGCTGACTTCACACTGAGAGTTCAAAGCTTGCCCCGATCCTCGCAGGGCTGCCGAGGTGGTCTCTCAGCCTCGGGAAGGGGCACAGACGGCGTCATCCGCGCCCAGCAGCAGGAGCTGGCTCTCCGTGCAGCAGCAGCCCCTTGTTCTGCTTCCCAAAGTAACCCACTTCCCCACGAATCCACTTCACTCGTCTCCACTATGATACAAAACGAGGGGGCGAGGGGCTTCTCTTTAATGCAAAATACAGGTAATTAATGGAACACGGTGAAATAACCACCCCAACATCGCACCTTCGGAGACCGCCCTCCCCTCCCGAAGCCCTCGCCTCAACCCCACGGCCAAGAGGCATCGCACCTTCCTCCGTCATTCTCAAGCCCCCGTTTCCAGCCCAAACGCCACCGAAAGCTTCCCCCCGCCCACCGCAACCCCGCGGACACGCAAGGACCGGGGAAGGAACTTTCGCCGCCGCCGGAGCCGCCCCACGTCCCCCTCCGCCGGGGCGCCGCGCCGCCAGCTCGCCCTCTCCTCCCAAAACGAGCCCCGCAATTGGCGACCTGTCGGGCAAGGGGCCCGGCGGCGCGACGCGGCGCGGGGGCTGCCCGTGGGGAAGGGGCCGGGGGAAGGGGCACTCACCCGCGCAATGGCAG